>CAJNOI010000010.1:1158543-1224659 GCA_905250115.1 Adineta steineri | reverse complement strand
TAGAATAACATTCAAACAAGAAAAGACAGACATAAATATTATACATGTCTGTTAAATTATTGACAATCGTGTCATCTCTTGTTTTCTCTGTAGACTAATGATTACAGTCAGGAATTCATGATAATAAAGCTTTATAATATGTATGCAATAATATTATATCATAGTCTATGTTTGCTAGATAGATCTATAAAATTCGGATGTGGGTGAGCGTGTGAGTTTGAGTATTAGTATTATTCTCATTCCACACCCCAACGTCATTTTCTGATGTATTTATTTGATTATTTGTCAAATATCCTATCATTTATTTTCAAATGAATTTATTGAAAAAATAAAGTTAAAATAAGAAGCAAAAAGGCTTAGAAGTGAAGTGTTATTTTATGCTATTGATGATCATATCTGATACTTATTATATACAGATAAAAGGATAGCAATGTCTATATTCTTGAAGATAATATTGTTTTTTTTTCTACTATTTATGTGAGATTAACAAGATATATAAAATAATTTCGCACAATACCTCGTTTTTTTTTTATTTTACAATTTTCCATCGAACATAGTATGGATCAGAATCAGGTGTACAGTGGGTGTGTCACTGGGAATATTGAAGCGCGCAAATGGTGGCATCGACGTTGGGTAAAAATCATCGGCATCTCTCTTGCCCTTTTAACAATTTTTGCGGGTACGCTCACTCTTTTGTTAAAATTTGTTATTCTTGCACCAAAGCAGTTAGAAACTTCAACTGCATTACCAAGGACAAGAACATTATCAACACCGCCGTCGCCAATAACAGCAGTATCAACACTGCTATCATCAGCATCACGACAAACGATAAAAAGTACCACAACCACTGTACAGCAGCCACGTAAATGTTAAAGTAATGACTTTTAGTATCTCCTACACGCTATTTTTTAAATCAAATATATTAAGTTGTTTGAGATCCCATGTTATTTCATTTCTAACTATATGTTAAATTTAAACAATCAGTAATCTTGTCATAAGTCATTTCCATCTTATTCATAGAGCAGAAAAATAAAGTAATCGATGTGTCCAAGCGTGATAGAATCACGTTTTCGCATGACTATTGCTCCACTATAAACAATCACTCCAGACCAATTTTGCACACATGTATGTTTTCGATCGTATGTCTTAATAATCTAAGCATTCGTAGGAAAATTTTATATTTCTAATATGATCAAAAAAACGAAATAAATAAATCGTCTACTATTTACAACATTCGTAAGATCAAAAAAATTTGATGATAATTGATATAATATTTTCAGTCATTCGAATCAAAATGTCTATCAGATGAAATGATTTTTAAAGGAGAAAATTTTCTTTTTTTTCATTTTCACATCCGCATTTCTTTGATTGTAGTTAATACCAATTCTAAATAGAAACAAAACGGTATTACTGTTGCTGGAGGAAACAGAGCAAGACGTCAGCTAAATCAACTCTCTGATCCTGAAGGAATTTATATAGATGATGATAGCAAAAGAATATATATTGCTGATTGGGGTAATCATCGTATTGTTGAATGGGAATATGGTGCAAACAATGGTGAAGTTGTTACCGGTAGTATTGCTAATGGAAATCAAATCAATCAATTTAATCTACCAACAGGTGTAACTCTTGACAAAAACAATCATTCGCTCATTGTTTGTGATTATAACAATAGACGAGTAGTACGATGGTTCTATCGAACTACTACAAGCCCACAAATTATCATCTCTAACATTGACTGTTTTGATGTAAAACTGGATAAGAATGGAGATCTTTATGTTTCTGATGTAAACAAATGTGATGTAAAACGATGGACAGCAAAAGACTCAAATGAAACGATCGTAGCAGGTGGTAGATGTGGAAATAATTTAAAGCAATTGATGTATCTCAATTTTATTTTTATTGATCAAGAATATTCAGTTTATGTCGCAGATCGAGATAACAATCGTGTAATGAAATGGGTTAGAGGTGCACAAGAAGGTATCGTTGTTGCTGGAGGACATGGTCAAGGCAGCAGTGTCAATCAGTTGTCTCACCCTCATGGAGTGATTGTTGATCAATTTGATAATGTTTATGTGGCTGATCATAAAAATCATCGAATAATGCGTTGGTGAGTAGATGCAAACGGACTAGGAGCAAAAGCAGATCAGTTATATGATCCTACAGGTTTATCATTCGATCGAGAAGGTAATCTTTATGTTGTCGATTATCACAACCATCGAGTACAAAAATTTGATCTTATTATTGAGTGAACTTATTGTTTGAATAGAATATTTTTGAATAAAAACTCTTTGTCTGCCAGCATGTTTTCTTTTTTAATTTATGATGAAGAATCAAATAAACATTAATCGAATTACTACAGGTATATATGTATTGAGGGTGTGGGTGTTGTTTGAGTATTCTATTCATCTGCTACTTTTATTAAAAGTCAAATCCACACACCACATTCACACCATTAAGATGTCAAATATCATCACAATACTTTATTCAGTAGTTTTTACTTTCTTCTTCCAAAGTTCAAAATATATAATATTTTTCAGCGCTAAAAAAATGATGTAGGTCGATGTGGAATGTGGATAGCACAGTTAGTGCGAAACTTCATCTTGATCATGAGGGTAAACATTCATCTTTATTTATTATAGTAAAACAAGGATAGACAATCATACTACAATGTTTTTGTAGATGGATTAGTAGTAGAAAAAAGGTTGAAAAACACACATATTCACGTTATCTTGTTTAATTCATCGATTAATAATTTGTTCATAGTCATATATATTGCATAGAAATCCTTATCAGTTCGAAGACCTTCTAATACTCTCCGCTCACATGACATCACCGATCCGAAAGACGAATTGGTCATAAAGACACTGCAAAAAATCATAAAATCGTGGTCTTTATTTTGATCCTCTTCTTCAATACAGAAACGCTCAACTTGGTTTTCCAGAAACGTCATAATAGTTTTGACCCGAGGATTCTCACCAAGTTTGCCCCACATTACAATTTTTTTGAATATTTGTGAACGTTGTTTCTCTGTTTGAAAATTTGACAGGAATTCGAGAAAATTTAAACCAGCTGGGCACGTACTTAGTATCGTTGAGTTACTTAAACATTCATTGAGTGAGTTGGGTGCTTCTTGATTTTCTGATGGGACTTGCGTAGAATTACTACAACATTGCTTTGTGATGTTGCACACATAACCAAGTATTTTGCGAGTAGTAGGAGGAATTTTTTTTTGCCATCGGTCGGAGAGATCGGCTAGTTGACGAAGATCTTTTTCGATCTTATTCGGTGTAATTCTCTTGACCGAACATTTTTGAGCTATCGTATTGGTTTGAAGACAAAAAAGTACTGATAAAAGTAAGAAAAAAACCGGACGCATGTTTCTTCGATAGAGAAAAGACAGTATATGCTTTAGATTATCTTATGTACTTCTTTACTTTCTGGATATTAGTAGAATAAAATAGTCAAGTGACTGATAAGGGTAATGACTGTTTTATTAGATCCAAAAAAATAGATTTGTCATCGGAAACGTCTATTATGATAAACAACTATATTAATGAAATAAGATAACGCCAAGAGATAATATGTCAAACAAAAATAACTCAGTTAATCATATACACATGTTCGAAAGAACAAAAACAACTGCAATACGTTTTTTTTTCTCAATAGAAATTATACACGAATAAGAAGATTTAGAAAGTTTTAACTTTCATCCTCAGAAGAAAACTACAGAATAATTCACTCAGATTCGATGAAACAACTATCTGTTCTAATTTACCGACTTTTTTTCTTATGCATATGCCCTATGTTTATGGAATTGTCTCTTTGAGAGAAACTGAATGCATAAAATGAAAATTATATAATTAACATAGAGATAACTGTTAGGTGATGATAGTTTTTATCTTTAGAACCTGGTGAAATGTTTATATTTATTTATCTTTTCTCCTTTGTCTGTAACTTCTGATTAATGAATTTAATGTCATAATTAACTGAGTCGATCAAAAAGAAAGCACACAATATTTCCATTAGATACATATCAGGGATATAAAGATAAATGACACACACAATACTGCTCTAAATTATAAGAACAAATGGTTTTCTAATTCAAATTTTTCTTGAAACTGTCTACTTGTTTTTTCATAAAATCGTTTTATATTGGAATAGAATGTATTCGTATGCACATTTGTCTATATGAATAAATTAATTATAGAACAAACATTTTCTCATATTTAGTGTCATCAACATCCAATTGTAATAGCAGTTATTATTGAGGGTGGGTGTGGTTGAAATAATAAATCCATTCCTTCAAGAGATCTGATAAAGAAAGTAGTAGTGGAAATGTAGACTTGAATTGATTATTTTTATTTCACAATATGATTTTAAACTCATTTTTTTCATTCTGGATATAGTTTATGTGAGAAACAAAGTCAATAACGTGTTTTAGTTCGAATATTACACCAATCCATCTCAACGGGAAAACTTTATAAAACCCTCATTCACCATTTTTTCAATTTAATACAACAAATATAGGCTACTCTTAATGTGAAGACAAAGAGTATTCATAAAAAAGTCTGAATGAAGATTAATCTATTTTCTGACAGTTCATTTATAAGAAAATCTAACAAATGTTTAAATTTTTAATTAAATCTATATGGATTCTATGTCATACATCTCATATGTAAATTCAAGAATTTTAATGAGAACTTGCACTATTTTCTACAGATTTAAAAGAACTGCTAGGAAACTTATAATTTCTTAGTGTCAACATTTTGGCTTTGCCATTCCATTTAATAAAAATGGATCGTCTACGTTTGGTCTGGGATGACCTTCGATTTATATATAAACTTGAAGGTGTAAGTGTGGATGTAAATGCCAATTAAGAAAAGAAAAATACATGCTTATAGCATAGGTATCTTTTCATTACTTTCAAATGAGATTTATCTATTTGTTTCGAGATGAATAGTTCTTATTAAATAATATAATGAAAGGTTTTTATCAAGAGTATGTACTCTTTGCTATTCAATATGAATTATTAATGGTTGAGATATCCTTAACGATAAATGATGAGTATGCACTCGAATATTAATCATAGAAAAATAGATCTATATAAATTGCTTCAATTTGGTATTTTTAAGGTCCTACACAATAGACACCGATTACAAGGTGACCTAAGATGATGTCAATTCGTGTCTTCTCTTGTGTTCTATTATTAGTGACTGTTATATTCGCTCCTGTCAATCCTCTACCTACAGTTCGATCTTATCTTATCAAAGGACGTTTCCAATTGATGAGATCTCTCGAATTTGCAATTTTTGATGCGGCGGGAGTTAAACAGCAATATCGCATCGAATCTCAATTTGGTACAATGGAAAATCCTAAAGTTGTTGCTTATCCGTCGAAAGAAATCGTCGCTACGTTGCAAGAAAAATTTGTAAATCTTATGTACAACGGAATAATTTCTATTCTCGATCCTACTTCTGATGAATGGATAAGTGGAAAAATTTATCACAAATTCCTTGACGACATCTTCATTGAGTGGAATGGACATCGTGTGAGGATATTACGTAAAAAGGGAGATGATCGAAGCTTATTCTTCCGAGACGAAATTAATGGAACCATTTTAGCTAACTCTGAAAAGAAATCAAAATTTAAATATTTCTCAATTAAATATGACGTGAAAGTATTCTCGGATGAGTTACCAGATGCAATTTATTTTCTGGGAATTGCCGTCGCGAATGAAATAGCAAAACGACAATCCAGCCGTGGAAAATGATCTAATAGATGATAGAAATATGATGTTTATGTGCAATTGGTATTTAGCATTAAAACAAATAAACTCATATTCATTCATCATCAATCTTATTACTTTTCTCACTTATCCATTAATTGTTTTATTTCTCAAACATTAAAATAAAATAAAAAGGGTGTGGGTACCTCTTGTTCAGTTACACCTACACCCATCCCACGCCCTGAATAACAAAAGTTTCAAGTTGAAGTAAGCAGATTACATGTAGAAACTCGCTAGCAACGGTTCACCATCGCTTTCTTTGCATTCTCTTGTGAAATTCATTCGTAATACACTTTTTCTGCATCAATGTGACAGTTATTTAATTGTATGCTATAGAAACATACAGAATTATCATGAAAAAGAATAGAAAGAATCTGTACATGTGCATCGACGTTTGTTTGTTCTCTACAAATACATCGTTCGATGCAGAAGAATCATGCCGCTTAACACAAAAGAAAGCATAGAAGTCAAACGCTACGATCAATAACGGTTACAATACTCGCATGTGGAAAAACAAAATATACATAAGTTGTATATCCAAAGATATTCTCGTTTCATAAAATGACAATGTTTCATACACGCACATTTTTTCGAATGATGTTCTTTGGACTTGCCGTCTTTGGCTGTTTCCTAAGCATCTATCAATCTCGAAAGACCATTTCCCAGGCAACTGAATTTGATTTTCAATCGTACTTGCGACAGGAAGTAAATCAATTTGTGACGTCAAACTTTTGCAAGGAGATTCCTAAAATATCACAAGATAACACTAACTATGATCTATCACAATATAAATATGAATGTCCTCATCATCGATACACTACGCGTATCATTGAACGAAGTCCGTTGATTGTATATATTGAACAGTTTCTTACACAAAATGAAATTCAATATTTAATTGAATTGACGTAAGTTTCAAATACTCATGCCATTGTATATATGCCACTTTATGTATATACTAGAGAACCATTCCTTAAACGTTCGACGGTTCTTGCATCGGACGGAAAATACTATATTAACGATAATCGAACGTCAAGATCAGCTGAAATCCGTCGTCATCAAACACCTATTGTCGAATGTATCGAACGACGATTCGCACAGTTTCAAGGTGATATTGACGTTGAACATATGGAACCATTACAAGTAGTGGAATATACATCCGGAAAACAGGTATAATACAATTTCTATCCTCAGCCAAATTGTTAGGGTTAATGAAAATCATAAAGTTTTTCTGTTTCTATTTATTAACTTAGGTTAAACCTCATTACGATTGGTTCTCACAACCTGAAATTTTAAAAAATGGTGGTCAACGAGTAACTTCATTTTTCACCTATCTTGAAGACAATTGCTCTATGGGTGAAACTGAATTTCTTGATATTCGATTCAATAAATCATCACATGAGCGATTTTGTGATATATTAATTTGTGATGAAAACTCGACCGAATTTGGTATTCGATTTCGTCCATTAGCCGGAAATAGTGTCTTTTGGTATAATACGGATGAATATGGAGAAGTTGATTATTTGACATATCATGCTGGTCGTCCACCTGGTGAAAATGGTCGTAAAATTGGATTGAATACTTGGACACACATAGACAAGTTTCCTTTACCGACAAAAAAAATGATTGAGAAATAACTGACAATATTTTTTTGTGATTGTTTATGAAAAAGAATTCAGGGTGTGGATGAATATTTTCTCTTCTCTTCACTTCACCCTGACTCACCTGCTCATTCAAAAAAGACTATAGACTCACATCCACACTCACAAGCTAACTGATGACGAAGAAAAGAAAAAGAAAAGAAAAGAAAAATGCAAAATAAGTTTTTTCGTCACGTGTTTGGACCGTTATATAGTTGACAAACACAACAGAACCAGATAAATTGAGTGTTGCAATACTATATAATGATGCAAGGAGTTACAAGACGCAGCATAGAAAATTTTAACAGTTAATCAATTAATTATAGACTCAAACAAAAAATAATATGCATACTCCATTACGACATCTTTCCTTTAAACAAATAAAGAAATTTGCTCTTAACATCTTCATGGATAAATCAAATGATCCGATCAATAGCAAATCTAATGCACAATCATACTTGTCTGTATCAACACAGTCCAATATTAAGTACAAACCTATGCCTGATCCACTGTCTGTCTATGTACCTTTGAATTCTTTAACGGAGGAAACCATTGATTCTATTGTTTCAACTGTTCAACAACGTGATAAAAGGAACTGGAATCAAAGCAAACGTACTTTACTAGCTTTTTTACTTGCGATAAATAATAAAGTAAACGAAATCGAACAAAACAATCACTCGAACAATAAATTCGATGAACAAACTGTTCAACATGCTGCCAAAGTTCGACAATGGCTAATAGAGAAAGTTCAATTTGGTGACAATAAGGAACTTCAATGGGATGAACTTCGACAAAATTATGAAAAAATGGTACACCAGAATGATGATAACGAAATGGCAAAGCAATTGAATATTACAACCATCGAGCCTTATTATGAGTTAGCTATTGAAGGAGTAAGTTTGTCGTCAGTGTTCATATAGAATTTTCCATTAAACATTTTTATGAACAATACTAATGTTTCTCAGTCATAGTAAGTACTAAGTGTAACCAATGACGATCGATATTACACATTACTAGGAGTATGGATAAGAGTGAATTGGTAACTAACTAACTTGGTAATAATTGAATTAATTATCGTAAAACTTAATTATTTATAGAACTAATGAAGTTTTAACTACTTTCACTGGAGACCATCCCTACGAACAGAGTACTATAAATTAAAATTTTTCATATTAAGAACATTTGTTTAGGTACATCGTGATGTTAATCGATCTCGAGAATATATGGCTCGTTTTCGTAGTTGTGGTTGGAAACCTAATGAGTTAAAAGTCTACTGGAATGCAACACAACTTGAAAATCTCTGCCCAAAATATGAAACAAACGACATACAAGTAAAAGAAAAAGATAAAAATCTACCGTCACATGATCCATCAGATGCAGATGCTGTACTAGCTCTACGTCAATATCCTGTATCAAAACGAAATCATGCTGGCACGATCACATATGTGAATAAAGGAATTCAAGATGCTGTTTTCGATGCACCTAAAGATGCTCAGTTAATTGTGCTTAATTTCGCTGTAAGTTATACTTTAAATATTATTCCTGGCTATATCTAAATATTTTAGAATGAAAGAACTCCTGGTGGTGGATATTTGAGACACTCATGTAAGTAGTATTCATTTGTTAATCATTTCGAAAGTAGTACTTTCTATTTGACTAGTGGCACAAGAAGAGATTATTCTTTACAATTCTGATGGTTATCGATCATTGTTGGATCTAAAGTATGGACGAATGGGTGGTGGTTATGCTATACCAGAATTTGGACTAGCTTATGTACGTGATATACGTTTTTTTGATGCAAGAACAGACAAAAATCGTAGAGCTGATATGTTAGTATCTGCATGCTATTGTCTTTCTGGTTCACCTCAACTTTATAAAAATCCACCATCTACAGAAGAGGTAAATACATGAGAAAAACTAAAGCCTTTTAATTTCTATTCAGTAAAGGTCAAAACTGAGTGTTTTTACTAAAACTATTTATTCTATCTGCTAATAAAATTTGTTTTGTTTATTTTAGTGCATAATAAACCATATAGCAAAATTTCGTGCATTTATAGCTGCAGCTGTTGCTAATACTATTGGTGATGGATCAAATACTTATCTTTTACTTGGACCAATAGGTACAGGTGCTTTTGGAAATGATGTTAATGATATTGGATACGCCTTTCGAGAGGTACTCTCATCAAAGATGATGGGTTCAAATGGCCCTATTCGTCATGCTTTTGGAAACATTTGGTTTGTATCAACAGATAAATGGAAAAATAATCGTTTAGAAAAAATCCTGAGTGAAGATAGCATATCTAACGTTGAATAACATTACCTATTTTTACTTTACACATTTAAATATGATTGAGAAACACACTTCATAAAAATACATAAAAACTTATTAAATCTCGTTCGAAGTATTCGTCAAAATGTCTTTATCGAGGATGGGTGTGGGGTGCGAGTTAGTGGTGTATCCACGATTTGACTGATGGCCTGGCAGTGTCTTACAATTCTTATTTAAGTTCATCGACAATATAGTAAAAAAATAAAGTACCTAGTAAGAATCTTTATCGGCATAAATAATCGTTGAACTATAGAATCAATAGTATAAGAACAAAAACAAAATAATAGCAATATTTCAAAAAATCAATCGTCAACTTTCTTTGTTTAACTTCTTAAATTAAAGTATGACGGTAATATAAAAGCTGGCAAGCATAAATCTTTGAAACTTCTTTTATTGAATATGCAGTTATAAAAAGATAAAAATCCGATCAGAAATTGACCTGCTGAACCGGTAATATAAACGGAAATCTATGCAAATAGTATAATTCGTCATCCAAAGAAATTAATTCCGTTTTACATGTATTCGAATCTTTTTTCAATAGTGAAATTGCTTGTTGAAATTCATTATTGAAATGTTCACCATAAATAAGATCAATAGAACAATAAGCTCCACTAAATATGAGATTTGCTAAAACTGCTGAATCATGTCCTTCAATATCAGTTTTCATCATTACTTTTGGTGGCATAATTCCAGATGGTATTTTCCGAATTAGAACTGTTCTTTTAAACCAAGATGTGATATCAATACCTGGTACAGTAACATTTAGTTTCTTACCACCCTCTATTAAACTTGCATCCCATTGATTATTTTGGTTATCTCCAGGGTTAATATAAAAAGTAAGATTTTTATCTACATAACTAACAGCAGTTGATTTAAAAATCTTCACACGCCATTTTCGTGCTAAACAATAGTTTTCAAATTCTGTTAAATAACTATTATGTACAGGATTTGCTTCAAATCCAACTGAACAAACTTCATTAAAATTATTTCCAAAGATATTTTTAAAATGTTGAAGAATAGGTGCACCTGGATATAAATGTGGTTCATAAAGTTTTCGAATTTGTACACCAATATTGGTTCCCAGATCAATATAAACATATCTGCAGCCATCAAGAAAATTATTTTCAGACATATTCCAAATGTTTTCTTTTAGATATGGTTCTTTTTTCAATATAATACTGACGAAAAAAATCGCAGCAAGTGTAGAGATAATTCTTATCTGAATGCATGCAAATATATAATAGTGAAAGTTACTTTTGAAAGTAATCTTAGTTTACCTTTGTAAATTTCAACATCGATGTGAATGTCATTTTAGTTGTAATTCAGAACGAAAACAACAAAATATATTTTATATTGTGTTAAGTGATGTCAACGATCAGTTTCTCATACGCCAGTTTGTACACTAAAAATACAATGAAACTTTAGTTATTATACAAATTTGAAAAGTCTTTTGTTATTAAGGGTGAGTGGGTGTGGGTGCGGCTGTTTTTCAACTACATGCTCAGTCAATCACACTCACACTTATACTCGGGGTATTGATGAAACTCGATCAGTGGTGATTAGACCTCTTATGTTAAATGCCGATGAAGTTCCTAGAATTGGATTGAAATGATTCCGTAATGTTTAACATCGCGGAATAGGATGTATTCTCATTAATAAGACAAGTGTTTTTTGTATATATATATTTATATTTTTTATTTCAATTCTTCTAATCAATGCGACAAATGGTGCGTATAACTGTAATATAAAAGAATGTCCTTTTCTTTATTACTTTAAATACATATGATCAGTGCGACAAATGGTGCATGTACTTGGAATATAAAAACAATATATCCCTCTTCGCTATTTTAGATATCTATAGTCAATGTCCCAGATGGTAAATGTAATTCGAGTGTAAAATAATATATTTCTCTGTTATTTTATATGTCTACGATAAATAGTACATCGTTTTTCGTAGACACTTACACGACAAAATGATTTTTTTCCTTTCAATTAAGTTAATAGGTTTTATACTTAATGAAAAACTATTGTATTTTTTGTTATTTAATCAATTATAGGAATAAAAAGTGATGCAATAAATTCAAATGTTTATTAGGAAAATGATAATTACAGTACTATTCAAAAAAACTTGCACTAAATTTAATTTTTTGTATAACGATTTTCTTACCGTTACAAAGTAATTACAAATTTGACTTTTCCAAGAATATATATTTGTTAGCTATACTACACGTTAGCTATATAAAAGTGTGATTTCTCTTCTTTTTGATATATAAATATTTATTCATAACATAATCTACTGGTTTAAAAAACTATCATATATTCACATTATATTATTGGAGCGGAGGCACGAGCTGCGTTCATGCTAATTGTAATGAAATAAAGATATCACTAAGCACTATCTATTACAATATAAATAAATTGAAATAAACAAATTCACTTATACAGGGAAGAGGAAATGGTCGACTCGTGCCACATGAAAATAGAAAAAATATATATTGCTCAATATATTCAATGTGACAATTAAATAATCCTCAATGAAATCAAAGAAAAATTATCGATAACTAATGGTTCATATTAGGTTCATACACTAAAATATTATCTTCTTTCTGCTGCTAGACAAGAATTTCGTCAAAATTGGTGTTTACAACAGGGTAATGATCGTAATCATACTCACAATAATTCCAAACAATTGATCAACAGCAAAATATTAGAATTATTGAAGTGCTCATCTAATACTCGAAACGCTAATCCTATCGAGAACTAATGATCGATCGTAAAACGCAACGTTGAAAGAAGAAAACCGAAAAACATTGATGAACTCGGACTTTTTTATATGAAGAAGTTAAAAATGTTGATGTTAATATTGTAATGAAAAGTATGATGTCGATGAGAAAATGATGTTTGTGTCTTATTGAATCTAAAGGCGAACGAATAAAATATTGAAGTATAGTGTTTAATAGTACTCGACATAGACAATCAATCAGTAATGGAAACTACTTGAGAGTGACTTATATATGGGGATATATTTACATAACAAGATGTGCAAGTTTTTTTTGAATAGGACTGTATCTCAATTTCTCATAAAAAGAAAGACAAATCAGTCGTTATTATTACAATAGTAAAAAAGTTGACTCTTAATGTTCTCAATACGGCTAATACTAACATGCTTAACTGTTCTTGGCATTATTTATGGATTCTACAACGGAATAAACTGAATATTATAGAAGAAGAGAATTATTTTTAGATATTCTTTATATTATGAAGTAGAATAAGAACAGTACGAAAATAAAATTTACACAATAACAGTGCATTTGTTTTATTATTAAAGAATAACTGAAAACAAAACTACTAAAAATAGAAATAAATTCAAAAATGATTTCACAACTGTTTCAATATTATACAATTGTGTCAAAATATAATGCATATAAATTAAATGAATTTAAAATATATTCCAACTAGTACCATGATGTCGTAATATACATTTTTTAGATTTTACTAAAATAACTCCAAGCTATTTTATATCAAGCTTTCGATAGATATCATTGGGCATTATCAAAAAAATGAATATAGAAAGAAAAAGATGCATGAAATGATACAAAATTAAACAGAGCAACTTCTTGAATGATACTTATTGTAACAGAACAATAACAACTTTTATACAAATTTAAAAATAGTATACATATAATAGATAAATAGAGTAGTTTAATGAATTTGTATGTATATGTGCAGAGTATACAATCGTTATGAATACGATCATCATCAATAAGTTTACCAAAGTATGAAAATACGCAAAAATGTTTTGTAACAGTAAAATTTATGCTACCAACATAATAACAGTTGTGAATTCTATTGATCTATAACTATACATCTATAGCCTGAGTGTCTGTATGACGGTGTAAGTGTAGGTGAGAATGAGAATAGCTGTGGGTGTTGATGGAACTGTCACTAGGATGTGATTCTGATATGCACATCTACACCCTCACCCACACCCTGTCTTGTTACTTTTTTCTCTCCGAAAAAGTTCTCCAATAGCATAGTTATATTCTTCTTGTTGAAAGAATTTTTTTATACTCATTTCTGCATTCTCTTTCCAAAGAAAAAAAACTTTTTTACTCTCACCATCAGACTCCTTCCCGACAGAAAAACTTATTCATCATCATTCCTGCATACTACCGCATGAAAAAAATTGTTTTTGTTTGTCTTGTTACACATTTCTTCTAGAAAAAACTTGTCCGTCAGCTGTTATGTTCTCCTTGTTAGAAGAATTTTTTTATATTCATTTCTGCATTCTCTTTCTAAAGAAAAAACTTATTTATTCCCATCCTCAGATTCTTTCCTGGAAAAAACCTGTCCATCATCATTGCTGCATTCTCATTAGCAGATGTATTTGTTTTGTTCTCATTCCTATACTTTCCTTCCTGAAAAAAACTTATTTCTTTTTACTTCAGTCTTTTACGCAAAAAAAAGTTTGTCTATCATCGTTCTTATATACTCAACACTGGAAGGAATAGTTTTTGCTCTTATTGTTACATTTTGTTTTTCAGAAAAAATTATTGTCACTCTGTGTACGAAGAGAAGGAAACTATTTCATAAATCAGTGGTAAGTAGTAACTGTAGTGCTTTTTTTTGTCTTTCGATAGATAAATATAAAAATCGAAGATCACTTCGAATACTTATTGAGGGTACGGGTGTGGAGTGTTAATGTGTGTAGGCGTTGATGTGGATGTGGTTATAGTTATGGGGTCATTCTCATCTTCGTCACCCACACCCACCTTCAAATATTATATTTGAATCGCTAAAATCTTGAGTGTGCGCGTTGAGAAGAGTACCTCGGTGGGGGTGCTTCAGAGGTTGCTAAGGGGAATATTTCATTGAAATATTTGAAGTCAAGTATAATATTTGAATATTTGAATTCAACTTGCGTATTTGACACTACTGAAAAGTTATAAGGATTATTTACAGATATGTCGTGAGAAATACAACAAAAACCTTCGTATAGTCTCCAAAAATTTGCGAAAGTCATCTCTAAATATATTCGAAAAACTAAAAGGAGCATCCAGAAGTTGTTTATTAATGCTAGTTCATTACTACCAGGAATAATGAAGTCCACCTGTAAGTTTTTAATTTTTTTGTCATTCAGTTGAAAACTATTTGTAATTAGTTTCTTATTAATTAATTAGTTTTAACTAAGTGGTAACCGAAAGAACTAGCTCAGATAAAGAACACCTAAACAATCAAGGTCTGAGACAAGCTCGATATCTATCTTTATTTTTGAAATTGTTTATATATAAAAGATAGTTAAATATGGACTAATGGACTCCAGTTCGGCTGACACCAGTTTTCAGTCACTTCGTATGACCAGAAAAGTTTAAACTAAGCGTGGTTAACCAAATCATTGTGTGCAAAGAAATTTGTTACATTTCTTGTTTTTTTAGATGCCAACCGTAATGCGAAATACCATAACGATGTACTTAATGCTCATCATTCCAGCAACAACTATATTATTTGGTATAATAGCTGTATTACTTGGTAAACCCGTCGACAGAAAAGAAGTGCAGGAACCCAAAATGAATCGTATGCAGCTTAATTTTTCTATATACGACAAATATGCCAATAATACAGTGGAATTAATTAGAAATCCACGATTTCGTTCGACCATTGAAGAATTCCCTACATCATTGGAGATTATCAGAGCTGAGAATTGCAGTGCTTATATAGATTTACTACTCGATCAACACAAAAATTCTGATAAGTATATGCAGGAGTTTATTGCCCGCATTCATTTCACCGAACAAGGTCAATATTTTTTTCGATCGGTGTCTGTAGGATGGAATAACTCTTTTTCACTTACTTTCATTGCTCATAAGAAATTCGATAATCATCATATGATTCTCATCTCTTCTTTAACAAGAAAGGTGACCGTATCGATTTGGTATCGAATATTGACACCCATCAAATCTCTTATCGGCATGACAAACAGCGAACAGCAACAAATGGAAGCAATTCTAACAGGCTCGAATCATGTTCAAAACAAGCAAATATTGGAAAACGCGATGATGTATTTAATAGCTGAGAAGATTAAAAATCGTTTCAGTGATTATTTCGACGTGAAGTATATCGAAGGAAACAAAATATAATTTTAACTTTTTCTCGTTTTATGACTTTTTCAGTTCAAAACCATACAACTGTGAAACAGAATGACTTATTTAGATCGCCTATAATTTAAATGATCAGTAATAAATACCAAATTTGACTGGTAAAAATGTAGATTTTATCAAAAGAAGAAGTAGCTTTATCCATATAAAGATTAATTTGGCATAAGAAAAATAAATTTAAGTAAATAAGAAGAAAGTTTTCTAAATAATTAGTGAATTATAATGCATTCTATCAAACGATGTAGAACCATCAGAGGTTTAGTCTACTAACGGCACTATAGTAAGATTTTGTTTGTTTTTTAGGACTTCAGTTTAAGGATGAAAGTGATGCTATAGTATATTTGCTTTTTTATACTTATCTTTTGATTTCATTTACTGATTGTTCATTTTTTACTGATCATTTTGTTTATATTACTGATCATAAATTATGTTCCCATTTAAACCATTTAATTAATATTTCATTTATTTAATAAAAACAAATATATTCTAATTATATCGTGAATGTTTTACATTTGAAAAGATGAATCTGCTTAAAATTTATTTATATTAATTAAGATATATAACGGTCAGAGTGAATATTACAAGTAAATGATTATTACTTATAAAACTTGAATGCTATGTACAGAAGATATAAGATATACAGCGAGTTGTAACAATTCAAAAAATTAATACAAATATTTTCCGATATCATATGTATCAACTAGTGTTGCCAGAATAAGAGTGGACAGGTGTGATTATCGTAAGTCTGAGTGAAAGAATATTAATGCTTGCCTAGAACTATCCACTGACAACCTATCGATTTCGAGGACACGGACGTGGTGTACATATTTATTGACATGCAATAAATAGCTACTACGGAGTTCTCTTCAATGCTATCAAATTGTTATCGTTCAACATCTTTAATACACGGCTTCTCATCTTGAGAATGTGGGTGTGGGTATTCTATACAACTCTCGCGCCCACCTACATCCGCATTTACACTAATTCAATCTTAAAATGGTAAGAGAAAATAATGCAGATGTCTAATCAGTTGACAGTGTATGAGATACTATAAAACGAAGTCAATGATGTGAGTGGTGAAAAACTTAGGTTTGACATCCATCGTTAATTTCAAGATAGGAAAATCTACAGCAAATCAAATTGTACATGTTATCAAGTTAGATGATGGATGTTGAGCTATGCTAGGTTACATAAGTAGAGTTATTATTAAAACATTTAAGTAAATCGATAATTTATCATTTGAAGCATCCGATATTAATGAAGAGTCACTCGAAGACATGAACGTTTTATGTGACGCACCTAATCATTAATATTAGATACGATAAATATTCTTCTTTTTATATATTCATGTTATCTCTTGATTTTGCAAGAACAACGAGATCTATGACAGACATCTTATTTTCCATTATTAATAGAAAACTCACAGATTTTCTCCAATAAATAACTGTACGCAGAGAACTGAAATAAAGAGCATCAACGATACAGTCTCTAAACAGTGAAGATAAATGATACAATGTATAGTTGTTAATCAATAAATTCGAATAACACGATTGTTTAATATATGTGTCTATGTATTTTTTAACGACAAAACAGATCAATATGTCATTAATAAGCAACAGTCGAAAATGATTATTAAGTTAATCAAAGTATGGAAAAGTTTATCTTTCTAAAATGAAAATAAAATGAGACAATCACTCAATATATACTCAATCTTATTTAAAAATATATAAAATTATTCATCATGAATGTTATCAATTCTAAAAATGTACATTTATGATAAGACACATCTCAGATATTATCAAATTTATATATTAACCTGTCTAAAAACTGTAAATTAGATACAGAAAACATTTTGATCAATTTCTCGAGTAACGTAGAAAAAATTTATTATAACAATGTTAAATTTTCATAAGTTTGTTAGAAAAAATACATATATAGAAGAATAGTCATTCATATAAAAATATAATAGCGTTAATAAAGCAGATTTAATAATATATCAAGATTATTATAAGGTTAACATCGCTATCGACGAAATCTTCCATTTGCTATCTTTATCATATACCTTTGCTCTTCACGATGTTTTTCTCCTTTCAAATAATATTTTCCTTCGAAGCTTTGTGTGTTAGGATTCCATTCAGCTTGAATTATCATTGTTTGACCAGGATTTTGACTTGTATCTCCTAGTCCTTTTTGGTAACGTTTTTCAAACGCCATTCGAAGCGTTCTTGGCGAATATGACCCAGTTGCAACAAATGTACCAAGATTATCGATTCCTTTGCCATATACAGTATGATTAGCTTTAGGATAAAATGCGAGGGTTAAGTCATGAGGACCTTGCCATACACCATCTTTGTAAAAATAGCCAGCCAATGCACTAGGCTGAAAAATAGCATTGCCCAAATCCTTTTGTGCACGTAATCCATCGCGAACATATGCTTTATTTGAGCGAAGAGGTGAGCCCTTACAAAAATATAAACAACAACAAATACCTATCACACCAACTAGAAAAACGACAAAAACTACGCCACCAACAACGCTACCAACTATAATACCAATGTTTCCACTGTCATTATGATCATCATTATCTAAACAATTAAAAAACAAATATTTATATATTATTTTTTATAATAACAATTTGTGAAATAAAATAATAAAGTAGACTACAAAGAAAGGAACTTATAATAATGAAAATGATTTCGTTTATAGACATTCATTATGATGTCAAACTTAAACGACAAACAAAGGATGTCATATCTTAAATATGAATATCTGTTGGATAAATGTAAATAGACAGTTGATCCTTATATACGAAAGAAGTTAAATCATCCTAGCTTAGATTTTGACATAAAGGTAAACAGAGTAGTGTTGTTTCAGGAAGTTAAGAATACTACTAAATTTATATATTAGAAAATGTTCAAATCGTAAAAACATGTCAAATAGTATCAAGAATAATATGAAGGGCTAATTTATTGAACTTACTAGTGACTGCTGCTCGGGTAGTAGCAACAGTAGTGGCTACTGTTATTGTGATTTTATTGACTGCTGTTGAATTGCCAGCATTTGTTATATTGGTAGCCCCAATTTTAGTAGTAGTACTTGTTGTAATGGTGATGCTTGTTGTGACAGTGGTACTCATTGTATCAGTAGTGATCGTTGTAGTAATAGGGATCGTTGTAGTAGTAGTGCTCTCTGTAGTTGTGGTGCTTGCTGTAGTAGTAGTGCTTGTTGTAGTAGAGATGCTCGTTGTAGTTGTAGTGCTTGTTGTTGTGGTTATAGGTGGAATACAGCCATAAAAAATTTGAATCTCTTCGATGTCAATTGGACTTAAAGTATCACGTTGTCCAATAATCGCAGTCGGGTCTAGAGGTACTAGCGTATCCGAACCATTTATACTAAAATAATCTCTGCCATAGTGCATAACAGATCCATAATCATATGGAGTATTCAAAGTGTCCACTTCGCTATCATTATACTTGTCAAAATTATGTTCCAGACCTATTCAGTTAAAACAAGCAAAACAAAAATCTGATTAGTATTTTATTCTTTTCCTAATGAAAACAAGGATATATCACCTGGTATTATTGTATCATAAATTACTTTTACATAATTATCACGATCTGGACGTGATTGTTCATGGAAGAATCCTATAATCACATGAAAGTTACTAGTGTTTAGAGTATATAGGAAAACAAATTCATAGTTTCTTTTTAGTAGTTAAGCGTTCATATTGTATAAAGCAATAAATAAAAATATTTATTTCGTATTTACCTAATGTATGTATAAGTTCATGCATAATTGTTCCATTGTATATACAACCAGGATGTTGTAAAGTAACTGTACGATTTAAAGTATATCCTGTGTATCGTCCAACCTTTGAATAGTAGAAAGCGTATCAAATTAGGAAGAATTATGATCTAACAACAAACTTACATAAGAACTACAGCCTGAACCATTATAAATTGTTATATAATAATCACCATCTGCTGCCACTTTGTCACGAAATTGTACACAAGGTACATTATTAACTGCTGTTAGATTTTCCAACAACCGCATTGCATAAACGATTGCATTTTGTTCTGTACTTGCTATAAAAAAGGATAAAAATTTTTCAAAAGTTTTATGAACAACATATTTCTAATCTTTCAAATATTTAAAAGTGAAATTAATGGTTAAAAATAAAATTGATTTTTACCATAATCTGATGAAATGACATATGGTACAATTCCATTTGGCCAACGAACATAACTACCACGCATAGCTACACCACGCTTAGCTACACCATGCTAAATTATTTTTCAAAAACGCATTTATTATTCTCAACAGTATAAGAAAACAATTCACTTACTGACAATACAGGAAGTTTTATATCACCTTGATAATATCCACCTAAAGAAAAGTACATACAGATAGACATGTTTATGAGTTTTATGCAAACTAATTGAAAAAGTCTTAAAACTTTTCCCTACAGAAGCATCACTATTTATTTCATAATATATAACTTACCAATTTCCTCAGGATGTCTAAGCTTTCCTGATGAGTCCTTAAATAAAATAATCAAAAATTTTACATTATTTCAAATATATATACACATCTTTGTATAATAACTTACCGATACTAGTGGTATTCCATATAAATTTCCTGAGAAATTTATTATGATAAAGATAAATAAAATAATAACAATCATTGTATAACTTTGATCAATGTCTCAAGTTTGATTTTTCTTTATTAATAATGAGTAAATGAATCAAATATACTAGTTTTACATCTTTATATATATATATAAGTGTACACATATATCATGACAATTAGAAACATCAGGACTAGATGTAATCACTGAAGACGTCACCATAGATATTGACTCATTACAAATATCTTTTTTAAATTTGGAAATTCTCAATTCAGTTTAGCCATATAAAGGTTACAGATACAAAATACGGTTCAGAAAGAAACGTAAATCATGACAAGCATTACTATATCGAAATATTAGGTGCATATTGTTAGTACTTATAAGTTAATAATTAAGATATTCGTTATATATTTTGTTTTTTCTTTTACTTCCTTGATTGATATTTATTTATGATAACATCGGTTTTCATCCTACTCTTTCATCATCATTTTCAATAATTAGTAAAGTCATGTATTTTCATTTCTATCCATCATTTGATTATTTTATGATATAATTTCTATTTTCTAGTAAGCCGTGCTATTACTTTATCGAAAAAATAATTTCATATGAATCATTTCGCTATACCTATTGATGACATATCTAAGTATAAGATACGAATCAGACATATTTTATATAAATGATGTGATCAAGGAAAATAACAAATATCACCTTTATTCAAAATGACTAATATATTGGGGGGAAGGTGAGGATGTGCATTTATTCCCTGTATACTCATCCACATCCATCCCCAAGAATTATCTTTCATTCAAGTAATAAGACGCTATGCAAACGATCGAAAGTCAAAGAAAAACTGAATAAGAATATCTTGGTATTTTCTAAATATATCATTAGTAAATTCGTTTGTTGGTATAAATAATTTTTTTCTTCTACTATTAGTAATATTCTGAAGGTAGTAATATTCGATTCTCCTAATTTATTTCAAAGCTTTACAGAATCTGATTCAATGCAGTATGACAAAAATAAATTCAATGACATCAATCAGATAGATTATTCAAACTTAGCCAGAACAGTCAGACAAGCATAGTTTGTTAATTTATCATTCGATATTATTATTTGAAAATTAAAAAAACATTAAATATATGTATCAATATGATTAAACTAGTTATTTTTCGATATTTTGCTTTACGAAAGATATTAATTTTGATAGTTGTTAGTTTAGTATAGAAAAGTGTATATATCAAGCAAACATGGTACATATTTTATTCAAAAAATAAACAAAGTCAAGTAGATATTGACATGTAATATTGATCTTTCGTTATTTATATTCAACAAAGAATTTCAAATATAAAAATACGATTTTATCATCATCAATAGAATTCGTACACAAATGTTGCATGATCTAGATGAAAGACTTAAAAACTCATTAACAGATATATACTCAATCTGTTCGTTCAGGTTCGATGCATATCTATTTAACACAATCTCTATTTCGGTTATATTCATTTCATTTCATGTTTCTATTCATTCAACAATGTCTGCCGTATACTTTTTTTTGAAATAAGTCGATTACGATAATCGCGCGCGTTCTCTTGTTCAACAACCAATCATTATTTATCGAACAAAATAAATGCATAAATTTCATTCGTCGATGTTTTTCTTCAAAAGAGAAAAAAAAAGACATCTGCATGTATGTGTTAGAAAAAAAAGAAGATTTATTTTTCCTCTCTTATATACATACACAGGTCGCACACGATGTATATTTTCTCTTCTCATCTCATTGAACAAATGTACAACAAAAAAAAGAAGAAAAAAAAAAGAAAAGAAAAGAATCGAATACGTATCCGTATAAGCGAGCGAACGCGTCTGTACAGCAAGCAAGTTCATCTCGTCCTTCTCTTTTCTTTCCCTTGTTTTTTTTTTCTTCTTCATCACATTCGATGACTGACTGACTGACCGTCGAAAGCAGCAGTCGTCAGACATATACATTGGATATACGTAAGCTTTTGTTTTAAAATACATCGATTTTTTTCTGTTCTAGATAATGATACCATCAAAAAAACTAAATCTAGATCTTATAAATGAACATTTAACTTGTCGTCTATGTTCAGGTTATTTAATTGATGCTTGGACAATAAATGAATGTTTACATTCATTTTGTCGTCCATGTATATTTTCATATTTTAATGATCATGATGAAAATACAGCATGTCCAGTATGTTCAACAGTTCCACATCCAGCTAATCCATTACTTGGTATAACAAAAGATTGTTGGTTACAACAAATTGTTTATAAATTAGTTCCATCATTATTTAAACGTGAAATGTGTCAAAGACGTATATATTATGATGCAAATCCTGATAGTAAATCGAAATTACTTGAACAATATACTAAAACACATTTATCACAAATGGGTTGTCGTGAAGAAGAATTAGGTGAATTAAGTGAACGTTGTTTATTTCAACAAAAAAATAAATTAAATAATAAAGAAAATATCTATTTAACATTAGAATATGATAAAACTCATATATATTTTCTTGAATGTTCATCAAATATGCCAATAAATATTTTAAAACAATATCTTAAAAAAGTTTTACCATTATCAAAACGATCTCGATATCAAATTGATATATTATATGAACAAAAAATTTTATTAGATAATTTAACATTAAATCATATTTATTCATGGAAACAAAGTCAATCAGATAAAAAACAAAAACAATTACATTTATTCTATAAAGTTATTATTATTGAACGTGATGAAAATGAAAATTATGATGAACAAGATAATCATATTCTTCAATCAGTTACAAATACAGTTAGTTTAGAATCGAAACCTCCTGCATTTATACGTTCAGCGAATATTTATAATAATACAAATCCAAATTCATTTGTTCATACAACACCATTTACTCCAGCTGAAGCAAGAACGATTAGTTTAAATAATACGATAACGGAACAATTTCAAGGTAATGAAACAATTGAATTAATTAAACCAAAAGAATGTACATTACTTGATTGTAAAACATTTGCTATGACAACGCCAATTAATTATACAATGAATTCTCTTAATGAAATTTCTAAACCAAAAAAACGATTAAAAAAGTAAATAGATTTGAATTCAAACTTTGTTTAATCTATTTTATTATAATAGGATCAATTCCAATGACCAACCTTTAATAAAAAAATGTAAACCTGAGAAGAAAAAGAAGATTAAAGAAGAAAAAAATCTTATTCCATTAATATCATCAAATCCATCATTAACACCATCGGAAAATGAAAATCCAAATGATATTATTGAACAAAAACAACTTTCCTATTCAGAAGTTATTCAAGAAGCAAATAAACTTCTTGCAGCTGAAGAACCATTAACACCAACAAATAATTCGAATTCATCAACATCAATACCGTTAACGAATAATCCAGTAACAACACGTTTAACAAAACCTATAGCAACTGTTTCACCACTTCATACATCAAAAAATAATCATAATCGAGTATTGGAAAAATCGAATAATGATGATGATCAATTAATTGATCTATCGAAATCAAATATATCATCGTATGTTAAAATAATTTGAAAAATCTTTTAGAATTTCATATTTTTTTCTTTTTTTTTAGTATTGATATTCCAATAAAATTAGAAACAAAAAAACGTTCGAGACAAACTTCATCGTCAACGACACGAACGAAAATATCTCGACATTCGAATAAATCGAATAATGATGATGGAAATGATTCAACAAAATCATTAAAAAAGACTCATTCAAATCAATTTTTACCACCACCACCGCCACCTCTACCACCTCCATCACAACAACAAATGTTTCAAAATCTATTTCATACATTTCAAAATCAAGCTACCTATTGGCCTATGACGCCATGGCCAGTACCTCCGTCTCTAGCACTGATGGCTGATCCAAGAAATTATTATACACAACCGTGGCCATCACCACAACAATCTATTGTGCATGCACCAAAAGATCTTAGTTCAGCAAGTTTAAATGATTTTATTAATGAAACATCTACTCCCGTTTTTCCTCTATCATCACCATTAATAAATTCCGCTTCTAATTTTTCTCGTACATCATCAACAAATTCATTACATCTTCATCATACAACAAATCGACATCGACCGTCAACATTAAATGGTACATTATCTTAATTAGAACAAATCTTTGCGTTCTAGCATTGTTTATATATTTGTGTATAATTATTATTTTTCTTCTAACAAAAAAAAAACGCAATCCTAGTCATTGTTCTTGTATAAACCATACCCGTTTATTTTCGGTGAATGAACGATACAAAAAATAAATCTATACATATATATATATCTACATTCATATATAAATATATTTTCTAAAGAATATGATAATAAAGAAAATCTTTAAGGAAAAATGAGGAGTTAATATAAGTCCTAAGCATCTAACGAGTTTGGCAGGTAAACATCTTTGATGTTGAATAGAATAACGAAGACCCTCGTCACAAGCGGTATAATTGAATGTACGATCTTCAAGACATGTATAATGCCATCTACAATGAGGTCGATATTCATCTATATAGTTACCATTTGGCATACCTCGACAAACAGGATGAAATGGACATAATGGTGAATAATCATAGTCGCCTAAAAGACAATATCAGATGAAGATTTTTTATTCTATAAATAAAAATTCATACAAGGATCAATGCAATTCTTTCTTGAACCACAAGTAACAACTTGAAAATTTTCACAACGTTTACTTGCAACAGAATAAAGTTTATGTAATGGACAAACTTGTGTTTTTAAATGACCATTGATACATTCATAGTAATGACAACAACTAGATGTATCAACTAAATGTATTCGTTGACCATCAACTGGACATTTATGTTGACCTTTGATATAAAAATAACATAAATTTATTTAAATAATAAAATTTAATCTTATTTACAATTAGGAACATCTTTTGGCCATTGACAACCATGTTCTAAATACGCAGAAATAAAAAACTAACAGTATCGAGTTATTCAACTTACTTTTATCCCAAAAAAGTCCAGGGTCACAAGAGGCTATTTTATCAACACCACCTATAAAATTAAAAATACTCATTTTTTTTTGATACTTCAATTTAACATACCATTACAATAATGATAAACAGAGCAATCATACGGATCAGGAAAATGTCCTTGAACAAAATGTCCTTGAGCATCTCGTGGACATTCAATAGGAGGGTGTGGTTGGTTTGAGCCTGGAGGGGGTTTATCGGTACCTCCATTCGTATCTGTTGCTGTAGTTGATGATGTATTCAAATGACCAGCTTTACCTAACAATATAAAACAAAAGATTAGATATTTTTAGAAGAAGAACATCTGTTTACAATCTGATTTTTCTGGCCAATCACATCCTTCTGATATTGTTGAATACCATAGATTAGTACCACATTCTTGTACTATATGAAATCCAATACCACAACGATGATAGATATGACAATATTTTGGATCTAGAATAAAGTTTTATTTTTTTATCTCGACAAAATAAATATACCGGGAAAATTTCCTTCAGCATCATATTCACATGAAAAATTTGAATCAACTTTAATTGGTGGACGAGTTGTTGTTGTATTTCGTTTTCCTCGCCAACCAACGTTAGGATCAGTAACAAATAGAGTAACTAAATTCCATACAAGAAATTTATCTGTTTATTCGATCAAAAAAACTTATTCTTTTTTACCGCCTCGAATATCTGTTATTTCATTCCATTTACGAAGACCTTTTTTACATTGAATTGTATCAGCCCATCCACAAATTTTCTTTGCTGGATCCCATACTGTACCTTCGCCGCAAACAGCAGCTGTATCAACACCTGATGTACATATATGATAGATTCGACAATTTTGTCGATCGGGATAATAACCGTCCGCTAAGAATAACAAAGAGAAAATCAATACAATAAGAAAAAAAGAAATTTACCTTTACAAACAAATGGAGTTGAATCTCGTTTAATTCGATTTAATAAAATATCATCATCATCATCATCATCATTAGGATTATATAAATAAGAATTTGGTTTTGTTATAAGAGATTGAGAAAGTTTAGTTGTAGGAAGTGTGGTCGATTGATAATAAGAACTATTTCTTATCGAATTTGTTTGTTTTATTACTTTCAATAAAATATGAGATTCAGTCGAAATGCATAAATAAATTAAAATATAATTAATACTCCACGACAATAATTGACTGTCCATTGCTCATCCTTTCATTGACGATTATATTATATACTTTAAAATTCTAACATGACATTTGATTTGTCATTCATCTAACCTTTTTTTCTTATTCCGGAATGTATGTACATATATCCTTCAAAATAAAATCTCACGTATGTACAAACAACGAGCTAATCAAGTATGCAACTATATGTTTGTTTGAGGTTTAATGTCTTTTTTCTTATCGCTCATTGTTATACTATCGTTATTAGCCGAGAACATAAAACATGTAAACGAATGTGTGCAAGAGTAAATACAATGATGTCATCTCACATGTTTAGTAAATAATCGAGCAATACATTTGTTTCAAAATCGAAATAATTTAAATCAATTGATATCTAATATTCATTTTTTATTTAAACACAAACTTCTACAATAATAGGCACATAAAATGATAGTAGAAAACAAAGTGTTTAGTATAGAAAAAGCAAAAATCTATATTATTTAATTCATTTAAAAATTAAAACTAACATCATCATTAAAAAGATTTGAAAAAAACTTTCAATATTTCGATAATCTAAATTAAAAAAAAACAAAAATTTGATAAAGAAAATATTTATAAATATGTATACTTTTTGTTGCAGAATTTCCAGCAATAAATGAACCACATGGAGCTGGAGCATTACCTGCTGGACCACATTTTGTAGTATAACTACTAAATTTTTGATCATCTGCACATTTAGCTTCACGCATTTTCTTTTGTGTAGTACATTGAAAATAAAAATGACAATCGCGTTCTATATCCGGATAAATACCATCACGTTTGCCGATACCTACGGTTGTATGATTAAAATCTCTTTTGATATGAATAAAAAGAAAGAAATTCTTACATTGATTTTTATTACTTAAAGAAAGTGATCTTGCTCCACAATTAACTCGTTCAGATTCTTTACATTCATATTTTTCAGTATCATATAATGTATTATCCGGACATGTTATTTTTGTTCGTATACCTTTGTCACATTGATAATAGCTATTACATTCATTAGGATCAGCTAATGAATAAATTCCAGTTGGTTGACATTCAATAGCTGGTGAACCTTTATTTTCATCTTTACCATCTACTATTGAAATAGTTGAAACTATTTTTCGATTTGAAGAGACAGAATTCGTATCAGATGTTTTACGTGATGTTGTTGTATCTATGAGGATTTTAAAAAAAAGCAAAATTTAATAAATAAAACATTAGAAAAAGAAACTGATATTAAAAATTGCATGCCTTCAGTAGTGGTACTTGTTGAATATCCTAATTTTTTTTTATCGCAATTCACTTCATCAACCCATGCACATGATTTTGTTATTTCATCCCATGCAGTGCCTTTTGGACATTCAAACATTTCATCAATTCCATGCGAACATCGATAATATCTCGTGCAATATTCAGGATGTCTAATAAAATTTACATGCTATTGTTTTTTCTCATTTGAAGAAGAAAGAAAAGTTCTTACGCAAAAAATCCATCACCACCAGCACAAAGAAAATCAGTAGATGATTTTGTTTGAAAAATAATTAGAAGAAAAACTGGAAGAGAAGTTTAACTCATATATATGTGTGTTTAAAATAAGAATAAGATTGCGCATGCACTACAAAATACTAATATACAAAATTGAAAGCTCACGATCATCGCCGTTTGGATCATCTTCTTTACTATTAGGAAGCTTCTTTTTTTTTGGATTTATTTTTCTAGATTTTTTCTTTTTAACAACAGTAGGTCGATCATTATTTTCATCACTATTGCCTACTGGATAATCTTGTGGATCCTCCTCTGATGATATTGCCTTTGCTGTTGTTTTTTCAGCACGTGAACAATCGACACTATCAAGCCAATTACAACGATTATCATGATGATCCCATGCTGTACCACTAGCACATTCAAATTCTTCTGATGTTCCATGTATACATCGCCAATAGATATGACAAAATTCGGGATCATAATACCAACCATCATCTTTGGCTGAACAATCATATTCAGCTAATATACTTTCGAAAAAAAAGTCAGCAAGAATAATGATGGCTAAGCCAAAACTAAAAGCTAAAATAAAATATTAAGAAGAAGCTTTCTAACGATTATCTATAAGCGATAGATATAAATGCTATTTATTCTTAAATTTTTCTTACCAGTAAGAAGAAAAGTATCCTTAAAAATCATGATCATTTTTAATAAAAAAGATTATCAAATGGTCACGAACAATTTCTTTTTTTCTATCTCGTTGTACTCGAATATTAACTAAACGTGAGATAATAGTATTCAACGTTTACTTACTATTACAAGGTTTTTGATGATGATTTAGCAGTTGCATATTTTCAATATTTTCATTCTTGAGGTGTTTTATTGTTCAACAATTGACAAGAAAAAAAGATAAGAATGTCAAACGATAAAATACAAAAAGAGAAGAAATGAGAAACGACACCGAATAATCCTTAGTCAAAGAATGAACCGATTTATTTATATTAATCTGCCTCGTTCGGCAGGAAGATTTTCTTTAGAGAAAAGGTCACATTCTTCTTTTACTTTTTCGTTCAATTTTTATCCTTTGTTAACCGTCTGACATTCATATGTTCGTAAAAATCAATAATTTCAAATCTAATCAATCGGTATAAAAGATTTTCTGTACTTTGGAATCTGAAACAGATATATTTTCCAAGAGACGTGTCCTATTAATATATAGGTTTTTACTTTCATTGATTCCAAAAACACTGCTCATATCATAAATACTTTTGACAGTAACGGATTTAGAGGGGGCAATCACACCCCTCACCCTTCCGATTTTTTTTTTTTTTTTTTACAGCAAAAATAGGTTCACACTACTTCGGTTGGACTCAAAAAATAGCTTTTAACCAAAATCGCCCCCCCCCCTTTCAAAATCCTAGATCCGCCACTGGCTTTTGAATTATACCAAAACTTTTTTCGTTTATAATTATCTTTGCCAATTTCTGTATTTAACAATAACAAGCCTATATACAAAAAAGAATTGTAGTCTGGCATTCATCGGCATCTCTTTCTATTTGCTTTTGTATCATTGGTTAGTTGTTCAACCAACTAGATAAAATCTCTATGATTATTTTTTTTAGCAAAACACTTTTTTCTTTTTACCACATTATCATCATATACAAACCTGTGTAACATTATTTTTTTTCTCCTCTTCTATTTTACCGTTTTATATAATTATTATTAATATTTGATCGTTATGCTCTATCACCTTTTATATTTTTTCTAGTTTGCGCATTTTTATACTACTAATATTCATGGCTCAGACACCTAACGAAAACGAAGCTTTAGTTCGTCGTCTTAGTAATGATATTAATCAATTTAAAACTAGTCATCATTTACCTGATGATCTTGAATCGAGTATAAATTAATATTTTTTATCTTTCATTTAAAAAAATTTCCGTTGTTTTTTATTGAATAGTGACTGGAGCAATAAGTCATCTTCAAAAACAAGCTCAAGAAGTCATGCGTCAAAAACCAACATGGTTATCGTATTTCCAAGGGCAAATGATTACGAAAGAAGATTATGATTTTATTTCGAATTTTGATCAATTAAATGCCGAAGGTCGAGCAAAACTTTTATCTGATCCCAATTCAAGAAATCAAGTAATTTGAAAATATTAATAAAAAACTTTCAATTTTATTTTTATTATTCTAGTGTGCAAAAACATTTTTAACATTAATGGCAAAAGTTTATAAACAACAAACACTTCGATATTTATTAACATTGATGGATGAATGTCTTCGAGTAAATATCTTTAAAATACAAAAATTAGAATTATTTGTTTTTTTCTTTTATATAGGAAGATAAAAGTCGTGTCGAAATATTTAATACATATGCTAGAATGAAAAAAGAACAATTATGGTCATATTTTTTCAATATGTTTGCTAATCAAGATCAATTCGTTGTCTATCAGGTAGGAAATAAAATCCTTTTTGTTTTTAAATTTTCGTTGTAAATGTAATTATAGACAAGTCGAATTATTGCTAAACTTGCTTGTTGGAGTGTTGAAAGAATGCCAGCATCGGATTTATCATATTATTTAGCATGGCTTAAAGAACAACTGAAACCACAAGTATCTCTTATTTTATAGTTTATTGATTATATCAAATATTCATTTTTTAGGGTAATGAATATTTACAAAGTGTTTGTCGAAGTTTACAAATGATGTTACGTATTGAACAATATCGTGAAGCATTTGTTGCTATTGATGGTATTCCAAGGTAGATTTAAAATCTATAAAAGAACTTTTGTATAAAAATAGTTTTTTTTCAGTATTATGCAAGTATTAAATAATGCATCCGTTGGTTTTCAAGTCCAATATCAATTGACATTTTGTTTATGGGTACTTACATTTAATACTAATATTGCTGCCATTATGTCTAAGTTAGTTAAGAGAATTTTTGTTAAATAGAAATTAATTGAATATGTTTCTAGATATACTGTTATTCCACGTCTTGCAGAAATTCTTGCTGAAAGTCAAAAAGAAAAAGTAACACGTATGATTGTTGCATTTTTACGAGTAAGTTAAACTATTCTATAGTCGTATCCATCCATTGCTTTTTTATAGAATCTACTTGAAAAACCGGAAAGTGATAAAGTTATTCGTGATAATGCTATGACTATGATTGCATGTAGACTTGTTAAACCATTAGAATTACTTAGCAATAAGAAATTTGATGATGATGATATCAATGAAAATATAATATTTATCAAAGAAAAACTTGAAGGAAATTTAGCAGATGTCACGTAAGTTATATGAAAAGTGATAGAATTTTAAGATTATTTTTTAATTTAATTTTAGATCATTTGATGAATATGCAGTAGAAATTCGATCAGGTCGACTTTCATGGACACCGGTTCATCAATCTGAAAAATTTTGGGTTGAAAATGCAGCAAAATTAAACGAAACAAACTTTGAATTATTGAGGTACGCGGGAAAGAAAAATATTTTTTTCTTATCACAATACAGTATCTATAGAACTGCCCGAAGGAAATTTTTTTATAGCACATCTATCTTCTCAATGATAAAATTACACATTTGATTGATATCTTTATATGAATTTTTTAGAATGCTTCTTCGTTTACTCGAACAAAGTAAAGAACCATTGGTTTTATGTGTTGCTGCTCATGATGTTGGAGAATATGTTCGTCATTATCCTCATGGAAAAAAGTATGTTCAATTAAATATTCTTTTTTGAAAAAGAAAAACAATAAAATTTTTAGAGCCATCGATAAACTCGAAGGCAAAGTTATCATCATGCGTTTATTAGAAAATCCTGATTCCAATGTTCGTTATCAAGGTCTACTCTGTGTTCAAAAATTAATGGTTCACAACTGGTAAGTTAAAAATATAAAAAAAAGAATAAACGAAATTGATCATAAAATTCAATTAAAATATATTGTCGAATTCATAGGCAGATGGCAGACCTTTTAATAAGGAACAGATAAATTATGGCGTAGGGACGCATGTGTGCTCATGTTTTTATTCTTATATTTTTTTTTGGCATTTTTAATGAATAACGCACTTTAATCCTTCTTCTTGCGTGTGCCTTATTTCTTTTTTTTTGATAACTGAAACAAACAAATACTTCTGTACAATATTTATTATTTTCTTTTCATATATTTTAGGGATTATCTTGGTAAACAAGCAGATGCGAGTGCAGGAAATAATAGCAATTCGACAAATAACACATTAGGACAACGACCGGTGGAATCACGAGCTTGATTTTCGACAAACAAAACAAAAAATATTTTATTTAATAACTTCCAGATAATGTGCAATTGTATTCCTTTCTTTTATGTATACGTTACGTGATTGTCATTCTTTTCCAATGTATCTAAAAAATTTAATTATTATATTCATTTATGTATTCCTTATTTCAAAATATAGATTGAGTTCATGATCGAATGATTCCATTCAATATCACTTTTATTTAAATTCTGCATCACTGAAACTTTTTTCTTTTGAAAATGATTCATTTGATTATTATTGCATAGAGGAAAAAAAGTGGAGGCAGTGGGGATTGAACTCACGGCCTATCGCATGCGAAGCGATCGCTCTACCACTGAGCTATGCCCCCGTATGCGGCTGATTATGAAAACATCTTATTCAATCTTTTCATCATTTGTAATTTTATTGTCAAAATAGTAGAACTTTGTCTATTTAGTTAAAGATAGATGAGTGTTGATTTAACATGGCGTTCTTCCTTATGCAAATGCAAGATTTTTCTTTTTTTTGTTTGTCGCACACAGCGGCGTAAATAGGGTGAGGCGCGGCACTCTCCCCTGCTTCCGAAAACTAATAGGAAAAAAGGGGTTTATGCCCCCCTACTCTGACACCTGACTTACGCCCCTGGTCGCACATTGAATTGATCAATATATCAAAGATTATATCTAATCATCATTCATTATATATTTTTTCTTGCATATAATTAAACTAAAATAGTCTCTTTTTTTCTAATTGATCGAGACACGGTGTTTGTTTTGCCTAATAATATAATGCCGAACTAAACGAAAACAACGATTACAACAAACGAGAAAAAAAACAGAAGACAGTGAGTTGATACTAAAGAAAAGAACACTATTGAAAAATTGTCTATTTATTTTGTTGTTCTTTTTGATCTTTATCTTTATCTTTATCTTTATCGTCATCAGATGATTGTTGATCCGATGATGATGATGATGAGCTACTTGATGAAGATTGTGAACTTTCACGATCAGATTGCATCTAAATATCAAAGAGAAAAATATTTTTCAAAAAAATAATAAATCTATGACATTTATACCTTTTTATATGCAGTTTCGAATAATTTCAAACTTTGTCGTTGAAATTCATCAGCTGCTTCTTTAACACTTTGAACAGATTCGCTATCTTTATTTGATAATTTTTCACGTAATTTTGAAGCACCTTCTTTTAGTTTTGAATACTATAAAAAAACAACAAAAATAATTTTACATAAAATTTTTCATTTATTTTTCTTTACTTCGTCAGATGGTAATTGATCTTTGTATTCTTCCATTTTTGATTCTGTATCATGTAAAATGGATTCAACACGATTAATTTCTTCAATCATTTCACGACGTTTTTTATCATCAGCTGAATGTTTTTCAGCTGCACGTACCATATTTTCAATATCATCTTTACTTAAACCACCACTCGATTGAATAGCAACTAAAAAATAAAATTTACTAATTACTCAAATGTATCATTTATTTCGTACTTTGTTGTTCTTTTCCAGTACCACGATCACGTGCGGATACATGTACAATACCATTTGCATCAATATCAAATGTTACTTCAATTTGTGGAACACTAATAAAAAAAACTGTACATTTCGATATAAGTTTTGTAATCCTTCTTACCCTCGTGGTGCTGGTGGAATACCGATCTATAAAATGAAAAATAAAAAAAGATGATTAATTTCTTAATAAAATTAAACTTACTAAATTAAATCTTCCGAGCATTTTATTGTCAGAAGCCATTTCACGTTCACCTTGATGTACTTTAATTTCTACTTGTGTTTGTCCATCAGCAGCGGTAGAAAATACCTAGTTAAAGATAGGAATTTATTAATTAAGTTTATATGATATTTTTTGTATAACATACTTGACTTTTCTTTGTTGGAATAGTTGTATTACGATTAATAAGTTTAGTAAAAACTCCACCTAATGTTTCAATACCCAATGAAAGAGGTGTAACATCAAGAAGAAGAAGATCAGTAACATCACCACCGAGTACACCACCCTATATAACAAAAAAAAAAAGAGAATTAATTGAAATAAACATCAATTGAAAATTATACTTGAATAGCAGCACCCATAGCAACAGCTTCATCAGGATTAACAGATTTGTTTGGTTGTTTACCAAAAAGTTCTTGGACAGTTTGTTGAACCTGAAAAATAAAATATTTAAAAGAAAATAGATAAATCTATTGCTTACTTTAGGCATTCGACTCATACCACCGACGAGAATAACTTCATTGATATCTGATACTTTAACATCAGCATCCTTAATAGCTTTTTTACATGGTTCTAAACATATATGAAGATAAGTTTTTGTTTTGAAAGAAAAGTTTTTCATTCATACCAATTGTTCGTTTAATTAAACCAGATACAAGATTTTCAAATTGTGAACGAGTAATTTTATAATTCATATGTTTTGGACCAGATGCATCCATTGTTAAATAAGGTAAATTAATATCAGTCTTAATAGAAAAAGATAATTACATTCATTTATTTATATAAAATAAATTTTACTTGAGCAGCAGATGATAATTCACATTTAGCTTTTTCAGCTGCTTCTCTTAAACGTTGCATAGCTTGTGGATCTTTTGTAATATCAAGGCCACTCTAAAAATTAAATTTTTTAAAAACGAACGTTTTTTTATAAATCTATAATACATACTTCTTTTTTAAATTCAGCGACAAGATGTTTAAGTAATGTATTATCAAAATCTTCACCACCTAAAAATGTATCACCATTTGTTGAACGTACTTCAAATACATTTGATTGCATTTCAAGAATTGAGATATCAAATGTACCACCACCGAGATCATAGACAGCAATACTAAATCAATCATATTTCTTATTAGATAAAGAATTCTTTCTTATTTTTACATTTTATCATTCGTTTGTTCAAGACCATAAGCAAGTGCAGCTGCTGTTGGTTCATTAACAACACGAAGAACATTTAAACCAGCTATTTGACCAGCATCTTTTGTTGCCTAAAAATAAAATTCAATTTATTATCTTAAAGTTTTATCTTCTATTTAATTTACTTGTCGTTGTGAGTCATTAAAATAAGCAGGTACAGTAACAACAGCATTTTTAACTGGTGAACCGTAATAATTTTCAGCAGTTTCTTTCATTTTCATTAAAACGAAAGCACCAATTTGACTTGGAGAATATGTTTTACCATTTGCATCAACCCATGCATCACCATTTGATGCACGAACAATTTTAAATGATACACTTTGCCTATTTAAAATAAAATCATGAAAATTTTCTTAAGTTTTAAACTTTGAATTTACATTTCTTTTTTAACTTCATCATCATTAAATTTTCTTCCTATGAGACGTTTTGTAGCATAAAATGTATTTTGGGGATTGGTTACTGCTTGACGTTTAGCAGGCATACCAACAAGACGTTCATTATCTTTTGAAAAAGCAACAACTGATGGTGTTGTTCGCATACCTATTTTATTATTATTATTATATTAGTAAAAATATGAAAGATTTTTGATTAACAAACCTTCAGCATTTTCTAATACTTTTGGTGTTTTTCCTTCCATTATAGCAACACATGAATTAGTGGTACCTAAATCAATACCAATGATATGTCCTTTAACTTTACCACCACCACCGGTATTTTTAGATACATCTTTTGAATCACTAAATTATAATTCTTTATAGATAAAAATTAAAGATTCAATATACAAATATACCTTTTATGACGAAGACTTTGTGCTTGAATTGAAGCCTATAATAAAATAATTGATTTAGAAAAAAGAGTAAAAGAAAAATAACTAATTACTCGAATTAATGATGATTGTTCATGGCTAATTCGTGGAGTTAAATGTTTTAAACATGCATCGAAAACTCGTCGTTGAACAAACATATCTTTTGTTATTTATTTAGAATGATAGAAATAGATCTGAAATATAATATGAATGAATAGATCGTTATTTTTTTGTATTATATAAGTGAAAGTACATTTCTGATGCAATGTGCACTGCATATACTATAGTTACATAATCAGTATTTTACCGTATTAAGTTTGATGGAATATACTGGAACAAGAAAAGATGAGAATTTCAAATTACATATGATACTTATTTATATATGAGTTTGAAGGATATTATTGAAACAAACATATCGAGGGATATTGGAATTCTTTAAATAACAAAAAAATAAATAATAAACAAATAACCTGATAATGATTCCTCCATCCTCCTCCATCAGAATATTTACTTGGATTCAGAGTACTTCATAAACTATGAAGATGTCGTTCGATACCGACTGATTAATTGAAGTCAAAATATTCGATAGTCGATCAAACGACTATAGTATTTCTTTGGTAGATGTATCTCAAATAAATAATTTATACTTACGACTGACGTATGTTGAATGAACCGTGTGTTTCGACAAAAAGAACTCTTTGATTTTATATAAAACACGTAGAATATTCTAACAGACACATTCTCTGCGTTTATTTATATGAAATTTAAATGTAGTCATTTATCCACGAAAAAATTGTCGAATAGAAAATGTTGTCTTAGTTTGATTATTCTCCTTTTCAATATGAACACAATCGATAGGTATGCAGAGCTTCAGGTCAATAGCCAAAACAGAACGCATTTAATGAAAAAAACAGTATATATTCATTTATTTTTTTCTGAAACAAATAAAAATAATATAATTCATTTTTTATGTTTCGAATTTTATATCGTTATATATAACATGTCATTCTATGAGAAACTGGCAAGAGTAGCACCAGCACCAACATATTCCCAATGCCATGGTTCTGATTGAACAGTACGTTTGAATCCATATTTAGCACCATTTTTATACAACCATTGATAAACTTTGCTTCCACCACAATTAGGTTTAGCACCTGATTGTGAACCACAGTCGGTGTTTAAGTCAAGAGCAATACCTTTACCATGATTTGATGTACCTGGTCGAGCAGCTAAATTACCATTATTACAGCTCTTAGTTTGATAACAATTCCAGAAATATTCTTGACGAGCAACTGTACGAAAACCAGAAGCAATTTTAATAGCAACACCTGCTTGTTTAGCAGCTGCAGCCATCTTATCGAAAGCACAAGCTGTTGTAGTCGTCATTGTATTATCTGCTGCCGTAGGAGCAGCTGTGTGTATAGCAGGATTAGTAAGATGTTCAGTACGTATTTTAACTACTGAATAAGCCACATTACCATTACCTTTAATTGAACTAACAGCAGCGCCAGCATAGCTTCCACAGAGTCCATTAGCAGAACCTGATGCACCACCACTAGCAACACAACACTGAATACTAGCAGCACCAGGACAATGACCAGCTACGGCTGTGCCTGCACAGGCTGATGTAGCAACACAGGATCCACTCTTGCCATTTGCTGTGCAACTGGTTCCCGTTGGGATGCAACATTGATTGTTTGCAGCGCCGGGACAATGACCAGCAACTGATTTACCTGTACATGAAGTAGTTACTTTGCAAGTACCCTTCACATGATTAACTGTACATGCTGTTTGTGCTGATACAGCTACAGATCCAACAACGAGTAGACAGGTGAATGTGAATAACATAGTTTTTCACTTGATGTGCAAGCAAATGATTATATTTAGTTCTATCAAAAGAAGGCACATTTATATAGATTGTCGATTGTTTTTGTTTTAATATCAAATTTCACTCTTACAAAAATAGAATTAAGAAAAAATACATTAGAAATTTGATAGATAATGGAAGTGGGTGTTATCTTGACGATAAATAAAGATCAAAAGTCAATATTTTTTAGCTTTAACATGTTGATTGCTTCATGAGAAAAAAATAACACTTGTGTAAGCCCTTTTTTATTATTTTTATATGATATATAGAAAATACGAATAAATATTCTCATGTTATCTACAGAGTCAATCTATTTTTATTGTCTTTTATTTTTCAAGACTTGATCATCTTACGAAAGCTTCTAATAATATGGAATCATAATTGATTAAGAATTTAAATTTATATACACAAATAACAGATCATGTTATAAAATATTCTTTCTATTTTGAATGATTTTGAGTGCTTTTTCTTATACGGAAATCGAATATCTCAAGTTGATATAAAATAAAATATTTATTTCATTTTAATCTATCTATAGTGACAGATTATGCTCATATATCTTTATTAATGCTTAAAATAGAAATAAATATTGCAAACGATATTGAAATACAATTAATTTTGAATCGATTACATATTAAAATAATAAAACTATATTTTCAAACATTCATGTTTTTTTTATATCAATACTTATTAGACAACATTCCATTGTTTATATCAATTTAATTATTATTTGTTTCTGTATGTAATATTAATCTAATAATTTTTTTTTATTCAGATCAATGTTTTTTTAAATGCTTTAAAATATCTATAGACATATGTATTTCTTATTTTAGTGTGTATTGCAACTTTCTATTAAGCTTCATTGTATAAAATCAATATTGAAGTTATATTTAGTCTTTTCATTAGAAAAGCAAAGATTTTTATTTCAAAAACTATTCATCAATTTTTCACATTATGTCATATTTTATTACATTTTATGAAAAACTAGCACGACGAACACCAGCTCCACGAAATTCCCAATGCCATGGTTCAGAAAAAACTGTACGGGTAAATCCGAATTTAGCACCATTTTTATACAACCATTGATAAACTCGACTTCCACCACAATTTGGTCTTGCACGTGTTTGTTTGCCACAATTAGTATTTAAATCAAGTGCAATACCTTTACCATGATTTGATGTACCTGGTCGAGCAGCTAAATTACCACCATTACATCTCTTAGATGTATAACAATTCCAGAAATATTGTTGACGAGCGATGGTACGAAAACCAGAAGCAATTTTAATTGCTACACCAGATTTTTTAGCAGCGGCAGCCATTTTATCAAAAGCACAAGCAGTTGATGTTGTCATTGTATTATCGGATGCTGATGGTGAAAGTGAATATGAACCTGGACTAGCAAGATGTGTTTGTTTAATTTTGACTACTGAATAACCCTTATTGCCATTGCCTTTAATGGATCTAACAGGAGCTTTTGCATAAGTTCCACATCTACCACTGGTACTTGGTTTACTACCAGCAGCACTTGGTTTACTGCCACCAGTACTTGGTTTGCTGACTGTTTTAGGAATACAGCATTGATTGCTTTTTGCACCAGGACAATGACCAGCAACAGATGTACCTTTACAAGCTGATGTGAGTTTACATGTTCCACTTTTACCATTAGCTTTACATGCTGTTGCTCGAACTGAAATAAAAAAAAGTTATCTATATAGGAGATTTCTAAATATTTTATTAGATGTTTTCTACAGACAAAAATTTAGGAGATCAATCGATAAACTAGTTTTAATCTTCGTATGAAATAATATGCCTACCTACTATGCAATCAAAAGTTAGTATGACTAAAAATTTCTAACCTGTGTTTCGTCGATGTCTTCGTATCGTTGATTCTTCTTCGTCTTCTTCTTCTTCTTCACTTTCTTCTTCTTCAGGTGCACCAGCAAATGGATCTTCATCAAGATCAATTTCTCCATAGAGTCCTTGTTCCTTTCGTTGAAGTTCATCTAAATTAACTTCAGATGGATCAGGAAATCCATCAGCTTCAGTTTCTTCTTCTTCTTCTTCTTCTACACTATCTTCAGGATCGTATATTTGTATATCTTCTAATTCTTCTTCTGTAACTTCTTCATCTGGAATCTCTGCACACAACCATTCTCGAGGACAATCTGGTCGACATTGTGAAAACCAAACTGAACGTGGTTGACAAGGATAGTCAGCACAAGCAGTTGGTCCCTTCCATCCTTCTCCACCACATTGTTCCCAATTAGGTGCAACAGCAGTATCCTCATCATTTGTTTCAGAATAACTTTCAGGTAAAGCACATTCCCAATCACGACTTGGACATGATGTTTGACATGATGAAAACCATTGATTTCGTCGAAAACATTTCAATGGCCAATTACATTCTGTAGATCCTGTATATCCTTGACCACCACATTGGTCATAGAGGCCTACCGATGAAACGATAGGCACAAGAACGAATAGTAAAATTGAAGCCCAATACATTGATAAAATCACTGGTATAAGTGGAAAACTGTATCATATATGTAAAGAAAATCTAGCTGATTTATATACCGTATAATTAATTTTCTTTATTTAATATCAAATTTCATTATAAAGAAATACGAAAACAATCTTAAAGGCTTGATCTAGTTTTTATTTTATTTTCTATTAATACTTTTGAAATTAAATCTTTCGAAAAACCAGGTAGATTTTATTATTGTTGCATTCATCAAAAATTGGATATTTGCCAACAAAATACAATGAATCGATATCATTTGCAATCACTAATTCATAGGATAAGCATTTTATTTTATCTTAATATTATATAATATCAAATTTCATTTCGATTGAAGTCGTCGATATTCTACTGGAACGATGCTGATTGCAATTTCGAAAAAAAATATTTTTGTCACTTGATTCATATTTTTTGAAATTATTTTTTTTTAATTGCTTTCAGAAATATTTTTATCACCTGCGAAGAAAAAAAGAAGCATTGTTTTTAAAGTTCATTGAACTTTAATGATCTTTTCTTTCTTTAATAACCTCATTAATATTAATGTATGAGCCTTAAGAAAAAGAAGAAGATATGAAACACAAGAAATAAAAATAAACGATAAACTTCTATATATAAATGAAAGCAGATATATATATCGATTACTAACACTGATGAACGTAAATCAAGCTAAAACAGTATCTCTGTTGATTGATGAGCTTTTCTTATCTCTATGTCTATCATGTGGCAAGTGTTCTCTTCCTCTTTACTTGATGTGATTGAATTTAGCTATTTCTCTTTCTCTCTCTTGAGTTTCTTTTTTATTCCATATGGTTCAACTAAACAAAAGAGAGAAAAAAAGATCGCAACAGATCATTGATTATTTTACTTGTCCGCAACGGGAGAGCGAACACAAGCAATAATAATGACGAGACTAATAATCGGAAATAAATTGTCGATTCCGCCGCTGTTGTGTGTACGCTCATATAAGATCAAACAAATCTAAAAAAATGAATAACACATGTGTTGAAAGTTGACTGCCCTGATTGCGATTGACCATTGGCTACCTCGAAATAAATAAATGAATGCATGCATGCACGTCAAACAAGAAGAAGATGCGCTTATGCTCGAGGGTATTCTTTCATAGTTTATAGATTTTAATCAATCACAACTGTATAGTCTTATCCATATGAAAAATCCCTGTGACATATACTCAAACAATTACAATGACTATAGCCACAGAAGATGTCAACCAGAAAGGTGTAAATGGAGAAAGTAGTACGTCAGCTGGACTAGTTAATGTCAAATGGATAATAAATATAGCGAACGACTGGTTACTAAGTGTTCATCCACTCGACTTGATATGAGATGATGAGAAAGTAAGACACATGGAGCGTTGAAATTAGATGAATAAAAAATCAATTTCCTTACATTGTGGTCATACAAGTATAGTCCATTCGCATACAGCCTAGAGGTCTAATCAGAATAAGGAAGAGGAGTTTTTTTATGTTATTCTTTCAATTAAACTATCTATTCGAAGTGAACGATTTTACGCCCATCTGGGAGCTTCTCTCCCCAAGATACAAACAGCAGAACCAAATAAAAAAGAAATGAAATAAAATCTTCTAGTCTTTCATCCATACAATGACCATTAACTATATACATCAACAGCATTGTCGACTAATTAGACAATATTGAGTTCAAGCATATCGTTCTTTCTTCGACCACCAGATGTATACTTCAACGCATGATCAATATTAGTCGTTCTATGTGTACACTATGATATATCTATTAGTCATTCAAATAAAATATTTTTCTTCTTTTTTTTTGTTTTCACTATAGAGAAAGAGACATGATCAATGAGGCGAAACGATGAAAAGAGAAAAAATAAGAAAGAATAAATGATTCGAACATATATTTGTACAATTTTGTTCGATCTTAGACTAACACCATCACGTTTCTCTATAATTTGATTGAGGTGCGCGTGTGCACACTAACAATCCAAATCAAATATTTGAGTCCATGCGTCCAACGCGTCGAAGATCAACACAAAAAAAATGTAAGGGTTGCGGTTTGTATGAGTTAGACGACGGCGACGAGGACGGCGTATCATTCACCATTGTCAATATGAATAAACATATGAGTAAGAAAGGTGCATATAAGGATCAAATATTCGATTAACTTTGATATATCTATCATAGTGTGAGCATCATTGTTTCTCTTATTTTTTTTTCTTCTTTTACTCATATCGATTAGTCACTACATATATATCTAGTGCTGAATCGGACGTGACACAATAGAGCAAGAGAAAAAAAAACGTACGAAGAAGCTCGTCAGCTTTTTTTTTACTTGCTAGCGTTTCTGAGGAAAAAAATGTTTGATGCCAGAGAAAGAAGGAAAAAAAAATAGTGAGGACCAATAGGAAATTTTTCCTCTCATCTATATATATGCGTAATATAGTAACATAGCAAGAGAAAAAACACCAATGACTGTTAGAACATATTATTTTTAGATTTAATCGAACATGGGTAATGATAAGCAATTTGTTGAACAACTGCCACCGCGGTTTATTGATCCAGCAACAGCAGCAACAACAACACCACCACCAACTGTAACTAAATCAACTAAAGATGGTATTATAGCTTTTCAAACACCGGTCGAACCTATCGAAAGTCGTCAAACACTTCTTGACGAACAAAAAATTTCTACGAAAACTCGTCGTTCGCCTTCATCAACATTTCTATCAGCCGATAAAATATTTGCTTTAGCTCTCTTTGTTTTATTAATTATTCTTATTACGTATATACTATTTCATGGTAAAATAACTGATGTTAAATTAAGTCGTTTAACAAATAATGCAGATTTAAAATCGAATGATTTTCGATCGATACTTGAAGAAATAGATCGTACACTAAAATCAATCGAACGTCTACTTATTGAACAAACGAAAAAACCAACTATTAATATTCAATTAAATGGACAAGATGTACGAGAATTTTATTCAAATCAGACTGTATTAAATGAATTTCTACGTCGCTATAAAGAACGCCTATAAATCAAATTTTTTTTTCAAAAAAAAGAATAATGCAATCAATTTTATTGTCTTCTCTATCCCGGCTTTATTCAAAATCTTGTCAGTACGATTTTTTTTCATGTGTTTTTTTTTAATTTATATGCATACGAACAACTTGTATGTTATAAAGTTTTTCTTTTGTTTGAGAAAAAAAAAATATATATATAAGCTCTTATGAGTTTTATGTATGATTTAAAATGATAGCGTGTAACTAAAAAAAATGAAGCCTATATATACATATACGATGATTAATTCGGCCTAAAGCAGCATGTGTAATGAGTGTCCCCGTCTCGTTTCATTTACTTAGTATAGTACAGTCACGCATGTATACTGTTGAAAGAAAGAAACAAAAAATTGATAGGAGTGGTTCAACATCTGTTTTCATCTAGAGAAAGGGAAGAATTAATTTCCTCTAACATGAAGTGTGATAGTCATTCAGACACATTGACTTTAGTTCAAATAGAAGAATGAAAAAAAAAAATGGACAAAGAATATACCTTTAATACATATATGGTTTTAATAGAGTAAAATTTTCAAAGTGTAAATATTTAATATGAAAACACAATTCAGAGTTTTATAAAACTGTATTAAATAATATTTGAATTCGTATTATATTCAAATACATTACTATTACATAATAATAACAATTTTGTTCTCTCTCTCTTATAAAAAAAACACAAATCACACTTAATATTCTTACAACTCTATTTATTCACTTGCATGTGATCATTTTCTCCCATTGTATTTCATTCTGCAATTCATCATTTTATCAGAACAGGTGTCAATTATCTATTTTTTTTTTGTTTATTGATAAAATACATTTACAGAATAGATTTTTTTGTTCTGTATAGACATGTACTCCCATAATAATGAAGATTAATCCATAGTTTTATTATAACCATGATATGATCACGTTTTTTTGTTTCTCACAGATATTTTCTTTCCATTAACAATTTTTCTTAGTATCCGTAAAATAGACAAGGAAACAAGCTCTTATCCATCTTCCTCGACAGGACTATATACAAATATTCATATGGCAAGAACAGAGTGAACGTTCATCGTCATTTCATATTGTTTCTATTACGTAAATAAATTTTTGGCAAAAGATACCCAGGGCATGAAATCATACGTCAAGATCAGACCTGATCATACAAAAAATCGTCGTCTCTGAGTTCTTACAGTAAGACTGACAAGCAGATCCGTACACAAAAAGTATTAGACAAAGCAAAAACTATAAAATAATAAGAAGAATAGTGAACCACATTTGTGCAAAGAAACAGAATCAAACAACAACTAATAAACAAAGAAATTGAATAAATAAAGTTTTTTTCGCTTTCAAATCTCCACGAAATAGAACTAATGTATATATGTAGGAGTTATTCAACTAAATCATCAACTTCATAACGTTTCACAAAAAACTTTTCTTGTTTAACAATTTCTACGTATTTTCAAAGAAAATATATATGAATACATATAGAAATTAAAACCTTTTAGTCTTTATCTACATGAATAATACATATAGGAACTAAAACTTTTTAGTCTTCATCTGTATGAGTAATATATATAGGAACTAAAACTTTTAAGTCTTCATTTATATGAATATATATGTAGAAATTAAAATATTTTTTTCTACATCTATACGATTCATCAACTGTTGTTGTTGAATTATTGAATCACATTTCTACAAAATATACAGAGTTTTTGTTGAAGTTTTTTTTGTTGTTATTTATTGACTTTGGCTGGTACCTTTACCATTTATAACATAAAAATCTATGTGTTTGAAGGTATTTGTGCAATATAAGATCTTAAAAAATAAATGCAGAGCGTGCTATTATACGATGACGTATATGTTCTTCTCAAAGTCAGTTTCCAGATAGTAATTTTCTAAACTATGTCGAGATCTCATCAATGAATCACTCTGCTAACTAAATGGTTAATGTGAAATAGTATTTTTCAAAGTTTAAAGCTGACTTGCGAAGTTAATAACATCGAACAGCATTTTATCTAGCGAAATAGTACCTGTTTCCTCCATTTTATTACAACGGAATCAGATTTTTGATCAATGTCATGAAAAGTAGAAATCTTGTATGAACAGATCATATCTAACAAGAGCTATTCAGATAGCTCTCATACAATTCTTGTTTTCAGAATCTTGTGTAATTTTTGCTGCAGTCTTATAAAAAATCAGGAAACAAGGTGATATAAGATCCAACGCTATGATCATACGAAAAATCGTGTATGGATACGGTCTTGTATATTCTGATGTCTGGTTTTTTTCACCTGGGTTGTATAAGGTTTTTAAGTATACATAACCGGTAAGTAAAGGTTATGATGATCGAATTATAGATATATGTCATATATCAGCTGATTCTCAGTACATTAACGTTATACCTTTATATAATGAGTCATATATTAGTGATCATCAATAACGTTTTTCAAGGACAGAATATATTTTTGTTAAATTACATGGAAGTAGATAGCATTGAAGATAAGAATATTCATCTGTTGACAAAATCTGAAGAATTTTTTCGAAAATTATTCATAGTCTTAGAAAATATCGTCTTCTTTACACTCTTCATGCGAAACAAAAAACCTTGATGATTGCATATAAATCTGCTTTTTTAAAATCTATGAAGATTTAATTTCTATTCCAACATATGCATTACTTATGTAATAATTTTTGATCAGAAGTAATCAATAGTGTATGTTATTTGAATATACTTTGGTAATCTAATGGAACTTATGTACTAAAAAACTATACTTTTGTGATAAATCTAATAAATTCAAACAAACGATTGTTTTTATTTTTATTTCAATCAAATTTAGATACACTAATAAAAAAAGGGTATTTTCCTAGAACATATATTTTGAAAAACAACTATCTAGTTCACTTGAACAGATTGTCGTGTTTTGTCATCTTGAGGATGTTGAGTATCATCGTTGTTTGTACCGATTAGATGAAGTTCATCTTGTTGTTGTTGTGTTTCACCTGCTTCTAAAAGTCCAGCTACAGTTTCTATTTCATAATTAATGCCTTCTACTAAACATCCAGGTACATTTTCTTCAAAGATCATAGCTGCTGCTTCTTTACCATCGAATGGTGGAAGATTATAGAGACGTAATCTTTTCAATGATCTATAATAAAACTTAATTTGAACATATTCAAAAAACAAATTATATATATACTTAAGACGAGTAAGTGCAAGTAATCCAGTAACTCCTACGGAAGGACATTCACTTAAATCAAGGAATAACAATTGATCATGAAATTCATGAGCAAGTCTAGAAAGAAACCAGTCGTCAACATAACGACATTTAGTTAGATACATTGCTTTAATATTATCACAACCAACTAAAATAATCAAATAAAAAAAAACACTTGTATGAGTATATATTCTAATCCTCATACCTTCATATTTACCTACCATAATGATCTAATCCATCGATATTAATAGATGTTTGCGAAAGATCAACAGCTTCTAATTGAAAATTTAAATTAAGTGCTAATGTACCTCGTGGTTTTTCTAATCGAGTTATCCATTTCTGTCGGCCATTCATTCGAAATCTTCCACTATATTCAATTGTTCGAGAAGCTGCGTAAACATCAGGTCCTTGTTCAAAAAAATCTTTTTCACAATATCTATATATTATTATAAAAATATTTAATAATCAATATAAATCATTAATATACTCATTCCGTTTTTGATAATTACGCATTAATATTGTTCGTTTTAAAAAACCTGGTTCATTCGTACGAGCTTTATATGATTGAATAAGATCAACAATAGAACGAGATTTTCCTGGAATTTCTAAATTTGATTTTGTTAACCAATAAGGTTTTTTTCTTGGTAATCTTTCTAAAAATATTAACTTTTCATTTCATATAAAAACATTTTTTTCTACAATTTTACCTTCCGTAACATTCTTTAAACTTCTTAATATTAATGATAATCGCATTGAATTAATTATTATCTCATCTAGAATAAGTTATTAAGTTCAATTTCGGTCAGATTTCAATAACAAGCACACACAGAAAAAACAATTGTACATAATAAATGGCATATAACAAAAAAAGAATTCTCGCATTAAAGTGTTTCTAGCATAGACCGGGGACTTTGACTTTCCCATTCTTGATTGACTACCATTAACCAAGGTGTTACATTTGTCGATAATATTCGTTCAATACCTTGAAAAGATTTACAATCTGGATCATGACATTTTTGTCGATATGTTCCTTTACGCATGTCAACGACAAAACTAAATATAAGAAGGCAATTGAAATTCTTTTAATAAAAAAAGTTTGATTTACTAAATATTATTATTTTTATGATGACGTTCAATTCGTTCACAATATTTATAATCTCCAGCATACATAAAATTTATTTCCCATCGAAAATCATTTTGAACTTCTTTTCCTTTATACAAACGACTTGCACGATATGTATTATCATTCTTATTTTGATCTCGTGCAATATTCATCATGAAATTACATAGTTCTGGATAATCTCCTTTAATTTTTTCTAAATCATCTGTTATATATGATGATTGCTTTTGTGAACGTGAAATAACAGATTTTGTTTTAATTGGATTTTCATCATCAACATGAATAAAACGTCGAATAGGTCTAAATAGGAAATGAATTTCTTTTGGTAGAGAAACTAATTCATTTTTACCCATTAAAATAAACTAATGATGCCATAAATGTTTGACGTTCATGTTCAGTTGATTGAATTAATGAACGTCCTATATCGGGTTCCCATTTATTTTCAGGTGCAACTGTAAAACATTCGGATTGATTAAATTTACTCGATAGAAGTAATCGAAATGCTCGGTTTTTCATATAAACACCTTGGAAAAAAAATTATATAATTATTAGAATTGAATAGAAATTCATCTTACTCATATCACAAAACCATGTTAATTCATTTCCATCAGATTTTTTTACAATAAATTCAATAAGATCTTTCAAAGGAAGTTGTGTATAATCATCAATGCATTGACATTGTTGAAATCGAAATAAATGTGATTCGATAGTTGTAAGAAGGTTTGTCGCAAAACCCGTTGAATCCGGATATGATTGTGTTTGTTGTGTTAGAAATGGTGTAGTAATACGAGCTGCAGTACATTGATGATTAATTATACAGCCATGAATATCTTCTAAGATTAAATTGACAAATTTACCAACAGCAAGATTATCTAAGAATGGATCTTTTGTTTGAAAAATTAAATGACGACTAAATTTTGTAGACGATCTAGAATGAAGCAAAAAACAAATTTCTTCATTGATTATTCGAAATTATCAATTACATACGTTGAATCCAATATGAGTACATCGTTTATAGAATAATTTAAATCATCACTTCGTCTTCGCATAAAATTCAGAACAAACTGGAAGAAATTGGTAGGTTAATTTTTTCCATGAGTTTCAAGTTGAGTAATTATATATTCGCACCTTAATAAAGTTATTCGTTAACTTTGATCCATCGATAGTTGGATTAGCAGCAATATCATATTCAAGATCAAAATAAAGTTTTGATGGTTTTTCTAGAACATAAAATTCATTTTAAATTCTCAACCCACATTTATTTTGTTCTTACTATCAATAATAATTTCATAGATATGACGTTGATTAGCAGGTAACTGACTAAATTATAATAATAAATAAAACAAATTACTGTAAACAAAAAGGCTAATTCAAACTTACTAATATTCATGAAAGAAGATGTCTATATCAGCAACTTGATATCGTCGGTTCCCATCCGGTTGTGATTCGAAACTGAATAAATATAAAATTTCACCCTAATCAAAAGAAAAAAAGAGATTAATTCAAATACATATAAATCTTTCGTTAATATATTAACTAAATTAATATTTGTCTCATTTTTTTGCCGTTCGGAAATATGTGCAAGTGCTTCATCTTGTGTCAAAAATATTTTTGTTGCAGGCGCCATTTTCATCAATGTTAATCGGTTATGATTCAAACGTTTTCTTGTCATACTATCATCAATATCAGCAAGTGGTTGACGTTTTCTATTTTCAAATAAAAGAAAAAAAGTAACATAACATTAAACAATCCTTTTAATTCTTGCTTTGACTGATTGTAAAATGTATTCGAAGCCATATATTTAGGAAAAAAAAGAAATCAATCTGCAATTACACCCATATCAATTAATTATTAAATAGCCTTGAATTTCATATATCGTTTTTTTCAAAGTTTTCTTTTATATATATATACAGATGCCATAACTCATAGCTTAATCTTTTACAGCATATCAAAGGAAAAAGAAAAAGATTCACCACACAAAACATACACTAAACATTAAACAACAAAAAAAAATGAATGTTTTATTAATGCGATGATCATGTTTTTCTATGTGTGTGTGTGTGTGTGTGTGTTTGTTAGGTTGTTGAAAAAAGAGAATAAACAATCAAAGATAAACAAGAGGAAAAAACTATCTATATGATACAGAGCACTGTTTAAGTAATATATGTATGTATAATAATAATAATGAAGAAAAGAGAAAAGAAAAAGAAAAAGAAAACTGTAGTAAGACGATAAGAAAAAAGAAACCAAAAGTTTTTGTTTGATTTTTTTCAAGTTCAAAGAAGAGAAAAAAAAGAACAAAACAAAACACACGTAGAAAAGAAATTATTGGCTTTTTTTTTCCTAAATCATCTTTTATCTCACTTGTACAATTAAATAGAAATGAAGGAGAAAAAAAAACATTGTTCTACTGATAGACGAGATAATTACGAAGTGAATTAGGTAATGTCAATTGATTAATTAAATGTAGATTCGATCGGCCTAATTGTTTACGTATTACTCGTCGACATGAATCCATTAATTGAAGCGGATCAGCTATATTAATTAAAAAAATATATACAAATATAGAATCAGTTTAAAATAACTTACGTTCTAATCCATTTATATAACGCATCGTTATTTCACAATGTCCCCATACAGATGATACCATTGGATAAAGTGCGCCTTTACCTTTAAGATCACTAAATGCTACACCTAAATATTGTCCATCAACGATATAAGCTAATGTTCCTTCTTCAAGATCCAAAACAACAAAAAATTTATCAGGTACAACAAAACATTCATCTGATTTCGATGGATATGAGATGCCATTATTATTAATTGCATCAGCTGGATCAGTGACTACAGATGTTGTAGTTGTCGGAGATATAGAACCAGACGATGGATACTGTGTTGAAGCATAAACACTATTAACACCTTTATGATAAAGTTTATTTCGACCTAAATCCCACCCCCAAGATTCTTGATTCATCCCAACAAGTGCTTGATAGCCTGGACAATGCAAAGGTGCTTTTATTGTACCGACACCTACTACAGCATGTGTTCCACGTTGTCTCGTATTCCTAAATGAATATAAATATATTAAATTTATATATATATGTAATTTCTATGATTTATTGTACCATTCAATTTCCCATACATGAATACCACTTGTGAAACCTTTTTTACAACGAACAGCATCGGTACTTTGTGCAACAGGCTAAAAATAAAATTTAATAAAAAATATATATTTCAATGTTTCGTTTTTATTTACATGTCGATGAAAGGTGCATGGATCATTATGTTTAACAAAAATATTCATGGAGCGATCATCATGATTCCATCCATATTCAATTTGTTTTTCACGTGATACAGGTGGTCGGTCAAGAAGAATATCCAATCGAGCAGGAAAATATTTCGTTGGATCTAATGATGGATGATTTGTAATATTTGAATAATGATATTGACATATTGTAGAATTTAATTCATTGTTATTATTGTTATTATTATTATTTGAAATTGTTGATGAATAAGAAGATGATGACGATGATGATACTGATAATGTGGAATTATTTGTTTGATGATGATGATGACGTGGTAAAGGATTGAATGCAAGTAATGGAAGTGTTGATGTTGTTATTTCTTGGGCTGATTGAGATGTTGAACCTGATATAATTGTACGTAAATTAATTATTTTACCATTACGAAGACCCATCGATGATGATATTGTTGATGGATCTTGTTGTTTTGATATGCGTGAGCGACGATTTGTTTTTGTTATTGTTGTTGTTATTAGATTACTACTTGTCAACGATGCACGTCGTAAACGTGATCGTAATGGATAAGTTTTAGTTACAGGTGTTGTGTCAACAGGAATAGAATTCGAAGATGAAGTTGATGATGAAGAAGAAGTAAGAATTACGGGAGGATTGTAATCACAAGATGAACTGGATGATTGTCTTTTTTTATTGTTTAAACGTCGACTTCGACGTAAGGTTTTCGTATTTGTCAATGGATTGTTTAAATCCACACGCTAAAAATACAAAATAATTCAGTTTAATATTTTTTATTTGATTTTAAATCAATTACTTTAGTTAATTTTTTTCGTTTAGTATGAATTGATTTTTGTTTACTGTTCACTACTGTTGTCTTATGTTTTTTTATTCTTGTATTTAATTCTTGTCGAATTTCAGTTGATTTTGTTTGACGGGGTAACACCATTTGGACAGTAATTGATTCTGATTAAATTGATCAATGACAAGAATTATTTTCTGTTTTTGATGTACTGATAAGGTGGGATTAAATAAATGAATATATGTGTTCATCGACGGTAGAAAATAATCAATGAAGAATGTAAAAGTAATATGATTAGATCAACCATCGAGGGGTACACAAACGACAGCAACAAATATCAAGAGAGGTGATAAACAAACAAAAAATAAGGGTCTAGAAAAACAAAAATAAGAAAATTAATTTATCAGAAAATGATGGAAGAGAAAAACTGATGACAACCAGGTAGATGTTATGTTGAGGTTAACAGTAAGTAAACAATAATATATCAAAAGACAAGACGACAACATTGAGTGCACAGGCGTTGATGTAATGCACGCAATCAATCGCTCGACATTAGTGAGTTAATTACATTGGAGGAAATTTACAAAAAACATAAATTTATTAACTATTCAAAATAGAACGAAATTTCATAATAAAATTCTTAAATTCATATATATTTAACATTCAATCAATGCTTTATAGATGTCATACTAATACAATAAACATCAACTTCTTGTTCTACTCGCGAGTGTACACATATATAATACAAGATCAAAGATAATAACATATTGATACAATCATACATCGATTAGAAACGGAAGACTTTTTACTAAGATGTAAATCTTTAATCTATTTTTTGATAAGAATGAACATAATATTAAAACAAACAAGTTGTCTTTGTCTATTATTCATCAATATATTATGATTCTGAACAAATAATTTTTTTTCAAATGACCTTCCAATGTAACTTCTGTTACGATTAATTGACTGATTCTAAATGCCGTGCTATATTGACTTATATTTTTTAGTTTATTTCCGATATTTTAAAACAGTTTTCGTTCCAAAATTTATGTATTTATTGACTATCTAATTAATGATTATATTTAAATTAAAAAACAAAATAATGTTAGTAAAGAAAAAACAACTAATTACAAAATCATTTCAAAACAAAATACTCAAATATAATTATGATTGTAAAATGTCTAAATGCATTGTGACATTCTTATCAGATTAATGGTTTTTTGTTACATAACTACAGGAAAGAACGAGATTAAATAATTGTATGGAGAAATACAAAAGAATAATGCATGCAATATAATAAAAAAGAAAAGTTTGATATGTAAAAGAAAAATTATCTTCATTCCCATTCAGTTGTGGCTAAAAGACAAAAAAAACAAATTGAATGTTAATTAAAGAAATTTTAGAAATTCTACCTGGTGGTTTCGATGTTAAATCATATAGAATTCGACTTATACCTGGTACATTTGTTAGAATTGTTTCACATATTTCATCTAACATATCAAGAGGAAATGTTTCTCCAGGTACAGCTGGTCTTCCAGTCATAAAATCTTTTGTAAGAAATGTACGTAAAACAATTGAATGTTGACCATCATTCCGTTTTTCATTTTCATCTGCACGATTTTGTCGATCAAATTCAACAGGTATTAATACAACTGGCATTTGACTTATTGAACTATAAGCACCATGATGTTTCATTATAACCATGGCATGATAATCACAAGCACGAGCTTTATCAATAATATCTGGTGTTAACGTTGTACGTGTAATTTGTGTTATTTCTGTATCAAGAATTTTTTTACCCTAAAAATATTGATGTGATACAAAATAAAACGTTAATAGAATAAATTACAAGTATATAAACAACACGATTGATATGATGACATGTTTTCGTAATTAATCGTGCAAGCATAAATAATTCATTCCAATTAGGTTTTTTATCATTTGAACTAATTGCTGCGGCGAAACTATATGTACGAGCATCACCTTGTACACCAACGCTTCGAATCTATAAAAAAAAATGAAATTTGATTTTTTCTCTTATAAAGAAAAAAATTCAAATTAAATTTTACTGGTAATAATACTGATGTATAATCATGTTTATCTAATGATGTAAGATTTTGTAAACGTATTTTTTCATTATCTGTAAAAATATCATTTAATGATGAGATTGAAGAAGATTGTGTTGAATAATTAACAATTGATTTTAATAAATTTGATGTTTGTGCAAATGTTTCATGAGGCATATATGGTTCATCAGTACATAAGATACGTATAGCTAAACCAGGTCCAGGAAATGGATGACGATAGATAACATCTGGATGAAGACCTAATGTTAAACCAATTTGTCTTACTTCATCTTTATGAAAATCTTTTAATGGTTCAATAACACGATTAAGTTTACGTAATTGACGTACCATGGGTGAATCATTATGATGTGTTTTAATAGCATCAGCATGACCACTTTGACTTGCTAAATGTGATGCACTTTCAATTAAATCAGGTCTTAATGTACCTTGTGCTAAAATAATATCATCAAATGTAAAATTATTATCACGTAAAAATTCTTGTACAACTTTTATAAATGTATCACCGATAATTTTACGTTTATGTTCAGGATCAATCTCTTCACTTAATGGTAAAGTTTCTTCAAGTAATATATCAGCATCATATAAACTTAAAAAATTTGTTGAAACCGATGTACGTCGTGGCGGAGCTAAATCTTTTTCATTCGATGTTTGGGTGACTTTTGTTCGGACGTACGTTTTAGCTTGAGCAAAACGTTGACTAGCATCAATATAATTGACAGTTGCAAATTGAGATAAAGTTTCACGTATTTCATTACTTTCATTAAGACGTAAAAATCCATTATCTATACTAACTAATTTGACTTGTTCAGCTGGTAAAGCACGTGTTAAAAGAGCAGCACAAACAGAGCTATCAACACCACCACTGCATAGAACAAAAACTGGTTGATCTTTGACAAATGATCGAATAGTACCGAAAGATTCTTCAACTCGACAGCCCATAGTAAATGTTGCTCGACAATGAGCAATATCAAAGAGAAAATTTTTAAATATTTGTACACCATTATCAGTTAAATCGACCTAAATAATAAATCGAAGAAATGATTATCTTTGTCATCGCTGTTTTTAGTACACTGATATTTTCTATGAGCTTTAATATTGTTTTTTTAGTTTTATTTATTTAAATTTCGTAAAATAATAAGTAATTTGTTATCAATAAAAATAATTAAGATAAAAATCAGGCGTGATATTGAAAAAGTTTCTTAAAGGGTGGGTAAGGGTGATGAATAATACGCCCACACCCTTCAAAAATATAAGTGTTAACTTCAACGAAAAAAACAATATACAGCGTGATGCAAAAGTTATTTCACTGCAACTGAAGCAAACGATGTGACTTTTTTTTATCAATGATACAGACATATTCATGATTTATATCTATAAAACAAGTGTTGAAGTGTTTAAGGGTAGAAATTTGCACTCATACGCCCTTTCCCCTAACAAACGTGATCGACAGGACAGCATAGATCATCATAGCGGTGACGCAAATACGTTCTTTTGACCTAGTCACAGACGTCACCGATAATGCAATACAAAGTATGAGTGACAGATGTTCTTTTGAATTTTATAAGAACTCTTCAAATACTAATCAAGTGAATTTATAATATGTAAATTATTTCTATACGTTCGTGCCACAGGACAAGGTGAAAACTGTTTCATAATGACACTATTAAAATATCTTCTTGAAGGTAAAAACAACAGTTAGATCGTGTTTCACATTTTAATTCCGGCAGGGATTACACTAACAGCTTTCTTCCTATATTTTCAAAACTGAATTTCGTTGAAGTCAACACACAGCATACCGGAGGTATTCGATTTCCTGTACGGTAAAGTGACTTTTGGCTTACTTTGTATTCAAACTGATTATTAAAATAGCATTGATTTAAACACAATCGCAGAGATTTATCAATAAAATGTCATGTACATTCTACACTTTGTTAATCAAAATGATAGCTATCATTTGATTAATATTATACATGATGTGAATAAGTGCGCTAATCTTTTATTCTATTACATGTCCTCAATTTATAATTTATGAATATCTTCTATAAACGGATATATTAAATTCAATATGACAAACTGAAATTACAAACATCAGACATTCTTTTGTCATTCTTCCTAAGAATTTGCAATATAATACAAAACATATCTATTCTATTTACCTCTGGATGAAATTGAACACCATAAATAGGTTTTTCTTTATCAGCACATGCAACAATAAATGAATCACTTGTACCCACACCTATTAAATTTTCTCCAAGTTGTCCAATACTATCTCCATGTGTTAATAAAACATTTTCAATTTTATTCATATTTTTAAACAGAGGACATTCTGTTATATTTAATTCAACTTGAAATTGACCATCTTCACGTACAGATTGTCGTACAATCGTACCACCACGTTGTTTATTTAACATTTGTAATCCATAACAAATACCTAAAATTGGTAGACCACATTCAAATAATTTTGGATCATAATGAACAGGATTTGGATCATTTACTGAGCCGGGACTACCCGATATAATAACTGCTTTATATTGTTGTGAAAGCAAATCATTGACTGATATTTGTAATGGTACAAGTTCAGAATAAACTGAAAGTTCACGTATTCGACGATCGATTACTTTTGCATATTGTGAGCCAGCATCAAGTATAGCCACTTTATCATAATTATCGGAATGATGTTGAAACTCAGTCATAAGCTTTTTTTTTACCGATTGTCTAAAAACATGTGGGAAAATACATGTTTGAAATGTCTGACTATATATTATTTTATTTCAAATGAAAAAAATTTTATCTAAGAAGAGATTCTTCACAATTAAATTAGACAATATCGATATATAAAAAAAGAGAGCAGAACATATAAGATATAGAAGAGAGTAAAGAAAGAATAGACAAAATGTATTGATAATTTTTTGTTTAAAAATCCTAATTTTCGTTGAATAATTTTGCCTTTTTTTCCTACAATTGACAAACGAACAATATAAAATGAATAGAAATGTATGTTTAAAGTTTATAAAAAAAGAGAGAGAGAGAACGAGAAAGAAAGAGAAAAACACACTAACAGTGACAGTTATCACAAAAAAAAACACATAATATCTAACGATTTCATATCATAGGTGCTGGATGTAGATCAAGTGACCATCCTTTTCGTTCTTCTTCTTCAATTGTTTCCCAATTTGGTGAATGAACACCTGGAATTTTATGATTAAAATCTAAAACATTATTCCAATAATCAATAGCCCATGTAAGACCACTTTGAACAATATCTTTTTGTTTAGATTTATATTCAACATTATATGGAGCAAATCGACAATGATGGCAACCTTCAATAATCGGTTGGGCAGTTATATGAACATAGAAATCACATTCATCACTTGTATGTATATTTAATTGTTGACAAGCTAAAGCAAATTCACATTGATGACATTCATCAATATTAACTGATCTTGAACAAGGGCCAACAATTATTATACAACCATGAAGATTTTTTATTTGTAATGTTGATGGAATACCTTTGAGAAATATTTCACAATGTTCGAGATTTTCAATAGCAACATCTTTTCCATTAACTTCATCTGATTCAAAATGAATAAATTCATCATGTTTATTAATAACATTCACTGTATTTAATGACTTAGAATTTGATTCTTCATTGGTTAAATGTTTATTGACTAAATCTTCAATATGCTTATTTACTAAACGAAGTTTATGTCCATCTTGTTTGATTTCAACATTTGATTCTAGTTCATCATTTGATTCCATGCTTTCAAGAAGTAACAAAACTGTAAAAGTAAAAGAAAACTATACTTTTACTTCAATAAAACAACCTTTATAAATATTAGCAATGTTTAAGGTTTCTGAAATAGTAAATAGTGGGTGTATCATTTTTTCATCGTCTACACGTTAGAGAGGGTGTTGAGTAGGGTATTCATTGTACAAAACTGTCTGATGTCCTTGAATGATTAAATGATTGGTAATAGGGGAAGAAAAAAAAAAGTAATTATTGACTCATGATGTGTTTTTTGAAAGACCTTTGCAGTGGCAAATATTTCATTGGTTAAGAAAATCAACCAATTAATTTATTGAAAAATGATTACGAATGATTGTTTATTATTTCCTACTTCCGAATAATATAATTTCATTTTCGCGGAAAAATATTTCTTTTCATTACACTAACTTTTCAAGAAAAATTCAAATTTTTTTTTGAATTACGTCAAAAATTTAAATTTTAAAATCATTGAATTTTCCATGAAATGAAATATAACTTAATTTATAAGATAAATGAAAATAATTTCTAAATCAAGATTATATTGAACTAAAACAAAAAAAACTATCGATCGATAGTTTCTAGCGGCATCATACACGAGACATCTATGTATCCATGATAGTTTCCAGAAATTAGCAATAGCAAATGAAATTGGTATGAAAAGCAATGATTAGTCATTGACACAAAAAAAAGAAGTAAGCGTAAAAATGTTGTTACATTCATTCACAACTGCACGCAAGAATATATAAAAAAAGATAGAACTATGCTGCAGACAATCCCCATTGATCAAGTAAAAGAAGCACTTGATCAATTTAGTAAAGTATAACTTGAATAAATTATGTATTTCGAAATTCTAAATCTATAATTTATCAAAAGGGTCAAAAATATTTGTATAATACTTTAACAACAACTATCAAAGAAAATCAGACAAATGTAAATTAAATAAATTTATAATTTAAAAATCCTCTATGCTTCATTATTTAGGAAATATGGTTTATTCATTTATTAGATGAATTACGTGATAATGTGGATCTATTTGAAAATATTAATGAACAATTTTTGGATTTTTTACAAGTTAGATTTCTTATAGTAATTATTTATTTTTAAATTTCGTATTTAGTTACAAATTGATTGGACAAGACAATCAAAAACTGTACTTGATACATTTCGAGCATTTCAAATTAATCTTATATCATGCAATACGAAACATGCACAACGTTATTTAAGTTTTTTATTTACTATTTTTACAATATCAGGTAAATAATTTAATAATTCTCGTTTCTAATACTATGAATTTCTTTTAGAACCTTCTACAAATCATCTTCCAGTACATGATTTCGCACATGAAACATTACAACAACTTGTTCTTATTGTTCCATTGTATGTTGTATTAGTATAAAAGAAAATTTTCAAAAGATTTCTTGTTTTTTTCTTCTAGAGCTTCAACACTTTTATGTCCAATAGCTGAACAACACTTTCCATTTATGACAAAAGAAATTAATTTACAAATATCATATGTAAAAAATCTACTTCGATCTTTATCTTATTTATCTATTCAACGTTTACGTTTTCTTGAAATTATACTTTCAAAACTACTTCGTCTTGATGTAATTTTCCCAACAACATATTTTTTGACAATTTAAATTTTTTTTTATTTTCTCAAGGTACATGCATCTCGACAAGATATTATTCGTGAAGAAAAATCAAGTATTGAAAGTGAACTTGTTTTTTCACTTGAACAACTTGATACAAATGATAATAATACAAATGGAATGAAACATGATCAAGCTGATAAACTTGATTGCCTTATGTTTGTTATGTTTGAATATATAAATAGTATATGTATTGAAAATGGTAAAAAAATTTGACTTTATTTTTATTCTAATCTAAATAATGATTATATATAGGAACAGTGAATTATGAACAAACAAAATCTTTATTTCGTGATTTATTAAATATATTTAATAAAATTTTATTACCAACACATGATTCATCTCATGTACAATTTCTTCTTTTTTATATTTGTAGTTTTCATACGGTAAATAAATTTATAAAAGAAATATTTTTATAAAATTTTTTTTGTTTTATTATAAATAGGATTTTAGTGATGAATTTATGAATAATTGTTGGAAAACATTTGTATCACCATCAGTATCGATGACATTTCGTCAATCATCAATTTGTTATTTGTGTAGTTTAATAGCTCGTGCAAAATATATAACAATTAGGTAAATATTTAATTTAATATTATTATATTACATAAAAACAAGAAATCTCTAATTTAGATCTGTATTAAATATAACACAATTAATGGTTGATTGGTTACATGCTTATGTTAGTACAACTGAAACAAATAGTGGAAATGCAAATCCAAATCGTCATCTACCATTCTATGCTATTTGTCAAGCTGTTCTCTATATATTTATATATCGACATCAAGAAATAGCTCGATTACCTGATGGTAAGAAGATATTTTTATTTTGAATTAGAAATTGTTTATGAATGATTCAATTCTGTAGTAGGTGGAAATTTTTAAAAAGTCATATTTTTTTCTAAAAGAGTCATTACTTGATGATTAATCGATCGATGCTTTTTTTAAAATATCAATCAATAAAGTAAAATTAATAATTCTTACGCAATTAACAGAGTTATTGAGAAATCGATGTGAATCATAGGGAGAGTGTATGTTTGATAATTATGTCTTTACAAATGTAAAGAATGATTCATATCGGATTAGTTTGAAATAAAATTCTGTCGGCTCTAATCATCATAATTGATTTTTTCTCTAGGTATTGAAATTACATTGCAATGGAGAATTGGACGTATAATATCTTCGGAATTAAATCCACTTAAATATTGTTTACCAGCTATTACTCTTCGATTTGCTCAGTTAGCAAGGTAATATAAATAATTAGAGAAATTTCTTGTTTAATTATTTATGTATATATAGAAATTATCAAATTGTTTTTTGTTATTCTATTATTGAAACAAATAATCGTTATTCATTACCAGAAACATTTTCAACAAATGATTATCATAACGTTAATTTACCATCAAATATTCTTTATTCATATTTTCCATTCGATCCATATGTATTGAAACGATCATTAATATTCATTCAACCAATTTATAATGATTATCGAGATGAAAATGATGACTCAAATATTGGCAAAGATTCTGATGATAATGATGTAAGAGAGTTCTATCATAAGTCTTTTTTCAAAAGACACATGTAATTTTTATTTAGCGTCAAGAAATTGATGATTCCGAGGATGTTTTAACATCAATGATGATGAGTACAACACCTGGCAGTTCTGATTCACTTGATCATTTACCGATAACAACAATGTCAACATCATTTAAAAATTCTCGAAATCCTCCGTCAGTTTTACCATTTGGCCGTTCACCTGGTTTTCGAAATGCAATAAACTAAAAATGTTCATGTTTTGTTTCTTTCGTTTCTCAGCCTAGTCATTCATTCCATATATGTTTACTCATAATATTACTTTAACGGAATGTTGTTCTCTATCTCTCATTATTGTATGAAAAAAAAAGATAATCGGAGAGATATTGTTAGACTTTTTTTTTTTAAATAAAGAAAAGAAGAAAACGAATGAATAGAACATTCACAACTATAGAAAAATAATAATTCATACATACAACATATAAAAAATGATCAACCGAATGAACGGATTTATCATGCAGGAAAAAGAAAATGATGAGAAAAATTTTGTTTTTTTTTGTTTCTATATTTTTAAGGAGAGAAAATAAACCGAACGAATGAACAATAATTACGGGAACGAAAAAGAAGCACCAGAGAGAATGTATAAATAAACAAGACTGAAATCGAATAAGTAAAAAATAAGCATGCAAATAATATCAGTTTTTTTAATCAGAATATTTTTCTATTTGATTTATTTAAATGTTGCTGATGAAGTACGTAACTCCGAAACGATCTATAAAAGTAAGATGAAATTTTATTTCGATTAAATTTAAATACTTTACGTTTTCATAAAATTGTATTTGTTCATCAACAAGTGTTTTCAAATAGTTATTAAGATCATTAACTTTTTCGTTTTGAAAATAATTTATTTCAGCTAATACAACATGATTGAGAACAAGATTACGATGAAGAGCATTTGCAAGATCAGTTTGTCCACGTTGTTGAACCGTTCTCATAAATTCTGTTGCACTCTATATTTACATATATACATATAGAATAATTAATAAAATATTTGACTTACTCGTTGAATACTTAATATCGATGGAAAACAAGCAAGAAGTCCTATGTATTCTTGAATGCGTTCGTTAAAATCTCGAAGACCTTTAATTCCCTAAATAAAAAATATTTTGAGTAAATAAATTTTAGAAAATCTTAAAATTTGTATTTATATCTGAATTTAAGCTTTTGAATTAAGTATGCACCAGTGCCAGTTTAGAATTAGAGACGAGATATCACAGTCAGACTGGCACTAGTGCATATCTATCGCGTAAGTATTAATCAAATTTCTGGACAACAGACCAGTAGCGTAGCCAGAAACTTTTCAAGGGGACTTGCACACCAGCAGAAAAAATGTCTGCCCTACCAATAGTTTTGCTAAATCTGTATCCCCTCCATATATTTTTTCTCCAAGGAGTGTGCCCGAGCACCTTTTGTACACGCCCTGGGTACGCCCCTGCAACAGACATACTTGCCATTCTTTAAACATTTATGATGAGAGACGTTTGTTCAAGTCTCCATTCATCTAATGTTAAAATATAATAACTGCATGTAGTGTCTTGTATAGTCATTTGGTTATTCTTATGTATTCAATATTATCTATGTCTTACTTTCGCTCCATATAATGCAGCTATGTCATTATATGATGTACTAATTGCTTGTATTGAATGTGAAAGATCTTTATTACCTAAAAATAAGACGTTTTTTTTATAATAAGACAAAAATCCGAACACTTTGATTTTACCAGGGGTTTTAGTATCGAGTTGAACAGCTTGATGAACTTTAGAATATAGCTCACCAATTCGTTGAATATCACGTTCATACACTTCAGTATGTCTTTCAACATATTTTGTTAAACCTTGACTAAGATTTTTCAATTGTGATTCAAGACCTGGCTGTTGTTGGGAAAATGTATCAATTTGTGATACACTAAATAAAATAAAAGCAAATATATTTCTATAGAAAATTATTATTCGAATTATATACATATTTGAATCAGATAATCCTGTATTTTTTAAACTAACACATTGAAGCCATGATGCTTCACGAAAATCATCTTTTTCAATTCTTCGTTTTCCTGCTTTCCAATCCTAAAATAAATTAATTTTAATTCTATTTAGTAATCAATTTTATTTTTACTTTGTTATGCTTTTCAGTAAGTTCACATGTAACAAAATGTTGAACAGAAAATGATGCACAAAGGACTGGATGACGACAAATACGATTAAGCCATAATTCAAGTTGTCGTCGACGTTCTTCAATAAATTCTTGTTCAAATCGTCCTAAATAAAATATTATTAACTATATATCTCTTTTCTTTTTATAATTTATATCTTACCAGCTATTTGTTTACCAGGCAATGGTGGAATACAAATAAAACGAAATTTATTAACAAGTTGTTCATGTAACCAATCAAATTGTTTGTAACGTCTGCCAACAATTCGACTTCCAGGAGTCTAAATAAGACAAATATGTCTTGTTCGATATTTAAACTAAATAATTTACCTGTGCTTGTATTTTATATTCCATAAACGCTTTCAACCCACCTAATTTTGTTCCTTTTGATGGTTCTTCAATTTTACAAGTAAATGGTGGTATAGTAATATTCGGTGCCCAACAAACTCCACCTTCCCGGTCATCAAACTATATATTCAAAATAATAAATATTAAATAGAATAAAATAATTCTTACAGTTATTTCAACATGTTCATCAGATGATTTTCCTTTCGTACCATTCAATAAATAACTATCTAAACCATGTTTATCAAAAAATCTATAGAAAATATAAATTTGTTTTTTGAATTTACTATTAGAAATTATTTACCGTGCTCGTGGAGGAGCTTTAGTATTTTCAAAACCAGCAAGTGATGTTCTACTTTCTTGCGGTGCTCCTGAATTGCTTTTTAACTAAAAAAATGGAAGTATGATTAATCTATAATATTGACAAAATTATTCATCATTGTCAACACAAGCAAACAATAGAAAAGTGCATGCAATACTTGACACAAAAAAAAGACAAAAGGGAAAATCTATATTCTCAACTAACCGTCGTTGTCATATTAACTGTTTGAAGTTTTGCCGGCTGAAATATTATGAGCAGTTATTACGTATTAAGCTATAAATTTTGAGTATTTATTGAAATAAAGAAAACTCAATACTTACAGTTGGTGCATTTTGATTATTCGATGAATGTGGAGGATATTCTGAATCACTAAAACTATCATCAGAATCCGTATCTCTTTTTCCTGCTTGACCAGTTGTCTAAAGAGAAAAAAATATATATATTAAAAATCAAATTATGTTCTAAATAATTCAATGAGCAATAAATAATCAATAGCAAATATATATATAAATACGAATTACAATGATTTTAATTGAATTATGAGCTTAAAACTTGATAGTTGAGCGCAATGATTTCTATGCGTTTATTGCTGACCTCTCCCGGATTTATATTCTTTGATTTTCGTGATAAAGTTAAAAATCCAGCAAAGTTTCGTTTTTTTTTCTTTTTCAATGCAGCAATTGTACTTTCAGGCATTGATGTAGCAATGTGTAACTTCGTCGAAGTTGGATCATAACTATTTATAAGTGATAATGGTTCAGCAGATACGGACGGAGTTATTGTATTTGTAGTATCAGTACGATTTAAACGTGATAGATCATTATCTATCGAAATATATGCTGGTGTTTGTTGTTGAATAGATGTTGGAATTAAATAATCATCAAAAGGTGTTGTCTGTTGCTGAATTGTTGAAGTTTTTGGGAAATCAAATGAAAATTTGTGATCGAAATTTGTATTTGATAACATAGATCCCGGTGTTTTTGGAATAATCTCATACAATTCTTCAGATTGATCACTCGCTGAATTTCTCTTATATAAAGAATTTGAATTCGTATTTGGAATCAAACCTGGAGTGGATTCTATATCTACTATTGTTATATATCCATCATGTGAATTATCTGATATAGTTCTAGTATTAGTTGAATTTATCTTTATTTCCATAGGAAATATTAATGGTTGAATAGATTTAGTTAATTTCTCTTCATTTAACTGCTATGAAACCAGTGAGGAAGAATAATTTTCAAAAAACAAAATTTATAAAAGAACTTTAAAGAATAATTCTTGATCTTACATAGGATGGCGATGATGGTGCTTGCCATGCTGGTTGTTCTGGTGCTTGCCAATTGTTATATGTATTGGGATTCATATATTGATGTTGATCATATGGTGGTGGAAAACTTGATTTCGCTACGTTATTATTGCTGTTGAATACATCAAGAGTTGGATAATTATTATTTGAATTTGCGAATGTTGACATTGGCGGTGGTGGTGGTGGTGGTTCATTTGGTTCTGGTGGATCAGCTAAAGCTTGAACATAATTTTCTGGAATAACACCAACTTGTCCAGAAGAACTTTTTGCATACCTATTTAATAAAACTTAATTTAATGGTAAAATCATGATAGAATATATTTACCACCATCCATGTCCAGCTGTACTCGATGTTATTGTAAGAATATCATTTGCATTGAAACTTAGTTCATTTGGACCTTCAGCAACGAAATCGTAAAGTGCACGCGCTTTGAATTCACTATTAGACATTTTCTCACGTATACAAAATATACATTTAATCTAAGTCAATAGCAATCTGAATTGAGGACGTAAATGAGAAAAATAATCGAATCGAACGAGGAAGAAAGGTAGGCAATTGTTAGTAAGAGAGGAAAAAATAAAAAGAGAAAAAAAAGAACGTTAGAATGAATCAGTAGGAAAAATGTAGTTTTTTATTTGTTGATTTAATAGCCAATCAATATAAAGATAAGACAAACAATGAATAACTGTAATTGATAGGAGCTGTTGCTGTTTATCGATAATAAAATATTTTTGGAATTGTTTCTTTAATTGAATTTCATCATTCAAACTAATAATGATGGCTAAATCGAATGGTACAGAAGCTCGTGTACAAGTTGCTGTTCGAACTAGACCATTGAATCAACGAGAAGTAAAA
>CAJNOI010000010.1:1137239-1158443 GCA_905250115.1 Adineta steineri | reverse complement strand
AAAAAAGATAGAAAGATATTTATAGATAAATTGAATCGATTAAATTGAATAGTTACTATTACTACTCATGTGTATACGAAGACTAGAGAATAACTAAATATACGAGAATGTCAGCGCATATAATCTCAAGTAAATTAGTAGTGATTGATGATTTCCTTTTTATATTTCTATATTTCTACTGATTTTTTTCGACTATAACGCCATCAAAAATTATCATTCATAGCTCGACAGGGCAAGTAATTCTATCTACTTGAGAGGCAAAAAATATCAATTCAGAACAAAAAACACACACACACACACACACAGAGATAGAAACGGATAAGTTCATCTTTACTAGACTGAATATTATGCTTATGAATCAAGCTCTTATTTATATATATATATATATATGTTCGCAAATGAGAAAGAGAACTATACAGAATGCAAAGCACGTCAATAATAGAATTTCAATATTGTTTGTAATTTCTCTTAGTTTGCTGCATTTTATTTTATATAGGCTGTGATGATAAAGAATCTTTCTTCTTCTTCTTCTTTTTTTTTTGCTTATTGTCTTTCCTTTTTTTTATCATCATCATTCATGCTATGCGACTATCTGTAAGTACAAATTATTCAAAAAAAAAAAAAAAATCATTAACATTATTTTTATTTTATGTCATGTTATATGTATATTAAAGATACATTTATATAGATGTATGCATGAGAATTTGAAGAAGTAATTATTTGGATTTAATAACGGAAATAACGATAAATCATTTGCAACCTTTTCTTAGCATAACATCTCTATAGTTCACATACCAAGTTATCTACGTATGTAATTGTAATGATTTATGCCGCTGGGATGTCTGAGCACCAGATTGTTTTTATTAGAGACTCATGTTTTTGATAGCCAATTCATTGGTACGATTAGAAGGAAAGAAAAATTTCTTTTGATCCCATCCTCAAAGATGATGGAGAGAGAGAGACAATAGTTTAAGGTCAATACAACTGTTATTTTTTTTACAGAAAACTCTCATTGATTGTATGAATAGAGTAGTAGTTCCAACACTCATAATAATACTATTAATACTGCCATCATCATTACAATAGTCGTCATCAGGATCATATAAAACACCAATAATAACAGTAAAAAGAAAGGAAGAAAAAATAAAGCAAGCTTACAGAGAGTAAAATCTCTCCTTTCTCTGTCTTTGCTTCTTATTCTATCGTTTCTGTTCTTCTTTTTTCAGCGATAAAGAAATGATAGAAAAACTCATGGTAGTAATAGTAAAACAGCAATAATAGCAGAGAAAGCCGACGTCCCCTTTCGTAATATACGTGTGTATGTTTCGAAGGAAAAGATCGACAGTAGTTGCAAAGAAAAACGCGATGATGAGAAGAAACGAAGGATAAGAAGAAGAAAGAGGAGAAGAACAAGCAGCACGGTACATTTTTCTCTCTCTCTATCTAGCGAACGTCCAACTGGGCTGTTTTTCTCCAGTGTCGAGCAGCATCCCTCATTATTATTGTGATTATCGTGTTCGAACTATGTTACTACTATACACGCGCACATATCTGCACATTGGCATATATGAGAGAAAAGAAGAAAGAGAGAAAACTGGAGATTGTACACACTTGACAGTATTTCGTATAAAACTGACATTGGCTATAACAATAACAACAACAACAACAACAAAATATTTCAATTTCTGTAAGATCAAAAACGAAAGTTTTATTTTATTTTGTTGTCTTGATGCGTATGTATTTTTTTTGTAAGTATATATTCTCGGCTACTAGTTGCGTCATATGGTTTGATGGATCAATAGAGAAGTATGGAGAAAGAGAAGCAAAGAATAACAGAAGAAGAGTCGAAAACAGGTGCAGACAACAGCATGTTTCCGACTGATGAAGACGAAACACGATGTGTAGAGGTGCGGCCGGAAATTAGAAAAAAATTGTTGTATTACAAATCTTTTAGATTGTTGAAAGCTAATGAATGAATGAACGAATGAATAAATAGTCGGTTTTTTTTTGCGTTTATTTACGGCTATGAATGGAACACTAATAGAACATCGATGTGATAATAATAATATAGTGTAGAGAAAAAAAAATCGGTAGTTATAATAGCAATAACAGTATCGATATAAAAATTAATAAATGTAAATAATATTATAGAACGAAAATGATAAGAATATATTGCAAATCTTTGATCAGTACTAGTGAAAAGTCAACCAATAAACGTAAAAAAACAAAAAGCAATATGAGATGAGGACATAATTTTCAAACTAAATTAATATCCGCCATAATCTTCATTCAAAGATAGCTGTTTTGTAAACATTAATCTTGCCGTTTTTTTTATCTATTTCTATTTTCTAACTCTCCGGGTGTCTTCTAATTAAACTGTTGCCTTTCGAGTAATAAATATCCGATGAGAAATTATATATATGTATATGCAAGTGTGAAGAAGCAAAAAAAAACGCATATAAATATAAACATGTATAGAACAAAGACGGTAAATGAGTTATTGAGATTATAGATAAGAGTACAAAATTTTTCCTCTCTTATCGTGTACGATTCTCATTATTGAGTTTAATATTTGATAATACAGACATTATTCTACCCCCATAATTTTATTTCTATATATACACATACGATATCAACACGTGAGTACTTATTTATATACACGCACATACAATTTATCACTGGTAATCATTAAGCGTACCATTTGGAAGTATTTGTTGCCTGGTTCGCTTGTGTACTGTCAAAAGCTTTAGTAATTCATATTCTTTTCATACTCTTCTCATTCGATTAGAACTACATGCATAAGTTATGATCTTCGTCAAATAGCAGCAGATAGAAAAAATAGCAACAATTTATTGGACGACGCCCAGATAAAGTTTGATGTCATCAAAATGAATAACCTGATAGTTTCCAGATGAGATTGCTGAAAAGATTTACATGAAGGACACAACACAGAACTAACGTTTGCCTTTTTCAAGTAAACTTTGACATTCGAAGGATAAAACAGGCGAATGTCAACGTTACTCCTCCCTGTTAGGATAAACTTCTTTTTTCTGTCTATCTTATTCGAGATTTTCTTTTCCCCTTCATTTTCTTTTGCTTTTATTTCTTTTACTTCTTTTTCCGTCTTGCTTTCTTATTTTTTTTTCTCTCTCTCTCTTCTCTTATCTTTGTGTGCTCTACTGCTCTCGACGAAGAGTCCTGTCGTGTAGTCTCTTATACAGAATCATGTAGAGCATCAAATTAGTAGATGCCGATGCTATATAACACAGTAGCAAAAAAAAATGAGAGAGATAGATAGATAGATATGAGCAGCCCTGGGTATATATTTTGACATATTTAGATAACAACAAAAGACGAATTAAAGAAAAACGTATGTAGTAAGGATAAAAAAATTTCATTTTCTTTTTATAATTTCAGATGAGTTGAAAACTAAAGAAATCTTTTTCTTTTTTTGATTTATCATATTGAGAACATATTTTGGTTTGTTGAACAAAATAAAATGTTGATTTTTCAATAATTGAGTGAAATGATGACACGAATTTGGTCACCAATTATCCATGAATCGATTTGATTGGAATAAACTTTCACCTGACGAATTTGAACGTCTACAAGAATATATTTCATGTAAGTTGTAACAAAAAGAAAAAAGAAATTCGAAATCAGTTAAGATTATTATTGTCAAAAAATGACATTCGTCATCTATTGATATGTTTTCCCATGAGTACAACTGTCTATCTGTCTATTAAGATGCACCCAAGAAAGTCAAAGATGTTGTTGCTATTCTACAACAAGATTCCACTTGGTTAGCTCATCGATATGATGAGGTATTATATTAATTTCATCTTTTTTTTCTCTTCAATTTCAATTATTTATTTTTAAATAGGAACTTGATTATCAAGGTTTCCGACAATTTCTTGAAGTACTTTTTGATAATACTGATATACCTGAAGAATTATGTCGACATCTATTTTTATCATTTATCAAAAAACCACCTGTTATCATACCGATCGATACAACATCGGCAATTGGCGCTCTTCCAACTGCAACTGCAGTTATACCACCACCAACAGCTATAAATCTATCAAATAGTACATTATCATCACCAACAACAATAGTACCATCAACCACAAATCGAACATTTGAAATTACCGATAAATTATCTAATTTATCATTTTTACCCGAAAGATTCTTTCGACCAAAACGAACTTTTGCTAATTTTGCTGACGATAATAATACAAATGGATTTAATGATCCAAGAAATCGAGCTGGTAAAATAAATCAATCTTTTTTTTTTCACATTAAATTTATCATCTAGGTATTTGTCATACGGGAAAAGAAAGTATTATACGTCGAGGTAATTCCCATGATCAACATCATGATTCATCAGGAAATTCTCGGCAATCATCTAGAAAATCGAATCCTTCGATACATTCAATTCATTCATTACATAATAATGGTAAGAAGAAGAAGAGATTAGTTTTCCGGATATATAATTATGAGAATTTTTCTGTTTAGTTATAACTACTGTTACTCCTGATGACCCATGGGTAATTCGTGCATCTCTATCTCAATTGTTAAGTATGATATCTGGTAATGATTCAACACGTGGTGTTCATCATCATCATCATAATCATTATTATCCAAATGCACAATCAAGAATTCAATTAGAACAACAAATCGATATAAATGCAACACGAATTCTATTTAAAGATATTATTTGTTATTTTTCATTACTTGAAGGTGGTACACCAGAACAAAAACTTGAATGTAAATCTATTATTAAAAATTCTTTTAATTCAAAAATGAAAAAATTATCGATTTTTTTTTTATTTTAGTTATGTTTATGTTATATGATGAAGATAGTAATGGAATACTTGATAAAGAGGTTTGTAATAGATCGTCGATAGAAATAAGATGAAATTATTTCCTTTTTTCTCTATTAAGGAAACCGATTCAATTGTTAATCAAATGATGAATGTTGCTGAATATCTTGGTTGGGATGTGTCGGAATTAAGACCAGTAAGATTTAATAAAATTAATCCTTGTTAAATATATACATTTTATGATTTATTTTTTATTAGATTCTCGAAGCAATGATGAAAGAAATCGATTATGACAATGATGGTGCTGTTACATTAGAAGAATGGAAACGAGGAGGATTGACCACTGTACCGCTTCTTGTTTTATTAGGACTTGATTCCGTATGTATCTTCGAACTAAAAAAAGAATTTATTAATTATTTTCTTTTTTAAAGAATGTAAAAGATGATGGAACACATTCATGGAGATTAAAACATTTTAATAAACCTGCTTATTGTAATCTTTGTCTGACAATGTTAGTTGGTTTGGGTAAACAAGGCTTATGCTGTACATGTAAGTTTATTTTTATTTTAATTCTTGAAAAAAAAAAGAAAAATATTCTAGTTTGTCGATATGTTGTACATGAACGATGTGCTAATCGAGCACCAGCAAATTGTATATCAACATATGCTAAAACACGTAAAGTTGATACAACTATGTTACATCATTGGATTGAAGGCAATTGTCCTGGCAGGTAATTATCATGAAGTGATTCGATTATATATTGAATTGTCTTATTTTATTATATATGATTAGATGTGATCGTTGTAAAAAATCGATTAAACTATATAATGGTATAACTGGACTTCATTGTCGTTGGTGTCAAATGACATTACATAATAAATGTGCATCACAATTAAAACCTGAATGTACATTAGGTCCGAATCGAGATCATATTATTCCACCTTCATGTATATGTCCAGCTGTTTTGGTATAGAGAAAAAACTATTCTTTTAAAAAATATGTATTTGAATGATATAGGAACGACCAAAACCACCACGAAATGGAAATGGTCTTAAGCGAGAAGAATCATGTGTTGAAGGATCAATACAATCATTTCAAATAAATCCATTACCAAATACACATCCATTAATCATTTTTATCAATCCAAAATCAGGTGGTAAACAAGGAGAACGGTATATAGAATCTTTCTTGTAAGAAAAAGAAGTTGAATCTATTTTTATTATAGAATAATGCGTAAATTCCAATTTTTATTAAATCCACGTCAAGTATTTAATCTTACAAAAACTGGACCAATGCCAGGGTAATTTTTGTTCAATATTGAATCTTTTTTTATAATTCTTGTTTATTTAGATTACAATTTTTTAAAGATGTGGAAGATTTTCGTGTTCTTTGTTGTGGTGGTGATGGAACAGGTAAAATGAAAAACCATTTTTAATTTTTTTTAAAATATTAAATTTTGTAGTTGGTTGGGTACTTGATGTAATGGATAGAGTACCACTCGTTCGTCGTGCACCAGTAGCTGTCCTACCATTAGGTACAGGAAATGATCTAGCACGATGTTTAGCATGGGGTGGTGGTTATGAAAATGAAAATTTAAATAAAATTCTTAAAAAAGTTTCACAAGCACCGGTGATCATGCTTGATAGATGGCAAATTGAATTCAGTCAACGAACAGATACAGAAGAAAAAGGCGATGATATTCCATATAATATAATTAATAATTATTTTTCTATCGGTGTTGTAAGTAATTTAGAATTGAAAAGAAAGACATAGGATAATAATTTCTAATTATTAAGGATGCTTCGATTGCTCATCGATTTCATTTAATGCGTGAAAAACATCCAGAAAAATTTAGTAGCAGGTTTGATTAATTTTCATTTTCGAAATAAATTATTACACGAAGAAATATTTATTTAGAATGAAAAATAGATTATGGTATTTAGAATTTGGTACATCAGAAGCAATTTTTTCAACATGTAAAAATTTACATGAAAATATTGATATAATGGTAAATATTCAAAAGCGTTGGAATAAATATGTATGTATGTATTTAGTGTGATGGTGTTTCACTTGATTTATCCAATGGACCATCATTGGAAGGCATTGCATTGTTAAATATTCCGAGCATTTATGGTGGAATATCTTTATGGGGTGAAGGTCATCGACATAAAAATCGTAAAAATCCATTAGGTTTGCATCGAAAAGACTCGTATGTTGAATTCAATTTTGAATATATTTATATTGATTATTATCTAATTTTAATAGAGAATATTCAACAAGTTCAACGTCAGATATGACATTTGTTTTACAAGGTAAATTATAATATAGATCAGATGAAATAGTCTTCTTCTTTGCTTTATTATTTAAAAGATGTTGGTGACAAATTAATTGAAGTTGTGGGAGTACAATCAGCTATTCATGCTGGTTCGATTTATGCTGGTGTTCGTTCAAGTGCTAAACGACTTGGTCAATGTTCAACAGTTGTTATCAGGTAAAAATGAAAAACAAATCATTTTTTGTCTATTTATTTATTCTTTTCATTAAAAATAGAACTCGAAAAAGTTTTCCGATGCAAATCGATGGTGAACCGTGGCTTCAACCACCATGTACAATATCAATAACACATAAAAATCAAGTTCCGATGTTAATGGCACCAAGAAAAGAACATAAAAATAGTCTATGGCGTTTTTTTAGAAAATAAAAAAGTCGGAAAATTTGTGATAATCTGATTATGATGAACATATAACATATTATCAAACATCCGTTTCTTCCTTCTTCCTCATTATTATTTTCTTTTTCTTCTTTTCTAAACAGTGATGTTTCTAGTCTGATAGGTATTATTATTCTCAATCACGCAAATATATATGTGTGTGTGAAATTCTATAAATATTTTGTCTATTAAAGTACATAAAAACAAATGTACATATATGTCAAACAAACTTAGCAATTGTTGGTCTTGATGTGAATAGTGCCGTTTCTGGTTTTTTGTTCTTCATCTGTCCTTTCATCATCATTTTATCTAACGTCTTTTTCTCTTCTCTCTCTCTTTTCTAAAATCACGTATATATGTGTATTATTGTATTTTTTCTCTTTTAAAAAACACACGCACACAGACACAAAAAAGGCAATATTATGTATTAAGTCGGACATCCACGAAAAAGTAGAATTGGATCAATAGATGATTTACGTAAATCAACTAATTGATTGGTACTATTTGTTTTTGTTAATGATGCTAAACGAGATTGATGGGCTGAATGAAATAAAAGTAAAGTACTTAATGGCATTAACATAAGATAAATGATAAATAAAATACGATCAATCATCATAGCTATTCGTTTAACTGATCGTTTTGTTTCTGATTTTGGATTAAATATCGGATGTTGATAATCTAATGATGTTGTTGTTATAAGAGAATTACGTCGTATAAATAAATTCATTAATGATTGACGAAAATATCTTATATCATGTAATAATTCTATCGCATCAACATCAGTTTGTTCGGGTAGATTTTCTTCAATATTTTTACGTTTTCTTAAAAATTTCCATCGTTGTTTATTTAATTCAATTAATGATTTATGTACATTAAATACAATACTTTTTTTACGTTTTCGAACTTTTTTTGGTTGACGTGAATAGGGTTCATGATAATAAATAAATATTGTAAATGTATTAAATATACATGACAAGAAAACAATAAAAAATATTCCATTGGAATATAATGTTAATGTACAAACACCACGTTCAGTTTTTGGTACATAACCAGATATTAATTGGATATAAAATACTAATGAAAGTAATACACTAACAGTAAGCGCAATTTTTTCACCACTATCGATTGGTAAACAAAATGAAAAGACAGCAAGTGTTGATATAATAAAAAATGGTACAATTATTTTTAATATATAAAAACGTGAAAATCGTACAAGTTCAATATCAATTTGAAGTGTACTAAAATTACTTCGATGATATGCATTATATAAATCAATTTCTTTTATAGTTGCATGTGAAATTTCCCATTCCGTAGTAATATAATTATATAAACGTAAAACATTATATAAACTACGTATTTTAAATTGACTTGAATCATATATAGTTGATTGAAGTAAGATAGAACAATATTGACGATCAAATGGAAAGTTTCGTACATCGATTTCACAGAATGCGACAAGTTTTTCTTGATATGACCATCGAACATTGCCTGTACAAACAACTGAAATTGGATATTGAAGTTTTAATCCTTTTGATAATTGCCCCGGTCCATTGACTGCAAGTACATCTGGTGTCCAGATTTCATTTGCAGTAAAAAGAATTTCGGAACGATTTCGTTTAACACATGCTTGTTCACTTGTATTCCATTGTAAAAGATCATCACACCATTTTAATTCAAAATTAACATTCAATGTAATAACCTTAATTTAGAAAAAAATATAATTAATTATTTTCTATTGCATATCTTTCATTCATTGATGGGAATAAAGATTAAAATTGTTGGCATTCCTTACTCTATTATTAGATAATAAACATCGTGCAATGTTTCGTAAACATCTTTTGATCTCTTATTTTTACTAATCATCTTCGCTCGTATATATACATTTAGATAATCAACAAAAAATTTTGCCGCTATTTTGTAAGGTTTATGATACTGATAAGTGATTGTTGATATTTTTTCCGGTTTAGTATTAATAAACATTTAGAAGTAGCTGATTTTCTCGTACTATCTTAGTATGATGATCGACAGACTCTCGAAACTCACTACTGAAACACTTTATGCTTTTGTAAGGAAAAAAAATAATATGAATAGTTTTAATACTGAAACTAGGACTATCGTACATGCGTTATTTTAGCTTAGTAGTAAAAATGATCTGATTATAAACAATATTTCAATACAAACCTGCTTTTGTGGATCAAGTCCTGCAACTTCAATAATTCCTAAACCAATAGCAACTGCTGTACGAGTGACATTTTTTACTGATGGTCTTGTTAAAACTCGATCTTGATAAAGTTTTACAATACGATTTCGTGTTGATTCAACCGCATTATACTTTTTTGCGTACGTTGTCATTGATATAGCTATTATTACTGGAAGAATAAATCCATATATTGACTGCATGCTTTGACTGCTTTCCTTTGATAAAATGAGATCGATCGAAGAACTGCAAAAAACTATTCTATCATTTCCATAATCTCATAAAAAACATGACGGCACTCGTTATAACCGAGAAGATAGCTTGGAGCAGAACGCAGATATAGACAAAAGAGATGAACATATTCTATTTCTACACTAACAAACTTAACATCCGTCCTTTAGATTCTTTCTTTCTTTCTTTTTTTTTTTGAAGCGTAAAAAGAAGAACTACAATTGATAATAATAGTATTTTTCAATAGCAACACTTTTTTGTTTTACATCTTATCTGGATTCTGATGATGCTTCCCTTTTCTTTTGTCATTGATATTGATCTAATTATGTTCGAATATAAGATTTGATGGTTAAATCAAATTTGAAACAAACAACAAACTGACATTCGAGATATTTAGCGATTTGTTTATCAGACAAATTCATAAATAATAAAGAAAGAATAGTAGCGGGACATTGTGAGATTAGAAAACTTAAATTAAGATCTACTATGAATATCAAAAAAAGCCGAGAAATCATTTTTTTTCTTAACAAGAACATTGGTATGGAATAGAAACATCACACGTATTTATTCAATTGTTACTAATTTAATAATACTAGCATACGGCAAAGCAATCAAGTGAATTTGTAAATCATTGAATAGTTCACACACGAATAGAATGAAAGAAATAACTCATAGTAACGCAAATCTATCATTCAAAATAATTGTCGATGCAAACAAATCAAAACTTGTATCATAATATATTTCATTAGTATAACAGTACCACTGATAGTCGAATATCGTTAACTGATAATATGAAAGTATCTTGTTTTAATTCCAGCTAAAAATAGGAATATTTCTGATAGTTAGCATTCATTTCAAATCGATTGAATAACATCGGATTAAGTCATTAATTGTTTTCAATAATAAATGTCGCAATATAGAAGTAATTCAGTAAAGATCAAAGATCGGAATTAGAAGAAGTATATCATTTGCAATGGGTCACTTGATTCAGAAAGATATAAGAAAATGAAAAAAATAATCTAAGCATTACCAGGTGCATGTATTTTTGTAAAAGTACGCCCCTAATCATAGAGATTAGATCTGTATATAAATCATCAAAATAGGTAATTTTTTTATCAAATATATCAATCAAAAACAACAGCTATCGAAAATATGACGTTGCTTTCAGCTACAGGTAATGTTCGAAAAATCATTTATATATTCTTAGTATTGAAAACTATTTCTATCAAATATTGAATTAGTCGTAGCAAATGTATTCTTATTGGTATTAATCAATTCTGGTATGATGAATACAATAATTAATAGGCTTACTTCATAGTTTTTCTTTATTAGTATCTACACAACTATATTCAAAAACTCTTAATTGGGATAACTATGGTCATCAACAAACTTATACGGATATAATGGCTAGATCTGACTTTGGAAGTGTTACGGGATGGGTTAGTTCACGTGCAATGACATCAGGTGGAAGATTACGTGTAACGGTCGAGAAAAATGCTTTGTCTGGAGCTGGTGGACTCATATCAAATACTAGAATTCCAGATGGTACTGCTTATGAATTAGGTTTCGATATTCAATTTCACAGTCAATTCGATTGGAGTCGTGGTGGAAAGGTTGGTTTTGGTCTTGGTATTGGAAATGGTAATACAGGATGTAATTTACCTACTGATGGAGCAGGTGGTACTCTTCGTTTGATGTGGTATAATAATCCAAGTACAAATCGAGTCTATTTTCATCCATATATTTATCATCAAGGAATGCCTGGTCCATGTGGAAGCAATTTTGGAAAATCTTATCCAACATCAGGTATAAACTTTCAATACAGGAACCTAATGTGATCAATAAGAAAAGATCTTTGTTATATTTAATTTTAGGTAGTATCGAAAAAGGTAGAACGTACAAAATACATATGTATGTTAAATCTAATACTGGCAATAATGCTAATGGACATGTTCAACTTAAAATTGATGGTCAAGCAGTAATTGATCAAAGTATTCGTTGGACAACAAACGATAGTAGACGATTTATCAATAACTTATCTTTTCATACGTAATTTGAACTAAATTTTTGCTTTTATTTAAAATAATTTGATTTTCTTTTTATCTGTTAGATTTCGTGGTGGAAAAGCAGACGAATGGAAATCTGGTACTGACGGTTATATTTACTATGATAATTTATATGTTCGACAAATTAGTAAATAAACAAAAAGTTTACTAAATTTAAATATAACTTTTAAATAAATATCTGAGAAATATTCAATGTTTTCTTTATATCATTTATTTCTTGTCTGCGTTCATATAAGTAGTTGAAAACCTAAATGGAGAAATATGAAAATATTTATTATACAAGTGTGAAGAAAAGTTCTTGTTAATTTATCTTTTTTATTATAAAATCATTGAAAAAGAATGAAAAAAAGGTCTGATTAATGATGACGAATTATATCGACGGAATCAACTTCTTGCATTGTCTTCGAATCAACAAAACTTAATCGAGCATTCGATGCATCTTTGAGTTCTAAACGTGCAAATCCAAAAGCACTTACAATTTTCGCCGAGGCACTGATCGGTGTTTTAACTGAAGCCTTGCCTTCTGGAGCTCCACCTGCTCCGTTTATAATATGAATTGGACCTGGTTGATTGTCGTAATTATAAGCTATAGGATTTCCATTTGCATCGATCGGGTAAAGACGTTCGTACCAATGAACATGTCCAGAAACATAAAAATCAACGTTATATTGTTGAAGAAGTGGATCAAAAGCGGTACGGCATGAATCACAATTACCTGGAAGAGCAGGAAGTTTAGGTAAACTACCGAAAAATGGACGATGACCAGATACAATTATCCATGGAACTTGAGCACGATTGCCATTGGCAGCTTCTAAATCAGCTTTGAGCCAATCTAATTGTCCTGTGAGTCCTTTAAAGTTTCCACCATTAAGAAGAGTACCTGGACCTGATGGTGCATCAGGAAAATCAGTTTCTGTATTAATAATTACATAATGAACAAGTCCATAGTCGAAGCTATACCATAAATTCTTATAACCACCACTTTCATCACCAGGCATACGAAAACGATGAAGATAAGCAGAGAAATTTTTGTAATTGCTGTTCAGACACAAAAAGTCACCTAAGATAGCACAAGTAACTTCATGATTGCCTGGTCCTGTCATATAAAATTGGTTTGCTGTTACTTCTGTCATATGTTTTTGCCATGAATTCCATGATTGTTCGTAAAATTCGAATGGAACACCAAGACCATAATCATCAGCATAGGATATGTCACCAATATGAACAAAAAAATCTGTTTTATCGGCTACTTGACGTAAACCTTTCATAGTACGTGAAGATCCACCTAAGTTTAATAGATTATCATTTCCCAAATCACCGACAAGTGTAATACTAACTGCACTTGGATTACCGGCAAGTGGTGCAGTAGTAAATGAATGTATACCGGATTCACGTACACATGTAGGTGCTGCTAAAATACGGTAATAATATGTTGTGGAAGGTAACAGATCGAGTAGAGCAACATTATGAAAAAATGAACTCTTGTCGTAGTTATCAGTTGCTCCATTAACAGTAACTTTGTCGGTGAATGTCTTGCTTGTGCTATATTCCACTCGTGGTTCAGGTGTATCATTTTTACCGAAATTGCCACCAGTTCGCCAAGAAATAGTCACAGCATTTGGTCCTCGCATTGCTACACGCATTTGTTCTGGTGAACGTGGAAGAATACAAAATGATCCATGCACTAATGATATACATTGCACCACGATAAACAATGTGAACAGCATCTCGACGAAAATAAACTGTTTCACCAAGTATTTGCATCGTTCCTTTATAGTTATCTGTTATCAGTCACCTACTTTTTCTTTTCTACTCGAATCACATGGGCTTTAGGTCATGTAAAAAGAACAGTACTGTGTGAGTATAGTGCAAAAATAGAGTACGTTATCTTCTCATGTCACATCATAATAATATTTGTCACCATTATCAGTACTTTTGAAAAATCATCATATACATGATGACTCTGGATGTTTCATAAGCAAACGAATAATGCTACAGATCTAGGCATCTGAAGATGCACATTCTTGTGATAGCCATTTATATAAGAAAAAATTAACATATGAATCTATTCAACAGATATCTAGTTCTCTATCTGATGCACTTTTATCAAATACAGAAGATATTGAAACCATGTGATTTTAATAACTTAACGTGCTTATCAAATGAGAGTTATTTTAACTTGATGGACTTTAGAAAAAGTATTTTACTTTTTTTTATAAATAATGAAACTCATAAATTCTTATTTAAAATAATTTGATAATCTTGTATTCGATCAGTTTGAGTTGCACTGATAGTTTTTCTTGTTAAATTTTGATTAAGTATTAGTAATCGTACAATTGCTAGTTTATTTTATTTTAATAGCAAACGAAATATTTTCTTTATAATTCATTCAGCGCATTTGTCAATGCTGAAAGATTTTATTATATATTCATAGCACTACAACATATTTCTGTGATGATTTCTGATATAAGGAGTATTAGTACTGATGAAAATACATTTTATTTTATTTCTGCTTATCTTGAATCGTGTCGTTTTCATACTCGTCCATCAGAGAGAATGAAAGAATGTCAAAAAAAAGACAAAAAGATAAGGTGAGTACATAAAATAAAAAGAAATAATAAGGAGAGGACAAACATCGCTACAATTTATTAAATAAAATTTTTTTATTCAACTTTGAATAACAACATTTTCTTATGTGATTTCATTAAATTTGAGATATTATTTACCTTAATCTCTATCAGATCAATCTGATTATATTTAATCCTATATCGTTCTGATATTTTGAATGATAGATAATATAATAGTAAAGTTTCAACTCGTTTGAATGTAAAAATGTCACAAGAAACCTTTAATTTTCCTTATAATGTATATGAGAAGATGAATTTAAAATTGTTTTTTCTTGTTATTCGTGTATTGGAATAAAATTGTACTTTGCGAACTGATCGTCTCTAGACAAAATCGTTGAAGATCTGGATATTGTCTTTCAGTAACTCCATTGACTAGTAGCTTCACAATTCTTGCAAGATCAATCATCATTTTGACTATACATCGAGGGCATAAAACAGTCGTTATTATGGTCCTCAAGAGAATATAATAAAAATGTGTATAATATGAGTTTCTTTCTATGCCTCTCACGTATCGAACTGATGTCTATATAGTGCTTACATTTTATGAATAAAAATTAATGTGAATGACAAAAATCAGATAAGAATCTGAAAAGTTGAAATTTATTTGCTGATGAGGTAATTATTTTATCATAAAATTCTCCGCACTTACTAATTTTATATTTTTATTTCGTTAATTCTTCAATTTCACATTATTATACTAAAAATTTCAAATTGAAAGTCATGTTATAGCATTAAGAGAATGAGAAAATTCTGATGGTACTCGAATATGAAGTGTATTACGAGTTCGTTGATCCGCTTCAACTGTTACATTTGGATAACGTTCACATACATATGGAATATAATTAAGAAGATTTTCATGTGCATATGTTGTAGTTGACGATGGTTCAACACGAATTGGTGTTGATGAATTTGTATGATGATTTTCTAATGTATCTAAAAGTAAATGACGAATATTCATTGAAACAGGTTGACCAACAAGGACATGTTCATTTGAAATATCAATTAAAAACATATCAATTGGTGCTGATACAGAACGTTTTATTAGACGAGATCCATCATTGATATTTTGCTTAATAGATTGTTCATTGATATCTGTTGTCATTGTTGATTCAACACGTGTAATTGTTCGATTAGGTTCTATATGATCATTATTAACAGCACCAACAACTTGTACAATATCAGATTCTGATGTTCTTTCAAATGAATCAGTCGTATCTGTTGTTTGAGAATGATCTACATAATTATAAGCTTGAGCAATATATGGATTAGAACATTGATAAGAAGCATTGTTTTTGCTATGAAAAGGTAAATAGAATGGTGTTGAAAAAAGAGGTAAATCTGAGAATTCTCGTAATTGTTGTGTCGATGTTGAATATGTCTGCCGTCGATTTGGAAAATAATAATGATGACGAAATAATGAATTATTTGTTGGTTCACGACTTATAGTTGAACATTGAGTTTTATCACTTGATGATATATTCGGTGTTGATATAACAGTTTGAGTATAATTATTATGAACGATAACATCATTATTATTTCGTTTTTTATATTTACACATTGATGATATTATGCCCATATGAATTTAATTATTATTACTATTTCTATAAACGACTTTTTTTTATCAATCTATCATCGACCTTCATATCTTTTCATTTATATTTGCCAACATCTATCTATATATGTGTACAGGAGAGTAGCACAAAAATTGGATACACTATTAGAGAGAAAAGAGACAATTCGAATATTTGACATATCTCCTTCTATATATATTTATAGATCCAATAACAAATATACGTCCGTACAATAATAACACGACATTCAACACCAAATCATCTCAATTTCAATCATATACGTATGTATTGATTAAATTAAAACAAGTCTCTCTCTCTCTCTTTATCATTCAATATGAGACTATTATTGTCAATAATATGACTAAATATCATATAGATTGAATGATTTCAATTGTTATTAAACAAAAAAGAACATTTGTGAACTTCTAACAAAATTTTATTGAATATGCTTTTGTTGATAATCTATCGAATTTAACATGAACGTGACTGTTTACTAATACTTATTAATTCTTTTGTTCTATTAAAATGTTCATCACAATCTTAATCCTTATGTTTTTGATTAAACTCATACTTTTGACTCTAGCGTCCTCTTCAGAAATTTTTTTTATAATATCTTAAATGTTTTTCTTCGTTGGAGGTTAATAGACAATGATTCAAAATGACGAATGAATTTTTATTACTGGCTGACTGACTGATTTGCACTTGTGTATTACTTTCTTTCTTTTCTACTGAATCCAACAGACAGATAGACGAGAATTCTTTATAATTTAAATGGCAGAAGAAGAGTGAGCGTATACGAATTGCTATTTGCTTTTTCTATCTCTCGCTGAGATATCTATTGATTTAATTTAATTATGAATAAAATATTAGATGACCTACAAAAGATACCTGTATTGATCTATTAAAAAAAGTAAACATAATCGATATGGTTTACTTTGCTCTTGTGCTATTGTTTTTTCATTCATATATATTGAATATTTTTTTTTCAGAAGTATGGCTCCACTACATGGTGATAAAAATGATCGTGTTCATATTCGTATTGATGATACAACAGCAAATAATATTCATAAAGCTGCTGTAACACGTGATTACATTAACCAACCACGATTAAGTACGAAAAAATTCAATGCTAATCTTATTTGATTGTTTCTTTTTCTAGCTTATAAAACTGTTGTCGGTGTCAATGGTCCATTAGTTATTTTAGACAATGTAAAATTTCCAAAATTTGCTGAAATTGTTAATTTAACATTACCCGATGGTACAGTACGTAGTGGACAAATTCTTGAAGTATCAGGATCAAAAGCTGTCGTACAAGTTTTTGAAGGAACAGCAGGCATTGATGCAAAATATACAACAGTAGAATTTACTGGTGATATTCTACGTACACCAGTTTCAGAAGATATGCTTGGTCGAATTTTTAATGGTTCAGGTAAACCTATTGATCGTGGTCCATCTGTATTAGCGGAAGATTATTTGGATATCAATGGTATTTATTAAAATTTTGTTATTAGGAAAATAAAAAATATTTCATATTATTATTAGGTGAACCAATTAATCCATTTTCACGTGAATATCCTGAGGAAATGATTCAAACTGGTATATCAGCTATTGATGTTATGAATAGTATTGCTCGTGGCCAAAAAATTCCAATATTTTCTGCTGCCGGTTTACCACATAATGATGTATAAACTTTATTTTTAAAGTATATATTAAAATTAATTATGAAAAATTTAGATTGCTGCACAAATATGTCGTCAAGCTGGTCTTGTTAATCATGGTCATGCAAAAGATACTCATGATAATACTGATAATTTTGCTATTGTATTTGCTGCTATGGGTGTAAGTTATCCTGTTCATGAATAATGTATAAGAGAATAATTTATTTCTTTAATTGAAGGTTAATATGGAAACAGCTCGTTTTTTTAAACAAGATTTCGAAGAAAATGGATCCATGGAGAATGTATGTTTATTTTTGAATTTAGCTAATGATCCAACGTAAGAAGAAATAGATGAATTATTTGTTTTGAAATATTTTTTAAAATGTTCAAAATAGAATTGAACGTATTATAACACCACGTATTGCATTAACAACTGCAGAATATCTTGCCTATCAATGTGATAAACATGTTCTTGTTATTTTAACTGATATGAGTTCATATGCTGAAGCTTTACGAGAAGTTTCCGCTGCTCGAGAAGAAGTACCGGGTCGTCGTGGTTTTCCTGGTTATATGTACACAGATTTAGCAACTATTTATGAACGTGCTGGACGTGTAAGCGGACGACATGGTTCAATTACACAAATTCCTATTCTATCTATGCCTAATGATGGTATTTATATTTATAAAAAAAAACTATATTATGAAATATTCTTTTTTTATAATATAGATATTACACATCCAATTCCAGATTTAACAGGTTATATTACCGAAGGACAAATTTATGTTGATCGTCAATTACATAATCGACAAGTAATTATAACGAAAAGTGCATGAAGAAAAAAACTTTTTTTTATATGAATTGAATAGATTTATCCACCAATCAATGTACTTCCATCATTATCACGTCTGATGAAATCAGCTATTGGTGAAGGTATGACACGTGTAGATCATGCTGATGTTTCAAATCAATTGGTAAAGAATATTATGATTTTTATCAATTCAATAATATATTTTTTTTAATTTAGTATGCTAATTATGCTATTGGAAAAGATATCGCTGCAATGAAAGCTGTTGTTGGTGAAGAAGCTTTATCATCCGAAGATTTACTTTATTTAGAATTTTTAACTAAATTTGAAAAGAATTTTCTCTCTCAAGGTGCTTATGAAAATCGTACAATAGCCGATTCATTAGATGTATGTTGGCAATTACTCCGAACATTTCCACGTGAAATGCTTAAACGTATTCCACATAATATTCTTCAAGAATTTTATCCTCGTGATGGTGGTAGAAATTTACAAAACCAAGCAGGAGGAACAACAACAACAACGACGACGACTGGTTAATGTGTCATCCTTTTAGATTAGTAGGAAAAAAAACAACGAAACTTAAATCTATACTTCTATGTTTAATTGTGCAATATCTTATATGTAAAATACCGGTTCATTTTATTTCATCATCGATACTTCCATGATTAATATTCCGCTTATCAATGTGATTTTATTTTATATAATTTCTTCCCCCTATAATGTTATTACGCAACAAATATATGTATTTTCTTTTTTCATTCTATGTGTAATCATTGACTCATTTCGCAATTCTATTTATTTCATCTGTAATTATGCAAGAATCATAACATTTGAAATTTTTTGTATTTTAGATTCTCGTTAACAAGTTCATATATAATCGAAGTTTTAATTTCATTTAACAGAAAACTTTAAACTTATTTACATTTCTTATCGTATGACAGATCACGATGCAATTGTTTTTCGTTCAGCTGACCCGTTCGCAGATGTAACTGGTCTAAGTACATCGGATACTGGAGCTAGTGCTCAACGTAGCTCCAATATAATTCATATTCGGATTCAGCAACGAAATGGAAAAAAAACTTTAACAACCGTTCAAGTATGTTCTATTAAATATATATATACTTATATAATTATATTAATCTATTATATAGGGAATTGGTGACGAGTTCGATAAAAAACGTCTTTTACGTGAATTTAAAAAGCAATTTGCTTGTAACGGCACTGTCGTTGAACATCAAGAATATGGTGAAGTAATTCAACTTCAAGGTGATCAACGTACGAATGTAAGCCAATTTCTCAAGAAAATTGGCATATGTCAAGATGATCAAGTGAAAGTTCACGGCTTTTGAACATATTATTTTAATTTGTTCATTATCGTCGATATATTGACATTATTTATTCTATCCATGAAAAAAAACTAAATAAACATTCTCTATATCCATGTATTTGTGTGTTCATTTTTGTTTTTTTTTGTCAATTATGATTATCATTCATTTATTTCAAATATACACGCACCAATCCAGCCTATTCTCAATTTTAGAAGTATAAACATATATATATATAAATATTAAGACAGAATAGATGACTTCGAATCAAACATCTATGCTATCTGATGAAGAGGCAATTCTTTATGATCGACAAATTCGTTTATGGGGTGCTGATGCTCAGTTAAAGTAATATTTTATTCAAACAAAAAAATATCCTAATATTTTTTGTCTATAGACTTCGTCAAACACGTCTATTATTAATTAATGTGAATAGTTTATCAATTGAAGTATGTAAAAATTTATGTTTAGCTGGTGTTGCGAGTATAACTGTATTTGATAATACACGTGTGACAACAAATGATGTTGAACAAAATTTAACATTAACAATGTCATCAACAGATATCAATGAATATAAATCCGTTTGTACATGTCGAATTTTACAACAATTAAATCCACGTGTACAATTAACTGCTCAATCAAGTATGACAATTGAACAAATTGATGATAAATATATTGAACAATTTGATTATGTTTGTTTATTTAATTATTATGATTTTTCAACTGTATCACACCTGAATAAACTTTGTCGTGGACAACAACAAATAGATGAAAATGGTAAAAAACAAGTACATTTTTTTTGTGCTGGAACATTTGGTTTATATGGATTTGTATTTAAAGATCTTGGTGATATATATGAATATCTTAGGTATGTATCGAAGAATGTTTTTGCTATGAGAGTTATCTTATCAGAATAGGAAAGACATTAGAGAAATGAAACTGGATCTTTATGTCATTAATGGAGTAATTAAGATATAGATCTGAATGATTGAAAGGGGTAATTTGAGTATGGAAAATGTCGAGAAACAAGAATCCGACTTGTTTTGTTTATAATGAAAGTAAACATTTTATTTGTAGTGAAAATTCAGTTGGAAGTGAATCATTAATTAAAGGTGAAGGTGGAAATGAATCAAAGAAAAGTGAAACAGTTACAACGAAATCAGTAAATATTTTTATTGGAAATAATTTTT
>CAJNOI010000010.1:1095662-1137139 GCA_905250115.1 Adineta steineri | reverse complement strand
TCAAAATAGTTTCTCTTTTTTTTCTTGTTTGTTTCGTAGGTTAAAAGTATTTTTCCATTTGCTGTTTGTAAAACGCAAATTTCTAATAGAAATGTGTGATGTTTTTTCTTTGACGTTCTTTACTAAAAAATAAAATTCTATTGACGGTTATGTTGTTTCTTTTCTTTTGTATTAGTTAGTTAGTTTGTTTGTTTATATAACAATTAAATAGATTCTGATGTGAAATAGAAATTTTGATAAAATCATTTGTTAATTTGCATCAATCTCTGTTTATTTATTTTTAAGTATATTACATGTCTGAAAGTGATGAACCAAGTCTCACATATGATATCGATTGGCCAATGCTTGATAAAAGTCGATATATACCTTTAAGTGTTCTATCAACATTTACTGTTCGTTCACTTTTATATCCATTTACACTTGTACGTACTCGTTTACAAGTACAAGTAAAATCATCGATTTATAAAGGTACATGGCATGCATTAACAACAACTGCACGTTATGAAGGTTTTCGTTCATTATATAAAGGTTTTCTTGTTTATAATGGTCAACTAATACCTGGTGTAATTTATATAACAACATTTGAAAATATTCGTTCACATGCAAATATATTGACTAAAAATGACTATTTACGTGCTGCTATTGGTGGGTCAGTAGCCTCAATGGTTGCACAAATACTTGCTTGTCCAATTGATATTATATCTCAACATATGCAATTAGTTGGATTAAGGATACCAAATAAAAAAACTGGTACATCGTCATCTGTATCAGATGAAAAAATCAAACATCGACAAATTCGTCGTATACATGTACCTAAAGAAATTCGTAATAGTAATTATCTAATATTTAAACATATATGTAAAACATTACTCTACGAAAATAAGTCTGATAATAATAGTCGTTTTAGTTTAAGAGGCTTTTATCGTGGTTATTTTATTTCAACATTTTTATTCAGTTTAACCAGTGCTATTTGGTGGCCATCATATTATTTTTATCAAAGAAAATTACTCGAAATTCAAGCTATGTTTTGTAAGTTGCTACTTTTATTTTTTCGGAAACATTAAATACAATGATATTTTTCTTACAGTTAACTCCTTCTCATTACCATTACTTCTCATTCAATGTATGGCTGGCCCATTATCTTCTCTTACATCAAGTTTACTTACAAATCCATTGGATGTATGTCGTACTCGAATACAAATCGAACGAGAACGTCGAAAAGTATTGCAAATAATGAATGAATTATGGCAAGAAGAACGTTTTCGTGTATTTACCAAAGGTTTAACAGCTCGTCTTTCACATTCATGTGTCTATTCATTTTTTATTATATTTGGTTATGAAACAGTCAAACGTATTTCATTAAAAGAAGAATATCAAGGTCAAGTAAGATGGTAAACTAAAAATAATTACATTCCAGTCAAAATAAATACTTCCGTTATCCTATTGTATTTCGTTTTTTACTGAATTGATTTTATGTGTTTATGTTGACAATACAGAAATTAGGAAAATAAAATTTTTATTATTTTAATTGTTAACATGTATTTTTATCTCAAATTTTGTTTATTTTACCTTAATATATATATGATTTATTGTTGACAATGCAATCAACTATCAGTTATCCAATCACACTCGAAAGTTATTTCGATAAATGTTTGTTCAGGCTATATATGTGTAAAAAATAACTTATTCGATTAATTGATTGATCAATTAATAAATTACATTACGTATTCTACTCAGATGTTCACAAGTCACATTATTAAATAAATCAGAATTATACTCTTGTGATGATTTCATGCATACAGTATCAGTTAATAATAATTTTGTCTATTCAACTGGATTAAGGCTACGTGATATGATTGACATTGAACAAAGACACGATCATTATACTCTTCGTTAATATTAATAGTGAATTTAAACTGTTTAAGATAGAGAAGAAATTGATTATCGGTATTTAGAAATGAAAAGCAACGAGCACATTGAAACAAAGCAAACATCTTCACAGATCATTGATAAAAAATAAGTATATAGATGTAAGATAAGAGTGCGAGAAGCAAAGTTTTCCAAAAGTAAATAGTCGTACAAATGATTTTTTTTCTTTGTCAATATTATTTTATATTATAAAAATTTATTATTGGTTCAATAGTTTGATCAAAAACGCCATACTTGTTTATATCATGTCACAATATATGTCATTAGTGCTACTAATATCAATAAGAAAAGAAACTCGTCCTAAGGCAATATACCATCTATATCACGTATAAACAAAATTGTTGATACATTCTTCATATAGAATTACATATATATGATAATTATAATGATAACAGTTGTATAAAAACAAAAGACTCTGTATAATCGGATGGAGTGCAAAGTTTTATCTTTAGGGGTAAAGTACTGTATGATCCAGAAATCAACTTAGGTTTAAACTTTGTCTTTTGATTGCAATTGTTTATGTAATTTAGTCGAGAATATGCTGATATATATACAAATATCGATTAAAAAATCGTCAAACAAGAAGAACTGTCAAATATATTCCAAAACGCGTAAGCTACATAAATGTAAAATAGAAAAATAAGCAAATTCAGTTCTATTTCTATAGGGTAATCAGAAAAATCCCATCAAGAATGCTTCACTCGTATTGCAACTTGATCATCCAAATTTGGTATTCAATAAGTATTACTATCTAATATTCAGAAACAGAAACAAAAAGATTGATTTATGACTTTTTTTTTCTTACTATAGAACTATGAAATGATATTTTAGAATAAATTAGCTATTTTTATATCAAACGTTTTGTTATTCAAGAAAATTTTTTCTATATTCATTACTAAGGTCAATCTTTTTCTTTAAATTATCAAAAAATGTAAGATTTATCATGGGACACATATGATTAAAGTTCTGCGAATAAATTCTATGTCAAATAAAAAGTGAAATTATTCTCAATAGTTTTATTAATTACAATACATCAGAATAGATGCCATATATCAACAAATAGACATTTATGTCATTATAGAATAAATGAAACATAATCATATCGATGGATTTTTGAAAAAAGTTTATCATTTCGAAAATTTATCTTAAGTTCAAACAAACATCACAGGTTATCATAAGTAGAAAAAAGAAATAATTCAAGTTTGATTTTCTTCTTCTACTACATCATCATCATCATCATCATCATCATCATCGGCGATTTCTTTTGATTTTGAATGTAATGTTGATGTTTTTTCTAATAGAAAAACACTTAGTTCATCTTCATCATCATCATGTCGATGAATATCTACAACATATTCTTGTGATTTATCATTTAGTAATTCAACCATTGTATTAGCATTAAGAAGATCATTTCGTAATTGTACAGAAGGAATAAGTGGTGTATTTGGATAACTAGTTGCTATTGATGGTGATGGTTGTCGACTTCGATATGTTGTTATTGTCGTTATTGAACGACGAACAGAACCATGTTTACGTTGAGCTAATACACCTATCCGACGATTAATTAATTTTATAACAATAATCATTAAAATAGTAACTGTAACAAGTAATGCAAGTATTCCTGCAGCTGGAAAACCACGTTTTTGCATCCAACGTGGTGTTGTTGTTTCTGGTGTTGATTGAAAACATGTTTGAGATTGTTTTTCTCTAGCACAACTAAATTAAAACATATATTTTTGTTTATTTTTATTAAAAATTTAACTTACCGACATGTAACATTTCGTCGATATCCTCGACATAATTTACATTCAACTGTGAATGTTATACGTCTATCAAAACATAAGAATCCACATGATTTATCATGTTCACAAACATGAAAACATGAATCTGCTGGAAGATCATTCGGTGATGTACTAACTGTATACGAAGTATTTTCGTTTGGTGATGATGAAGGTGTTATTTGACATTGATAGCAACGTTGTATAATACGTAATGCATGTAGACAACGATCATCTTCTATACAGTGGCTATGATTAACAAGATTGGGTATAAGTTGAGTGACATGTGTTGACGATGGAGAAAATCGACCTTGACGACATTGACGAGTAGAATATTTATTAGCACATTGAGAGAGAGATATTTTAGAAAGAAATATATTCGTTATTAACGAACGTCGATACGATGATTGACAAAAACATAATGGTGATTGCTCTCGATCAGAACATGAAATACTGTCACCTATAGACAAAATTTTAATCTCTAATAAATCAGTTAAAAACTACTCACCATCAATGTAAGAAAAAATCATCATGATAAATATAGCAATGAAAGTCAAAGGCCCAGTAGGCATCAATATATTCAAATATAATATTTGTCACATACACCACTTAGATCCTTGCTACTACCGTCAGATAAAATTTCTTCTATCATACAGTATTATATAAAGTTAATGATGAGAGTGTTACGTCGTCCAACAATTTTTAGAGAATGAACCAATGACTACTTGTTGTTTCTTTCTAGTTTGATCATCCTTATCATCATGTCCTCTAAAAAAGTCATCAGGGAAAGACACATCGAATGAATAAATAAAAAAAAAAAAGAAAGAAAAAAAAAGAAGAGAGACAACAACAGAGACAAGCATACTAATTGTGTCGTGTCTATTCTCTCTCTATATATATATATGATGTGATGTTATTTCTCTTAGTATAGTATAGACAATAGATACTTTAGATTGCAACTTAATGGAAGAAAAAACAATACGAAAACAGTCGACGACGAAAGGAAAGAGGTTTTTCTTGTTTACAAGAGACGATAAATTTGAGTCATTAAGTGAACGTTATACTTGATTTCCTTTTCTTTATTTTATTATTGTTGTTGTCGATAGTTATTTAGTACATATGGATATTATTAAAAGCATGAAAAAGAAAAACGTCGAGTTATATTTTTATTATTCTTTTTTGTTCTATGATAAAAAAAAACTTGTATTCAGCAGTTGTCGGTATTTTTATTTTTTGTTAATAATCTTTTTACCATTCTCATACTTAAATATAACAGATAGAAAGAGACTCGTTTGATCTAGTATTCGAACGAGTCTGGAATGATAATAAATCTGTAATATAGAAATAAGAGAGCACGGCAACCTTCTGTCAATATAGCTTGCCACTAAACATATCCTTATTATTATCAATTGGAAATAGCGATAATCTTATTCAGTATAGAGATGAAATATTTCTATTTTCTCTCTTTTTTCATTTTGTCAATACATAAGTGGCATTTGGATATTATAATGACAAATGACAAATGACATGTCAGCAAATATGCGCACAACATATGAAACTAAGACACTTTTCTCATATGGATTCCTTCAAGACAATGTATAAATCTCGTTTCTTGTCATGTCAATGCATATAAATCTATATATATATATATTGAAACAGTATCTTAAATTGTACACTAATTAGATATTTTTGTATCTCTACTATAATTTTTATTAAACATGTTCAAATTTATTCCTTCTAGGAATGTTTTATATATTAATTTCTATAAATTAATAATAAACAAGAATTCAATATCTTTCTCTATTGGAATATAATCCCAATCGTTTTTCATATAATTATTTCAAACCATTGTTATTAGTTATATATAGTTATAATGAATATCTATTCAAAATTACTAATACATAAATAAGAAGCGGAAAATAAAATTATATATATAAGAATATAGACAGAATAGTATTAAAAAATATGTCAGCTGAATAAGTTTTTCTCTATTTCTATAGACAGTTATTTAACAATTCAATTAACATTGATGAGTTATCTCACTTCAATAGTTATCAACAATATTTTATCGAACATAGAAAATTTCGTGAACAAGGTTCCTTTAATAGTACATTAGTAATTTGTCATTCGTTCAAATAAATATATTTATTGTTTTTGTAAAACTATATCACTGGTTGTTTTTTATTATATAATATTTTATTCTGATTTGAATTAATCTAATAGATAAATTCTATTATTTCGTTTAAATTGTTTTTTAGTTTATTTGTATGAAAAACTATCATTATTGACAGAAACCCAGACAAATTCAATTTTAGTAGTTTTTTTCAATTAACATTCTATTTTGAAAATCAATAGATCAAACAGTATATATATATATATATATTTCTTCTTCCTAATGCATTTATCTAAATTATTTATTAACAACTCGTTTTTCTTTATTTATCTATTTAATTAGAAGTTTGTGGTCGAGCTATATAATAGGGCCAATAAGCTGCATTGAAAAGTATAAAAAGGATAGGAAAACATAAACGTGACCATTTATCAATATCATTAACATCCTGTAAACGTGGTATATGTTGTCGTATATTTAGTGCACGAGTTCGTAGATGATTGAGAAGACGATTTATTCGTTGTTGACGAGGATTTCGATTTAATGATGACGAATATAATCCAACATTTCCTCTTAAAAGAGGACGAATACGTGGTAGTTGTGTTTCAATCGTATGATTATTATTTCTTCGAGTTAAAGAAGTTTCATCCAGAGATGTTGTTGTTGTTGTTCGATGATTGGTTAATGCATTTGGACGTAAACCAAATATAGGTGAAGCTCGATTACTACCTTCTTCAATTAATTCATTATCTTTTTTTTTGTTTTTATTTTGTTGATTTTTTTCTTTTCGTCTCTTTGCTCTTGTACCCCAATAAAGATAATTAACAGCTGCATATTCAAGTAAAGCAGCAAATACAAATACAAAACACATAACTAAATAAATATCAATTGCTTTAACATAGGATATACGTGGTAGAGATGATCGAACACCTGTCGAAATTGTTGTCATTGTTAAAACAGTTGTAATACCTTACAAACAAAAAATATATAGATAAATTCTTGAAATATTTTATTTATATATACCTAATGCAACACGTGCACTTGTTGCTTCATGATTTATCCAAAAACTAACCCAAGATAACATGACAATAAGAATAGAGGGGAGATAAGTTTGAAATAAGAAATAACCTATATTTCGTTGAAGAATAAAACTTAACGAAAGACGTTGATAAACACCTAGACAAAAAATATATTTAAGAAAATTCTTTTTTTTTGCAGAAATTTATTTTACCTGTTGCTAAATAAATTCCATATGATATCGTATCAAATCCAGTTATAGTAAATTGTGGTAAATGAACTTTATCAAGATCTAATATAGATGCTCGACCATTTTTCCAACGCATAATAACATCAGCTTGTGTATAACCATAAGATTCAACTTCAACTGTACAATTTTGTCTATCAAGTGGATATCGTCTTAAATCCATCATACATGCTAATGTTGTTGTAAATCTCATACCATAAAGAATATCTCCATTACCACTTAAACGTATCATTTTATTTTTTTCTGTTACATCATGTAAATATGCACTTTTATCATTGGGAAAAAATGTATCAGGCAACCAAAATTTATCAATAATTTCACCAGTTAATGTCATTTCTTCAGTTTTATTACCAAATATTAAACGATCATCACGCCAATATTGATTTAAATAAAGTGTTAATGTATAATCCATATTAACTTCAGATATACTATCAAAACTTGCTAAACGTATTTCAATATCTAATAATAATGGTTCATCTAAATTATAAATGGATATATCTCTAATAAAAAAATAAGAGAGAATGATTATGAATTTATACTTCCGAAGGATGGACGTAGACGAATGTCGTATTCTTTAAGAAGATCTTCAATTTGTACTGAAGCATTCTTCAAACGACTAGCAGTCATTCGTTGTGAACTTCTATAATTTAAGAATTATCATATATATATAGTAATAGAAAATCGATTAAAATGTCATCTATCTATTCGCATTTTTAACAAAACAATATTATAGTTCTAAGCATTCTTCATATATATGTATGCTTGTTTTCGATGCTATATTTGATAAATCGGGAAAAATTATTATTCAATAGTTCATTTTATAAAAGTATAAGAAGTATATTAAAAAAAAAAGTTTATTTTGTTAAAACCTTGCTATAGAAATAAATCTAAGACATTATTCTATTATTTTGTTGTATGTCGAGAGAGTTTGATGATTTGTACAACTGACAATATAAATATATAAGTGAAATTTATTACTCATTGAATCTGTCAAATCTTATTTTGAAAATTCATATGAAAGAAATATATGTCAAGAGCTTTGTTTATATCAATGTCGATTGAATTAATGAATTTATCTTTATTTATAGTCTGCATGTGTAGTTTTAGTTCAGTTTTAGGTACTTCGGATTTCTAAAATAAGATATCTATTTATTATATTGTATATAAATAGAAAAACCGAACAAATCTAATGAGGATTCGATCATGCATACACTCATACAATCCTATCGATTTGTCGAGTATTTATTTTTTTTTCTTTCTTTCTTTCCTATTGACTAGATTATTTGAGTTTTCTCTTTCTATTTACGACAAAATCATGCATTATATGATGAAGGATAATACCGAACAATACGTTGTACGTGATCCATCTCAATTCACTCCAATGAATTCTCCTCCTTTTTTTTCATGTAATTGATTGTGAAAAAATCGAAATGCATCAATAGTAAAAGCTATTATTCTATCAACCTTAATGCTTAGTCTTTTATAAACTAAATAAATAGAAACACCTACCCACGAATGATGAATATATACAATATTTGAAACATAAGAATCAATCGCAAATGTTGATGATAAAACATAATCGAAAAATATACGACGACATCGGATAAATTCACTCAATGTCTATTAACATTGATAACTAACGTATGTATTATAATTTTTAAAATTGCATAAGGTTTTGTAGATACACGATTTTTCTAATCTTGATCCATGATTTGTATTGTTCTAACATGGATGATGATTGTCTTGTTATTGTTATCGTTAGTTCTTCTAGTCGTCTAACTCCGCCCAAAGATGACAAGTACATATTCTCTCTTTTCTAAAACCAATTCCTCATTTTTTTTCTCTCTCTCTCTCTTCGTTGTAGATTTATATGTTTACCAGTGTTTTTTAGTTTCTCTTTCTCTCTATCATCGATGACGAAAAAGGACAAAGAAAGAAAGACAGAAAGAGAGATAATCATCAGTTCTTTCTTATAATCAAATATATAAAAATTCATTCTAGCACTGTCTATCTATCTCTTCCGTTCCGACAATTTCACTATCAGTTCTTTACTGGTCGATTATCCTCGATTGTAGTCTTTGTGTACTACTAACTGAAAGACAGCCAGCTATTCGGAATCAATGTCATTAAGAAGAAGAAGAAGCATAAATATGAAAACAGAGGGAATAAATCATTGATCCTCCCCAATATAAATATTAAAATTTTGATTATTAGAAAGTAAGAGTAACCATCCTTTTGATATAAGAAATTCGACATTAGTACTTGAAAATATATATATACCTATCATAAATCAATTTTAAGTATCTTTCAGTGTTATGATATGTTTTTATATAGAAATAAATTATGTAAACAACAACATATTCTCTACTGTAATAACTAGTAGATATAAAATATTTGTCGTCAATGTTTCGCATGTCAGTTGAGCATTTTAATGAAATATTTTATTTATAGTATTCCACTCTATAGATTCTATTAAATCTACAAACACAGTCATATATGCAGTAGATGTACCATAAAGGTGGATAAGTATTGTCCACATCTCTGTCTCACATGCATTCTTTCATTACTTGTAGTCGGTATAGAAAAAATCTATGTTCCAAACACTGTTCTAAAGGGTTCCACGTGTAATCAAGGATAATACATGAAAAACTAGTAACTCATTTTTTAGTTGTTTAAATAATCTAATTGCATGCTTCAGTTATTCCATCTGTAAAACCATAAAATAAAAGGGTCACAGCCATCTCTACTTAACTTTTACAACGGAAGTGTTTGTATTGTAAGTTAGAAAGATGAGATATATTATTTTAGATTAAAAACAAGCGCTCCTCCCCAGACTAACAAGATTAAAATATTAGTGATCCCTGGTTTATCTAGACAAAGAATTATTCGATTCTTAATATATGCATGATTCGAGTAGATCGAAATATTAGGATTATTTACATCGATTTTTTGTGGTTAACCTCTTACATTGCATCTAAGTGCGCTTTAGACTTCGTTGGTGAATTTATAACATAAGATTAAAGATTGTGTCTGATAAACGAACATATGTCGCAAATGAATTAGAAAATTTAATCACCGTTAAAATACAGAAATTCAAGGATAGAGCATTCATCGTGACTTTGATTCATTCCATAAGTAAAAATTCACCGGAGAAGTCGAAAGTCTACGTAGATGCAATATAAGAGGTCAAAGTCAAGATGATATTTTAGGTACTTCTTTCATCGATTGATGACACAAAAAATCGATGTAAATAATCCTAATGTTTCTATCTACTTGAATCATGCATATATTAAGAATCGAATAATTCTTTGTCTGGATAAACCAGGGATCGCTAATATTTTAATCTTGTTAGTCTGGGAAGAACCCCTTGTTTTTAATCTAAAATATATTTTATCTTTGTAACTTTCAGTACAAATACCTCCAATTATTAGTTTTGTCTTCAACATACATTGAATTGCTTAAATTATTGCGTTAAAGAATGTCTAGTTTTGATTTCCTTTGCACTGATTCATCATTCTATGACTTGTCAGTCATCATAGTATTCATCAAGGTTTCAAGTTTCGATTCCAAAATTCATCAATACTTGACTTGTGCTTATCAAATTAACAAAAGAAAAAACAATTGTATATCAATATATATGTATAACACACACGATAATAATATCACTTTTATTCTCGTTGTTTCGTGTATGTATATATAATCTTATAAACAAGAAGGCCTCAACGCTATATTCACATCGATATTCGAAAGAAAAAGTTGGCAAAAAAGATGAAATACTACATGCAAAGCAAATATAAATTAATAATGAGAAATGCAGAACTTTTGTTCAGAGAAACTATTCCAAAAGATATATATATATGTATACATATATATAAAAAAAAAGCCAAAACACACGGATTGTTTTTTTTTAGACATGATAGTCAAAATAATAATGTTTTAAGATCATCTTTTAGTTGATTGATTCAAATCTTCGTATCTGATTTGTTGATATTATTATAAGTTAAATGCCATTGTTGAGTATTCTCATCATAAATTTCAGTTGATTTAAGGAATGTTCGACCATCAAAACCTCCAGTAACATATATTTTATCACAACAAACAGTAACACCAAGACCAACACGTGGCATATTTAATACATTTGGGACACTATTGAGATTCGTTAACCATTCATTTGTTATTGGATCAAATATTTCAACCGATGTTAACGATGTAATACCATTTGAACCACCAATAATAAATATTTTATCATGATATAAAACTGCGCCACAACCTCGACGAGCTTCTTTCATTGTTGCTCCAACTGTCCATTGATTTGTTGATAATGTTAATATTTCACATGATGATAAACATCGATTTAATGTTGAACCACCGAAGACATAAATTTTATCATTAAAATAAACTATACCAGCTTGACTTCGTTCTGTATTCATCGAAGCTAAAGCTGACCAAGTATTATCTTTTGGATTATATCGATAACAATCATTTTTACATTTATCACCTTCCATTCCACCAATTAAATATACATAATTATCATCACTACACATTGCTATATGTATATCAAATATATATATATATTCTAATTGATTTTAAATTAAATAAATTAACTTACCACTATGTGCAACTGGTGTTGAAAGTTCTTTTATCATTGACCATTTATCCATAGTCTTTAAATCAAAACATTCACCACTATTCAATTCTTTTTGACCATCACTACCACCATATACATAAATTTTCTTATTCACAATTGTAGCTGAGACTCGACCTCGTCGACTATTCATTGAACATGATAATAATTCCCATTTATTTTCATTGGGATCAAACCGTTCAATTGAATCAAGACAATCACCACGGTTATAACCACCTATAATAAATTATAAAATACAGATACAGAAAAAAAGGAAATATCAATACACACCAACGACATAGATATTATCATCTATGGATGCAATTCCAAAACAACAACGTGCTGTTGAAAGTAATCCTAATGTAATATCTCTATCATATGTTAATATTGGACTCATTACATTCGCTTGATTATCATCAGCAGTAATTTTTTCCAAAGGACTAATATTATTTTTTTCAGGTGTATTTGGACTTGATGATCCTACTGACATATGGATAGAAATACTTAGCATTTTGCCTTTTATTATGGCAATTGCAATATAGCTATGTTCTTAAAAATAAATGATAATAATAAAAGAAGAAAATTATGAATTTAATATAACTAACCACTTGATTGAGACATATGAATAAGTTTTGCATCGGATATATGAGAATTTGATAATAAATTAAGATTGTTTAATTGTGAATTCATTATTTCAAAAATAGAATTCTCGGTTTGACTATTTGATGATGATGCTGTTGATAAAGTTCGTTTGGTTAATTTATAACTTTGATAATCCTATTCGTAATTATCATTTTATCAATAATAAACAACAATAAATATACAATATTACCTTGATTATATCAGAAAAATGTATATTTTTATCATCCATATCAGCACAATCATGGAGAGTTTTACCACTAAGATAAAGTAAATGCATCTAGAATAATAAGTTTTCCTTTTATATTCAATGAACAAAAATTCTTTCTTAATTTTCATACATATTCACAGAGTTCTTGAAGATTACTATCATTTTTATCAAGTTGTTCAACAATCCAATTGATAACTAAATCGCATGTTATTTTAGGTTTAAGGGCAGTTGAATCTAAGTTTATTTTTTGTAAATAATCAAATAATATAAAAATAATTTTTATTCTTCTCACCAACTAATTCTAATTTAATTGTTGCCAATGTATGAAATTCTCGAGTTTCAAGAACAGCAGTAAAGTTTGTTTGAATACATTCAGTTGCTTTTTCACGAAGTTCATCGTCCATAGCTAATAAGCGTATGCCTAAAATAGGAAAAACAATTTAAAAAATATTATCACTTTATTTTTTTCTATAAGAAGAAGGCTAGCAAGATAATACTAATTATATTTTCTCTATTTTTAAAATCATTTCTTTGTATATTAGACTATTATCAAGAACTATCAGCATTATTCAATGATCAGTTTCTACGATGTTTAACCTGTGAGGGTTTTTGCTTTACGAAACACGAACACTAATTATAGAAGCTTCAAATATTTGATCAAAACTTCAGAAAGTATCTGATTTCAAGAATTAAGGATTTTCAAGCAATTCCAATTTTATAGTTTTGGTTATTAGAAGCATAAGCGAAAGCAAAGAAAATTAACGACATTTTAAGCTTTTACAGTTCTATGGACTTTCATTAAACTTTACGGGAAAACCACTAGAATTTCGGGGAAATTTTTTCAGTTATGAATTTTGTGGAAAATACACATCGTCAAGTCATCGTTTATATTTTATAGTATATTCAAAATCTCCAGTATCTAATAGGTCAGCATATACTCTAACTTTATTGATGATTAGACTATTGACGTCACTATAGTTGAACAGGTGTACTCGTGCATTGCAAAATGTCAAGATGTTCTATAGAATTGTAAGAAGTTTAAATGTTTGCTGACGTGTTAAATTTTTCAAAGTTCAAAACTATTATTTGTCCTACACTATAGCCACCGACATTCAGAGATTAGGTCATGGTTATCCATGACTCTAATTACTTTGCAAGTCCCCGGTTTAAATCCTTCTATAACATATTAAATCTATGTATTTTTTAAAGATTTATATTCTAGATAGAAGATGAAAATTAGAAGATACTATAAATAGTGTAAGCAATAAAATTAAAAAAAGTAAAGAGACCCATTTACCCTAAGATAATTAAATGAATAGAAAAGGTTTATTTTTTGCGTAAGAGCATAGAAATTACTTTTGCAGTCACCTTTAGAATAATGATTTTAATGAGAAACTATTCTCATAAATCATAACATACTCAAACAATTGTGTTCTGTGAGTTGTTCACTAAGATAGTTCGAGCAAGCTTTAAAAATTGTTTCAATACGTAATTGATACGATGCCAAATATATTTTTGGTACCAATTCTGCTGTTAAAATAAAGCTAAACACATACAAAACAAAATGAAAGAACTATTTCTTGTTGAAGATTATTTACCTTCCTCGATATATAAATTGAATAATTAATTTCAATGCTGTATGTTCAAGATTATTCATTTGATAATAGATCTGTTTTTTTGTCGATGTATCATTTTCATCATTACGAAAAAGCTCAAAAAAATAATTGGAATGACATGATAATAAAGCTCGATGTGCAAATAATTCATGGCCTTGAACAGTTAATATCACATCACATAATTGTCGTTCTTTTCGCATAGCATCAAGACATTTTAATGTTTGAATACCATGAACATTGGAATTTTCATATTTGAGATTTAATTCAGGTATTTCATTATCTACCTGTTCACGAGATTCAATTATAACGATAGGCATTATTTCACCCATCGCAAAAGGATGAGAAAAAATAATTTTCGATTAATTTGATTAAATTTAACTAGAATAAACAAACAAATAAATGGATGGTTAACAAAATCTGGATCAACCAATCATCGTATGGAGGAACTTACAAACCTCGGCATGGGATTGGTTAGATACTTTACATCGATAAAATTGTAGTTTCATTTGCTTACTTTACAAACTAAAATAATGTTTGATCATCTACACAGATCGCTCGATTTTATATATTTTCTTTTTATTACATTAATAATCCGATTTTTTATTTTACATATTCGACATATTTATATAGATATTTTTAAATATTTTTAAAATTTCTTTCAGATCAGGTGCTTGTACCAACATAAAAAATGTCTGATTCAGCATGTACAATTCGCACTCGTAAATTTAAGTCTAATCGACTTTTATGTCGTCGCCAAATGGTCGTTGATGTTATTCATTCAGATCGTGCTTCACTCTCAAAAAAAGAAATCCGCGAAAAAGTAGCACAACTTTATAAAACAACATCAGATTTGGTCTTTTGCTTCGGTTTCCATACAAATTTTGGTGGTGGCAAATCAACCGGTTTTGCACTTATTTATGATACACTTGACTTTGCAAAAAAATTTGAACCACGTTATCGTCTTACACGACAAGGTCTTGCTGAACCAAAGAAAACCGCAAGAAAACAACGTAAAGAACGTAAAAATCGTATGAAGAAAGTACGTGGTACAAAGAAAGCTTCTGTCAAAGATGCCAAGAAAAAATAAGCAAACAACAAGTGAACAAACAACTTTATTGGATGTTTGCAAATGTTTTTGTTTTCTTCTTGTTTATGTGTATCATCAAATATAAAACAAGATAATAAAAAAAAAAAGAAGAAGAAAAGGGAATTTTACTTTTTTAAAGAATTATTTAGAGCAATAAACACACTTTTGGCCAAGACCAGATTTATTATTAGAAATAGAGATAATTTATTTTATTTAGAAAAACAAAACACGTAGAACGATTATATCTGACAAAATATCGTAAAATATCAAACCAATTTCGACCATAGAAAGAAAAAATTATATGCACGTTTTAGAAATGTTGGATAATCATTATCCCAACAATTTACTTTTGGATTATGAAATTTACTAATTTTGATTAATTTAGTTCGAGCTGTTTCCCAATTAAAATTTGGTAGACGTACATTTTCTAAATCAAATATTTGACGTATACGTCTAAGTAAATAAGTTCTCTGTTTAGTATATTGTTGCATTGCATGTAATCGTTGATAATGACCAAGAAAACAAAGTGTGGAATACATATCATATCTTGCTGTCGGTGAATAATCTCCTCCTACATCATATAATTGTGTCCATTGTAAATATTTAATATATTCGGAATCATTTTTATTTAAACGATGAAGTTCGTGAGCAAGTTGTTCAATTGTTTGATAATTATCAACATGAATATATGAATTCGGTACTGCTATACGTTGATATTGTTCTCGTTTAGCACCTAATACGATCGGAATAGCTCTTCCGCTAAGACCTTGCATCCAATATTTTTCTGTTATATATGTATCACATTTCGAATTTTCAAATGCTAAATAAAAACGATAATTAGATAGAGTTTGTTCCATACATTTTGGTGTTCCTTTTCGACATTGTATTGGTACAAAATGTTTATTAAATATTGATGAACATTCACCGTAAATATCAACACGAATACCAGGTTGTGAACGTAATTTAGAAACATATTCTTCACGACCAGAATGACTATCACAATTTGATACAAACCATGCAATATGAACAATATCACGATTTAAAATACGTGGAATTATTGGTTTTAAATATGGTTGAAGAGATTGCACTAAATCATTTGATAATGGTTGATTACAAGTAAACGGACAAGCCTTTAAATAGTTATTTTGTCGATCATTGAATTCTTGATTAAGAATAGATGCAAGTGTTTTTAGATAAATTGAACTTTGATTTTTAAATATATTTATTTCTTTGAAAATTTTTGAATCAGTTGGATGATAATTATGTGTTAGATTTAATTTATTTGTAATAAGATTTATTATTTCAGGTTTGATACGATATCCCTAAAATAAAAGATTTGATTTTAATGATTTTTAATATAGAATATATATATACTTTATATTGAATATGAAGATCAGATTCTGGTCTTAATGTTGTTGTTAAATTAAACCAATCATCTAGATCAATTATATTATTCATTTGAACTGTTCTATAAGAATTTCTTGGGGATTCTTCAATATGTAATAACCATAATTGTGATTGATATTTATTTCTATATGAAATATTTTTATTTACTAATGACGGAAACCGAACAAAATCAACAAGAGAAACAATAGCACTATCAGCATATAGATATTCTTCAGGGTCAAGTATTTCACATATTTGTTTTAAATTTGTATTGAAAAGATCCGAATGAGAATCTGTACGCTTCCCAAATGTTGTTGTATAATGAACAACAGATATTTTTTTAAATAAAATATTTCCAATAGATCTAATACGAATGTTAGGAATGTAAGGTTGATTTACTTTCGTTATTGAATAATAATATGACATATAACAAAGCAATAAAATAAGAATAGTAAATAATGATATTTTACGGCAAGTCCATCGTTTTAATATATACATAATCGTATTACCTAGGAAATTTAATTCTGAAAAAAAGGTAAGTATAAATTGTTTGTTTATTAAATCATTTTACTATTCACTTAAGACATACATGTGTTTTGAAAAATATCATTTCAATAATATTTTACTTGTAGTATATATACACCAATATTATTCTTTCGCAAATATTTTAATTCTAAGGTAGTGAGTCACGCAAGTAGAATAATCATATTTATTTAGTGGAATAAGAAAAGAATAAAAAGAAAGGCTACAACTTACTGCGTTTCAGTCAGTTTTTTGTTGCTATGAAATTTTTTTTTCTTTTTCTTCCACCTCGTCCTATTCATCACAGTACAAGGTTATCACTCGTTCTTTTACCTTTTTATCATTTTCAAGCGAAAAAAAGTTTTGTTAAGTTTATAAAAATGCATACACTTCTAGAATCTGTTTTCATTATTTAATAAATAACAAAACAATGACTGACAGTTTTATTATAGGATCATGGTTGATATCAACATTTATTACTTTCTACACTTTAGTATAGTAAACACACAAAACTTTTATATTTTACGATGTTTTAGGCTTCTTCTTCAGAAATATATGGGCACGGCCAGGTCACGGTCACCTCCCCTGATGCAGGTTTAAAATGAGTAATAGACAGAAATTTTTTTTTTACAGAGAGTATGATCTTGAAATATTATTAAGTTTGTTTAGCATTCCGAGTTACTCAGCTGACATATAAATCCAATATTATTTGTCTTTCTTACGAGTTTAAAAACATAGATAATTACGAAATTTTCTATAAAGTTTTGAAAAAAAGGTAAAAATGAACTAATCGATTTATAATAAACAATATTCTTAATCGTTACGGGATGAAAAAAGTTAGATTTCATAGTTAAAATTATCATAAAAATGGCACTAAAGTGTCCCTCGTGGGGAAAGAGAAAATTGCGGAAATTCCGTAACGCTCAATCTTTTAAGTCGTCTTGTTTAAAGGAAATGTCTTACAGAGAAAAGGACATGATATTCTCAGAGCTTGTAAAAAGCTGAACAATCTATGTATAAAAAGTTCATTTATGAGTCACTTAGTTTCGGAGAAAAATGTTGAAATCTGCCCCCCCCCCCTGTGATGCCTAGATGTGCAGCATACACTATGCCAGATAGTCAATATCAAGAGATGAAAGATGAGTGTGTATAACAATTTATTCTATATATGCATGAAGTGAACTCGCACCACTCGACAATATATTTATAGAGCGCGAAAACGATAATAAGAAAACAACGAGAACATAATAACACAAGTGATGAAATACCGTACCGCCAGACTCTCCTCAAAATTTTGTCCATTTTTGAAATTCCGTAACGAGCGATGTTTTTCATATAACTCCATTATGGCTCGCCACGAATCAGTGAAATTTTTCGTGTTAATATAGCTAGTTAATCTTCATATATGGTAAAAATTCCAGAAACATCCCTCTTGTTATCAGGGAGGTACATTTCTCGCAAGTTGAAAAAATGAAATTCCGTAACGCTTGGCCGTGCCCTACTATAACCATTATCAAATAGTAAAATTTCACAAGCAATTATAAAACTATGTTAGTATTCTTGTTTAGAAATATCTTTCCGATTGCATTAATCTAAGACATGCATAATCTTATATGATTAACTTTAGACAATTATCTTTGTAGTTATGCAACCCTAATTAGTTCAGAATAACTTCTATGATTGTACATTGTATTAGAAAATAATCAATTCATTTTTGATAATTATTGAAAAAACTTTCGTTTATTTAAGTGTAAGATTATACAAAAATGCAAATATAGATTTTGTACTATGTATATGATTTATTTCTAAATAAAAAAGCAAACAATGAGATTTTAAACAAGACTTTCATTGTGTTTCTCCATTGACGATTGTTTTAGACTTGGACGTGGAGCTGGTTTTGGTATTTTATGTAGTAAAGGAGTTTCTTTCGGTTTATAAGGTACATAAATTTTTGTTAGATTATTATTTAAATGAAATTCTGGTAATTTTACATAAGATTTTGTATTTATAATTGGTAAAATTTTCTTTTGATCTTGATAACTTGGTGGAATACGATCTGGTTCACTTAATGGTGATGATTGTTGAATAGATTTTTTTAATATTGGTTTAGGTGTTGTTATATCCGCTAATAATAATTGATCAGAAAATGATGACGAAGTTGATGGAGATGCTGTTAAAGGTTTTTTAACTTCATCATCATGCGATCGTATATTTCCATCGCCTTGAGAAACAGATGTTACAAAAACATTCGAAAAACTAAGTGTTGGTGGGATTTTTGATTTCTTAATTGATATATTTGATTTGCTATTTGTATCAACTGATGTTGGAGTAGTCGAACGTCGTTTACTTGAATTTTGTTCATCAAAAGATTTTTCCGATGGTGAATGTTCTACACCTGAATCATGATCATTTTCATCATCGCCTATTATTTGTTTTCGATTTTTAATATGTGGTAGAGATTTTGGTAATGGTGGAGGCGGTGGTTGTTGTTTCTGATGAACAGCAGTGATAATTGCTTTTCTTTTTGGATTATATTGTTTAATGCGTAGAAGATCAGGTTCACTATCATCTGTTTCAGTTTTTTCGGTTTTTTCTGATATCGATGATAATTTCCTTAATGTTTGTTGTTCAAATGTTGATGGTAAAAGATTCGTATTTGAAGATGGCAGTGGTAACGATAAAAGTATAGCTGCATTTTGTACTCGTTTATCTGGTGAATGAGAATCATAATCATTAAGTATAACACGTCGTTTTTCATTATAATCATTATCATGGTGAAGATTTTCGCGTTGATTTGCTATTGCTGATGGTGATAGAAGAATTTTTTTAGGAATATTTTCTGATGATGATGAATCAAAACTAGATGATTGACGCCAATGATTTGAATCATTCAATGTTTGACGATGTTCTTCTGGATGTTTTTTTCGATGTCGTTGTTGTATACAAAGAAATGAATAGAAAAATATAACAATAAGAAGTTTTATTAAACTAAATAATAATATTAGATAAGCCAATACATCCATACACGAATCAATAAAATACATTGTTCGTTGAAGACATCCAATACTATACATATTACAACTTAATGGAACATTATTTTGATATGATAAACGTCCATCAGATCCACAACAACGAAATGCTGATTGAAGAATATCTAAAGCTCGAGTAGCTCGTTCATCGTTACCTTGTCGATAAGTGATTACTAAACAAAAACAAAATAGAAATAAATTCATATATATATAGAAGTTCAATCTACCTAATTTTGGTAATTGTTCTTGAAGTGTTAATCTCATTTGAAATTTACTTGTAAATGTTAATATCGATATTATAAATTCTGCAATAATAACTAAACCAATCATTGTTGTTGAAATAAATATAAATATATGTGCTGATAATAAACCCCAAAATAAAATAAGACACATTACTAATGTAATAATTGATGAAGCAAATAAACACATAGATAAATATCTTAACATCCATAAATCCTGTTTTATACAAAAAAAAGAAACATTATTAACTTTAATTTTCTTCGTATGAGTAAAAACTTACAATATAACCAACATCAGCAAGATTATATGCTAAACTTTTATATTGATCTTCAAGAACTGTCCATATAGCTAATCCTAATTCTATAAGTCCAAGAATGCATAGTATAACTAGTGCTAATTTGCTAATAAATTTTAACATTGATTGATTCATTTGGATTTTTTAATATTATAACAACATATAAGAATAATAAACATTACATCTAAAAGAAATAAAATATTCGTCATTTTCTTTTACCTTATTAATTTCGAATGATTATATAGAACCTGCTAATCGTTTTTCTTTACACAAAAGGGAAAAGCATTGATTTGCAAAATAGATATAAAATGTATCATCTGACTATATATGATTATGTTGTAATAGAAAAGAAACAGAGAAAGGAAATGAAGACGTGAAAAAAGAAAAGAATTGATTTTTTTGTTCACGCTGGTTAATCAAGAAGAAGAAATGACTGTCTACGATAGAGAAAAACTTAATGATTCTCAACAAGAGACAAGTTATGATTGATATGATAATATAAAAACTACGAAATAAAAAGAATATGACAGATCCAGTGAACTAATTCAATATTTTTCTAACTCGCTAAACATGATTAAATAAAAATCTCATATATATATATATATATAATATGAGTTTTTCAAAAAAAAAAGAATAAAGCATGACTTTTATCCCGACAGACTTTGCTGCATACTATATATAAATATATCTGGCTTAATAAATAAATAATTCTCTTTCATTTTTTTTCTTATATCTACAAAATTATTATATTAAAAAGTACTGAAACATATAACCTTAGTATGATTAGTTTTATTTTGCTAATTATATATTGGGAATGATATACCATCCTGTTTTATATTTGCTCGAGTAAAGAAGACAATTACTTTCTTTTTTCTTTTTCTTCCCCTTTTATTTCCTCAGCTGATGAATCAATAGGGATTTGTCTCGGTCAATGAAAAAAAAATCGTACAATACATGTTTGTCTCACCTTTGTCAATGTACGACGACTACTACTGACCGAATGTATTATGAATAGTAGCAGACATTCTTATTTTTTTCTTGAATAACATGAATTAAAAACCGTTATTCCTTCGATTGTTAGGTCAAACGACGAGACAGACAAAAGAAAAAAAAGGAGTATGATTTTTTTTCATGATGTCCAGACGTAGAGGTGACAATGAATGACCTCAACTTATATTGTCAATGATCAAATATACATTCGGAAAAGAAATGAAGTTTTAATTATAATCACACATTTTCAAGTACTAGTCTTTTTTATTTCTCTCGTCGTAATAAAACTTAAATATCATTCTATCATCAACTAAAACCTAATACAACCTTGTAGAAAGGGAGAGACTAATAAAAAGAAATATCATTTTGACCTCTATAAAAAAAAATATAGGAGCGAATGTTGTGTTACATCATTCATATTCTTACCAAACGAAACTCTTCAACTCGTTACTTGTCAACGGGCAAGTAAGTTCAATGATTAAAATAGGTATATAATGTACATGTCTCTCGGTGTATCATACATATTTGTCTACCCTCAACGTTTTTTTTCTTCTCTTCATCTATTCGTTCTCATATTTGTTTGCCTAGTTCTCTCGTTCTTTTCGTTATACCTCCACATCTATTCAACAAAATGTACTTGTCCTTTCGATTCTTTTTTTCTCTCTTTCAATCTAACTACAAAATAGTTCATTCAAAATTCTCGAAAAGAAAAATCTCCTTGTCAACATAATAAAAAATTTTCTCTATTTATTTATCTATCTATTTATTTATTTTTCGTTATTTTTAATGACAACAAATACTCAAGATAATATTTGTATACGTTGTCATATTCGAGAAAAATTTTTAGAAACATTTAAAAAATGTTTCTATTGTTCAAAAAAACATTGTAATCAATGTTGGACAGAATTACAAATATCTGATGATTATAAACTGTTAATTGAAAAATTTCCAAAAATAAAAAGAATATGTACGACATGTATAAAAAACTTATTTCAATATTCTCAATCGAAAAAACAAGAAAGTTATATCGATGATGATGATTATCAATTAGCATTAGCTATATCCTTATCACAACATGATGCGGATGAAAAAATGAAACAAAAAAGAAAATTAGATGACGATGATACAGATATTCAAATTGAAAATAAACCGAATAATAATAGAGAAGATTTGTTAGAAAAAACGGGAGAAGCAATTGAAAGATTTATGAATAGAGCAAAAAGCAATTGTAAGTTGAAATGATTGAGATAATATCAAACTAATGTAATGAAAAATTAATATCCCAAATCATATCACGTATTTAATTGATTACACATGATAGATATATCAAACTCTTTTTTTCTATTCATTCATTTGAATATATCCAATGAAATTCAACAGGATAATTCTAGTGGAAATCCGACAAGGAACTGTACTTGCATTTATATAATAATAAAAAAGGAAGAGATAAAGCTTATTAGACTAATTTTAATAATTATTGCTTTCAATGATTATATCCTCTGGTGATCTTGTTGACGGAAGTTTAGTTCGCTTGTTCATATCAAATACGAAGGATAAATAAAAATTTTATAACTAATTAAAAATATCTTAGAACAGAATTTTAAAGTCAAAAAGAATGATCAATACTAGTTATATGTGAAAACTCTTACAGTGGCAAATTTAGGGAGACGATCTCCCCCTTCAGAAAATTTTTTCGATTTTTTACAGAAATAATAGGTTCATACTACTTCGATTGGACTCAAAAAATAGTTTTTAGCCAAAATTGCCCCTCTCCTCTCCAGGTATCGCCTCTTCCTACTGAAAAATCGCCTATCCCCATCCCTCTCCCTTCCAAAGTCCTAGATCTTCCACTGAACCCTTAAAATAATATTTCTTATTTATTTATAATTTTCTTCTTCTCAATCACCCACTTTATTCAAGTGCTACTTACTTTATAATAATTCAATCTTTCTAGATCAACGTAATCGTGATGTTATTAGTGATACTGCATTACTCTCTGCCTTTATATTACTCCAAACATGCGCAAATGATCTTGAACAATTAAAATATGATCTAGATCATCAACGTCAACATTATGAAACACTTCAAGAAAAATTAACTGAATTACGTGATGCTCGGTAAAATGAAAATAAAAATTTATTATTTTTTATTATATAATCTATTAATAGTGAAGCGTTGAATATGCTTCGTTATGAACATCATGAAAAAAAACGTCAAGAACAGAATCATTTTGATCAACAACGTCGTTTATTAATGATTCAAAAAGTTGCTGATTTACGACAATATAAACATACACAAATTGCTAATTATCAAGAAAATTATTTTCAACATTTACTTCAAGAAGAATATCAAATGAATGAACGATTAAAACAACAAAAATTAATCAAACAAGTACAATTTGGTTCATAGTGACATCTTTTTTTTCTTTTCTCAACTTACTCATCTTGTTGGTTAGAAAGAAAAAAAATAATAATAATCGATCGGGTCAGTTTGTTATACTTATTTCTGTTCTGTAATAAATAATAGCAATGACGGAAACAATGGGTAATAAAAAGTTTTTATATTCTTCTATAAATATTGATATTAGAATTTTTTTTTTATTAAAAAAAAGATTTTTCTCAACTACCAGATAATATTAAAGATTATATCTCGACATTGCAAAGTGATAATATTAAATTTTCAAATGAATTACAATCATTACAAACGCAATTAAGTAATTTAACAGCTGTTGTAGATTTTGCTGATTCAACTAAAATAGCTGAAATAGCAGATCTTAGACAGAGACATCAACAAGAGCTTGCAACAATTAATATTCTAATGGAAGGTTATTAAATTAAATTTTGTTTTTGTCAAAATAATTATATTTTTGTTATTGTATTTTAGAAACTATTCGTGATCGTGTTGATGATGCACGAGGAAAATATGAAAATGAATTAAATATATTAAAACGTAAATTTGAATTACTTCAACAAGAAAATTATGAATTAAAATCTAAAGTTGTCGATGACAAGTAATGTTTTTTTCTTTTCATGAAAAAAAATTATATTGAATTCATATAATTTAACAGAGATAGTGTAATAGCAACAATATCACGATCGTTACGTGATAAATTATCATCAAATCAATCGGCATTAGCACAAGAAAATGAAAATCTTGAAGAAGATATGAGAAAAGCACAAGAAAGTACATTAATGCTTAAATCAGTTATTATTCCACTTGAAGCAGAAATTAATCAACTTAAAAATCAATTAAAAGAAGCTAAAGAAAAAATTCTGGAACTTGAAGCATTAGTAAGTTTCCATTTTTTTCTTAATTAAATAATCTTAAGACGTTTCCCTATTGATCGAATTTTAAGTGAGATTAGTTCTTATTCTTTCTATCACTGTATTTAAAATACAGCTGAATGTTTATCAGTTTAGAATCCTGAGCTTTTATAATAAATTTAATCTTCTGTATGATTTTAGCCACGTGAAGTTAAAATTTCCTTATCATCTTATGAACAAGACAATGAACAAATTTCAGTAAGTATTAAACTTCTTATTTCTTATTTATTTTAAAACTTTCATATTCCAATAAAGAAAAATCTAATTTTATCTTTAAAAAAATCTTTTTCCATATAATGAATAAACCGACCATGGTTCTGGTACATAAATTAAACTTGATGCATATTTCGTTCGTAAAACTTCATCAGTCCAAAAGAAACTTGTCCAAACAGCAACTAAGATAATTGTCATATGAAATGTATAAAGAAGAAATCGTCCGTTTATATCCAAACGATTTCCATTAACAAAACGTTGATATAACCACATGATTGTCATAAGAAGTGTTGTTGTTATAAATAATGGTGTTATTTGTCCTTCAGTAACTAAATACCAATAATAGGTTGAATTTAATAAAGCTAATGGCCAAAATCCTTTAGCATGAGTTGTTTTTGATTGTACTGAAACAAATGTACTATTAAAAAATAGTAGAAAGCATAGAAAATATGGTAGATACCTAAAAGTACACAAGGAAGAAAAAAGATGGAATTAAAAAAACATTAGACTGCTCTACATACCACATATAATGACCTAGTTCTTCATCATAAAAATAGAGTAATTCAAATGAATCAATTAAACTTGGTGGATCAAGTTTTTTCATCATTGGATTTTCTCTTACACTTAAATGTAATTGATAACCATTAAGTACTAAACGATGATTAATTGAATCTCCAACTAAATGTATACTTGCACCCATAACAAATACAGTCATTAATACTGTAAATAAACTTTGATTAACTTTTCTTGGACTTTTCAATATTAAACTTTGCAAAATAAATGGTGTTATTATATTATATATCATATGAAAATAATCACCAACACTTGGTAAATTTAATGGAAACCATTCAAGTGGAAATATTAGCATAGCTATTGGACGACCAAAATCAAGTATCCAATTTTCAATAGCAAATAATAACCATAGATGCCAATGAAATTGTTCAACATGCTGATTCGAACGACGATCAGCCATAATTATTTTTGTCTTTCGTATAATATGTAATTTAAAAAATGAATGGCATTGAAAAAAAACCGACTACCTATGTTGATAGTCTGATACTTGAGAAATATGACTGAGAAAAATAAACAGCTGCTGACGACCTTGAAATAGAGCTAATAGCCGAAAAAATAATATAGTACGATATATTCCGTGAACTTTGTTATAACAATAGAAAATTTCTTATCTTTTATGTATCTTATTTTATCTGTTAATACATTCGTAGAGTTATCATCTTTTTATGAATTATTTTATCTGTTATATTTTTATAGAAAGATATTTCCGACAAATCAACTGATTCAGTAACAACAACAGAAACAAATTCATCTGATGATACATCAGTATCAGCATCATCACGGTATGAATTAGCAATTGTTCGTCTTAATGCATATTGTTCAAGATTAAAAGATCAAGTTGAAGAATTAACAACACAATTGACTGAAAGTACTACATAGATAATTTTCTTATTCAATTCATAAAAAAGAACACTTTTTTCATAGATAAATTAGCTCAAAAATATTTAAATAATGAACGAGATAAATATATACAAATTTATGGTCGTACACATGAACATTTTGTTGCATTTGAAAAAAAACAATTGGAACAAATGCGTCGTTTATTAACAATATTAACATCTGATCAACATAAACTTTTAACAGGTAAAAATCTTTTTTTTTATATAAATTTTTTTATTTTTTCTTATTTAGAAATTATTCCACCAAAAGAAAATGCAACTGACTCATTGCAAACACAACAATCTACGACTAATTCTTCAACAGTTGATGATTCTCAATTAGAAGAATCTTCACAAGATTCAAAAGCAACTAATAATGATGATGATACTAAATTACATGCCGCACGTTATCATAAAACAGAAGCCGATTGGAACGAGTTGCTCGCACAGGTTTGTTTTTCTCCAATAAAAAGAAAAAGACAAACGCGTTAGTCTTTCTTTTGCCATGATGATAGTTCGATTGCCTCCATCGTTATTCATATATCTTTTTTGCTTCCTTCCTCACGAGTACAGAACGAAAAGATAAATCCTAGATATAATAAATAGAAAAAAAAAGTCAAAAGATGAGCAATGCACACGGGCGAAAAGTAAATAAAAGAAAAACAAAATGTTAATCTTAACGAGTATTTCATAATTTAGATAAGTCAAATAATGGATTTATCTCAAAAATTTTGCGATAAATGTTCACAACAACATGATGAAAATAATAAATTACGTTTATTAAATACTCAAAAACAAGATGAAAATGTCAAATTATTGTTCGATATATCATTAGCCAAAGCTGAACAAGAAAAAGAACAACAAATACGTATTCAACTTGAAAAACAATTATCAGATACAAATACAATTATTGAACAAGTAAATAATATAAAATATTTCAGTTAACATTTCGAGACTCATTCTAGACATTAAAAAATAATATATGTTATTAAGGGTGAGAATATACTATCGATATAGCTGCTATATATTTTATCATAGCCGCTCATTGAAAATTTTTTTTTAAATAGATCATTGATTGATTTTTTTAATATATATATATTTAGTTAACAAATTTAAAAACAAAAACAGAAAAAAATGAAGCAGATTTTCGTGATATGAAATCTCATTATGATAATTTATTTGCTGAACAAGTTAATAATATAAAAAAACTTGTTAAAGAACGTGAATTATTACATTTATATATTCAACGATTAGAAATGGAAAATGCATCACTTGTTACAATAACAAATGATAATGAAACAGTGAAATTATTAACCTATTCATCACAATCACCAACAACCCATGAAGTAAATATTTATATATACAATTTTTCAAAAAAAGCTGATTTATTTATATTTTTAAGGAAGCTTGGGGTTTAATCGTTAAATTACGTGAACAAATAATTCAACAATTAAAAATGAAAGAAAAATTAAAAAATGATATTCAACAATTACAACTTAATCATAAAGCTGATATAAATGAACGTGAACAAATTGAACAATTACTTAATAGAGATTTAAATTCAGCTAAAGATGAAATTAGTAATAAATATTGAAATTTTATTTTCGATAAAAAAAACTATTTTTTTCTAGTTGTTTTACAAAGTTTACAAACTGAATATGAACGTGTGATGAGTTTAAAAAAAGATCTTGAAAAACAATTAGATGAACGTGCGAATGAATTAAAAACAACAAAAACTGTTGCAAATTCATTTACAAATCAATTAAAAGAAAAACTTGAACAAATTACTGATGCAAAGGTAAACCATAATAGATTTATTCATACAAGTTGAGTATTATCATACTTTTTAGGCTCATGTTGATGAAGATAATGCTACATTGCGTGTACAAATTCAAAAATTAAAAATTGATTTAGAAAATAGTGAATTAGTTCAGCATGATTTTGTTAAACTTTCTCAATCGCTTCAAGTATGTTAGTAAGTTAGAGATAACTTAGTTTTTTGTTTTGATCATTTGTCTTATTGAAATTAATATTTTTTCTTTTCAAAAGATGCAATTAGAAGAAATCCGAAATTCCGGAAATCAGTTACGTTGGCAACCTGAAGAAGATTATCCTGATTGTCAACGTTGTCATTCACAATTTACTGTTACTTGGAGGAAACATCATTGTCGTAAGTAGTTCACTTTTTCTCGATCATCACTAAACAAAACTTTTTTTTTCTTCTGTTTTTCAATAGGTCATTGTGGTAAGTTGATTTAAGACAAAAAAAAATTTTCTTTTTTTTATTAATAGGTAAAGTCCTGTGTAAAGATTGTACTAATAAAACTGTTTATAGTGGTCCAAATAATCGCCCATCTCGTGTATGTGATGTATGTTATACCTTACTTGTCAAAGATTCTCAACCATATTTTCATTCATCTGTACCCGATATTTAATTTTCTTTTTTCTATTCACATTTGACGACAAGCATTTTTCTTCCTCTAGCTCTTGTTTGTGTTGTTTAACTAGTCGGTATATATTTATTTATTTATTCATATCTTCTTCTTCTTCTTTTTCGTTGTTTTCTTTTTCTCATTCCGTTTTTTCTTTTCTTCTCATCTTTTTCATTCGAAATATATCTGGTGATTGTATCTTAAACGTTGTATTTCTCTTTATTTTTTTTTGTTTGCTTATATAAAAGAATAAAAATTAAATATTAAAACAAAGAAATTATAATTTCGAAGTTGTTGCAATTCCTTCTTGACGACTTTTCTTTTCGATCGAACGAGAAAAACTTTGAACAGTATCACGATCAATTATTTGAGGTTTATAAAGCCAATTCGCACCATCATTTATTATTATACTTCCCGATATATTTTGTCCAGCTGTTGAACAAAGATATAAAACAGACATAGCTATATCCCATTTTGTTCCAAGACGTTTTATAGGAATTGCTTCCAATAAAGGATTATCGGAACTATTCAAATCAATTAATGAACCTCCTAATTTTGAAAAACCAGCTGTATCTGCAATAGGACCTGGTGCAATACCATTAACACGAATACCATATTCACCCCATTCAAGAGCAAATGATCGAGTTAATGCATCAACAGCTGCTTTTGCTGCACAAACATGCACTTGATACCATTGAGCAGAATATTGATAAGTTGTACTTATATTAATAATATTCGCATTTGAACTTTTACGAAGCTAAAAAAGTTTAAGAATATATATAAAGTAAAATAAATAATAATCTACTTCAGAAAATGCTGCATGACACATATTAAATGTACCTTGTGTATCAATATCAAGAACAGTTTTAAAACCTTTTGGTGAAAGATTTTCTGCTGCACATAAAAAACTAGAAAATTTGATTTTTAGAAACAAATTTCAATCAATTCATCTCACTTTCCAGCTGCTCCATTGATTAAAACATCTAATTGACCATATTTTTCAACGGTTGATTTTACAGCTCGTATACCATCTTCAGGATTTCGAACATCACCTTGAACACTAGATGCTTTTATTCCTTCATCAACTAACATCTTTTCTGCTGATTTAAGCACTTCTAATCGTCGTCCCATCATCACAACACTACAACCATGTTTGCCTAACTGACGACAAATTTCTAAACCAATACCACTTGAACCACCTGTTACAAGTGCAACTTGTTTCTCTAAAATATTTGCTTTATATGGTGATTCAATAGACATTCCTCGTTGTAATAAAATCTTTTTCGATAGATTAAATAATGGTCTAGAAAACATCTAGAAAAAATGTATTTATTTATTATCTGAAGTTTTTTTTTATTTCATTTCATTTTAATTGTCCATAACGTATACAACCGGGACATGTAAATATAGTTCCATGTATAAAAAGATCACATTCGAAACAAAAGAAATTTTTACAATTCGTACATTGAAAGATATTTTTATGTTTTTGTTCATCAAATATATGTTGACAACCAAAACATTTATTACTTTCTGATTTATCCATTGACGCTTCAATAAATTGTTCAATTGGAAATAAAAAATGATAAGATCGTGCTAAATGCGGTGCTGATACGAGTGTTAAATGACATACACTACATTCTGTTGGTAATTCACAATATTTACTCTCACATGTTGGACAAAAATAACCACCAATTGAAAAACCATTTGTTCCACCACGTTGTTCAAGATGACACATACACATTGATGCTTTTTCATGTTTTGTACTACTTGTTGTTGTTGATGATATATTAGCATTCGATGTTGTATATGTACGATATTTTGGAAAACCCATACGTACAAGTGAAGATTCAAATTTATCTAATGCTGGTAATGGTCGAGAATGTATTTGTAATAATTCTTGAAAATGTGTTGAATCCGTGATAACATGAAATAAACCTAAATGAAAAAAAAAATTATTGATTTTGAATAAACAAAAATATTTATTTACCTTTAGTATCAATACATAGTTTTCGAAAAATACGAACTTCAGCTGAGAGACTAATCACCGAACAACGAATTTCATTTTCTTTACATGTCTAAATCAATGATTATTTGTTTAAACTTTTAAATAGTATTTTTGTTATATACTTTAATTGTTTGTAAAATATTTCCTGGATCACATGTCGTTAAACATCCAAGAACGAAAAGCATTTCACGACTAGAATATTTTGGCATATGTCTAATAAATAGTATGAAAGTTATGTTAAATATTTATGGTTTTAATTGAATTTTTGTACTTTAATGTTTGTAATCCCATATCAAGTGCATTTTGAATTGAAGCTTCGCCTTCACATTCTTGATATTTTAATTGTTCGAGTAAAGCAACATGTGAACGTGGATTACCAGCTAATTCACTGATTTTTTCGACACGTTTTTTTCGTGTAATAATTATACCTATTTGAGATATTGGATTTGAGTCGAAATAGAGAAATATAAATTCTTTTAAAAGCTAAATGAAAATAAAACTTTTTAAATAAAGAAAAAGATTTAAAAGTTTGATAACGAACTTCAATAGAACAAAAAAGTCGATTTGGTCGCAGATCTTGATCTTTCATTGCATCGGATAAATCGAGAACTACATAGAGATGACGCATCTAAATCAAATAAAATAAAAATTTCGATTTTTATAGATTGGAAAAACTAAAGTCTAACCATGCCAAGGCGAACATTTGGTAATTGTGCCAATTCTTTACGTCGATTTTTTTGGTTAATAGCATTAACTGTAGCTCTAATTGATCCACTTTCATCTTCTTGAATAACTTCCCTAAATTAAATTAAAATTCATTTTTTTTCTTTTGACAATTTATTAAATAATTTAATTTACCAAGTTCGCTCATAGCCGGATTCCCAACGATATTGATCATCATTATCATCCATTTTTACTAAGCAATAAATCTCAAATTTAATCTATAGTAAACAATATTAAGCAAAATATATAAAGGTATATCATTCTTTATCTATAATAAGACAAGTTTAATATCCATAATTCACTTAAAATATAGTAAAATGCACGTATACAATTGTCAAACGAACAGTGTCGCTGGTAGACGGTGATAGATAAAACAAGAATGTTGATTAGAGAAAATCTAATTAACATTGAATTATGGTTATCTGAATGTGATGAAACGAAAGTATTCAAATCGTATGATGATATTCTATAAAACTTTAGTCCAGCGACGTAAGTACATCGAAAACTTTTCTTTTTGCATATGTATCTTTTGAAATATAATAGGATCTATGTCTTGATAGATATTGACAAAAATGAAGATATTACCTGACTATAATTCTTGGTTTATTTTACAACAGCTGAGCACCAACCTTACTAGCATGTGGAATCCTAGTTCAAACTAACCAACAGCAATATTTTTCTTCAGACTATACTTCGCCGCAATTATATTTTATCGAAAAATACAAGCGTAGTTTAAAAAAACGTTAAAAATACAATGCCAATATGACTATACTCGATAAATTTAAGATTGCTTTTTTTTCAATTAAAATAATATAAACTAAGTCATTGCAAATATCTAAAGAAATTCTTTGCTCGCCGAAGAATACTATACAGTAAATGTTCTGCAATCATTCAATCTTAGATGAATAGATTAATTTCGATTTGAATGCTGAGAATATATCCTTATGTAATATATAATTAGATATAAGACTAAGTAATACACTTTTCGTATCATTACCATGAATGTTAATATATCCAATACTGAGATGATAATTATTTTTAAAATTAAAAATTTATATGTAGCTAATTGTAATGATACAAATATATGAAAGCAAATAATAATACGAGCAACAATACTTCAATATTTTGAAATTTATTCATTAGTCATATAGTATACTTCATTTTGTCTTTTAGATATGAAATTGTCATTTGTATGAATATGAGATTCACTTCATAAAATAGTTTATGAAAGTAGTGGTGTTCTAATGAATACTATCAACGATTTCAAAAAGTGACAAGAATTTATTAGGAGAAATTTTATTGTTATTCATTATTCTAATGCTTCGAAATAACCTCTGAAAGATATTTTCTTAGTTTACAAGTGATATGAGCTTTTTGATATATGGTCACACTTCGTATTATCATTTTTTCAATTCTTTTATTTTCATTATCTATATCTTTGAATTTTCTATCAATAGAATAATTCATTAGAATATCAAACTCAATTATATTATAATTGCAATTAGCACTCAAAGGAAAACTATAATATTCTTTATGCACAGAAATATTGACTCTTATTTTTTTTGTTATAGACAAATTATCATTTTCTTGATTTAGCACAAAGACGAGTCGGAAGACAAAGATCTAATAAATTCCATTGATTGTGGCGACATCAGTAACACAAAGGCTTTCATTCTCTTATCTGATTGGTAGTTCGTTCGCCGGGAACAGACAAAGACCGGTCGTTCATATACAAGACAAAGGACTAGATCGTTCGTTGAATGACCGTTCGTCCTTCTCTTTCTTTCAATACTTTTGTTCGCCCGAATCACACATTGTTTCTCTATCAATTAAAAAACTTTTCCTCTCTATCTAGAGTAAATTTTATGGTATTAATCGACTAAATTCTACTAATTATGCTCGTACATTTATCAAATACAAGTTCTTATGTTTGGTTTGTTGAATATCTTTGTTATCGTTCTTAATAATCTATCTTAAAATTTTAGCGATTTAAATCGTGGACCCATCGAACCAGCTAACCGTATGGCTTCTGCACCAGCAAGAAAAACAACTACTTTACTTGAACAAAAAGAAAGTCTTCCAAGAGTAAACATTTTCTTTATCTTCTCTCTCGCATATTAAGTTCAATATTTTTTTTCTAGCAAGTACGCACACCGCTTAAACTTCTCGCTCCAGGTGAAATGCCAATGGATACTACAGTTACAACAACTGATATTAATGCTAGTCTTCAACCTGTTTGGTATACAGAACAAACTATTATCGACGATCATCATGCTCAACAAGAAGATATTGCATCAATTATTCAAGAACAACAACAACAACAACAAGAAGAAAGAAAAACAGGTCTTGCTCGTACAACATTATCACCAATTCCAAGTGAAAGTCCAATGATTACTGAAGATATCGAAGAACTTCCAAATCAACCATCATTAATGCATAAATCATCAACATTTACAATTGAATCATCAATAAATATTGCTGAACCATTATTAAATGATTCCGAAAAAGAAAATCTTATTAAAGAAAATGAAATAAATCAACCATCTGATGATTCATTTCGTGCACTCGAACAACTCTTAGGTCTTGGTTCAACAGGAACTGTTCGAGAATCACCTAAAACAAATCACGATACATTATCATTAACGGTTGTAACACCTACAGATATTATTAATACAACAAGACGATCTTCACGTTTAAGTTATGTACAAAAAGGTGGTTCAAGTAGTTTACCATCATCACAAGAGATTCCTGTAATGCCAACAATTGAAAGTATTACATCAACAGAACCACCATCATTTCTTATGGAAAATACTACAATGGAAGATGAACAACCATCAACTATGAATCAACAAACAACATTTGATATGACTGATAATGATACAATAAAAGATGATAGCAATAATGATGATGAAACAAATTTTTCATTTGAATTAAATGATTTTCCTAATAATTCAAATAATGACTCAAATGTTCATGTTCAACCACCACCACCACCAGCAGAACCAATGATAACAATTCGTGCACCAACATGTGCTGATGTTGCTTATCGAGCTTTGATTAAACCACGAACAGGTGGAAGAGTATCTCAACCAATTAAAGCTGATTCACCATTAGCAAAAACAAGTATGAAAATTTTGAATTTATTTTTTTTTTCGTAATTCTTATTAAAATAAATGTCTTCTTAGATAAAGCTCGTTCATCAGCTCCAACAACACGCGCACTTCGTTCAAGTTGTCGTCGTATATCTTCTGATTCGGCTTCATCAAATACAAATATTCAAGGTAAATATTTCTACAAATAAACTTTTCTAGAAAAAATTTTCTCTTTCATTTTTCTAGAACAACCATTATCAACAAATCCTGAATGTTTTATTAATGATAATAAACTTATTGAGATTGTTACTTTACCTGAAGAAGATGAAAATGAACAAGAAAAAACAATATCTGTTACTCTTAATACAAGTTCATCCAAAGAATTAGAAGAAGAAAATAATACATATGCATCGATTCAATCTGAACGAATTGCAACACCACAAAAACCAATTGCACCAATTCAATCCGAACAAATTGCAACACCACCACAACCGATTGCACCAATGTTATCACGTGAATATACATACAACACACCAAAACATCGTTCATCTCAACGTAATCGTTCAACATTAAATTCTTTCTATGCAACACCAAAGCAAACATCACAACAAACAACTATACATGAAGAAGAAATTGACATATCACCAATTACTTCAAATTCAATGTTACAAATACTCTTAACAAAACCAACAGAAGAAGTTCAATCAAAAGCACCACAAAAAACTTCAATTGTCCCACCATCACCTGTTCGTACTTCAAAACGAAGTACAATGAAAAAACAAGCAAATAATTCACCATCAATTGTTTCGAAATCAATGTTACAAGTTCTTTTAACTCAACCAACTAACAATGAATCAAATGTTGAACAAGAAATGTCAACTATTGAAACTTCAACACCAACTATTATTAATAACGAAGTTACAAATTCACCATCAATTGTTTCAAAATCAATGTTAGGAATTCTTTTAACTCAACCAACAGAAGAAATTCAACCACAAGTTACACGAAAATCGTCAATTATACCATCACCTGTTCGACTTTCAAAACGAATTACAATGAAACAACAACCATCAATTGTTTCGAAATCAATGTTAGAAGTTCTTTTAACAAAACCAACTGAAACTGAAACAAGTGTTATACAAAAAACATCAGTTTTACCATCATCTACACGCACTTCAAAACGAAATACTAAAAAAGAAGAAACAATGAATTCATCATTGTTAGGAATTCTTTTAACCAATCCAGTAGAAGATGAACCTGATGTTGTACAAAATACATCAATTGTACCATCATCTGTTGAAATTTCAATTCGTAAAAGTCGACGTTCATCATCACATCCAACACCAAGAGTTAGCATTAATCCACTTCATTCATCAACACCATCAGCATCAAGAAATAAATCTTTACAAATGGTTTCCATTGGCGAACAAGAACAACTTACAACAACTGTTCCACAAGAAATTAATATCGAATTTCAATCAGAACAACAAAATATTGAAATTGTACCACTTAATGATACTGAACAAAGTCTTGATCAAGCATCAACAATGGAAATTGGTGTTCAAACAACTCCAAGTCTTGACGTATCACGTCGTCGTTTTAATATGACTCCACAACAAATAACACCAATTGTTATTGTTGATGAACAACGAGAAATAACACCATTACAATTGAAAGGCCTTACGAATTTACAACGTAATGTTCGTTTTCAATTAACACCATCAACTGATGCACGTTTAGCTATTAAAGAACAATTTGAAGAGAATTTACGTGGATTAAAACCGGATGTTGTTCTTAATCCAACACCAATTATACCTGAACCTAAACAAAACAAAGTTAAAACTGTTAAACCAAAAAAGAAAGTTATAACATCAAAAAAGAAAAAAGTTACTCCATCAAAAAAAGTCGAATCAGTAAGTTATCTTTTTTTCAGAAAATTTCTATAATAAATTAATCTATTTCTATTATTTAGAAATCAAAATCAATTTCAAAGAAATCTCGTCAACCACGAAAAGAGAAAAATATTCAAAAACAAGAACCTATAACAAAAACATCTAACAAATCTCCACGAACTAAACGTGTCAATTCAAAAGCTAAAGATACACCAACAATTACCAAAGATACAAATACAAGAATAAAAACAAATGCAATTGCTAAACGCGCTCCACCAAAACGAACAACTTCTAAAGCTACTACGAAACGAACAATTCCTGAAGTATCAGCTGAATTAATTAATAAACGAGCTGCACCAAAACGAACAATTACGGAAGTTCCAAATGTTAAACCAATTACAACAAAATCAAAAACTAAGAAACCAACTTCACATAAACAAGTTAGTTCGGACGTTAAAATTGAACCAGCTGTCATTAAACAAGCAACTCCAGAAGTGATAATCGAACCAACTGTTAAACAAACTTCTACTAAACGAGCAATTTCAAAAACTAAAAAGGAACCAATTATCATGAAAGAAACAAATCCAGAAGTCATCATCGAACCAACTTCGACTAAACGAGCAACTTCAAAAACTAAAAATGAACCAAGTGTTAAACGAGCTAAAACTTCTAAATCAGTTGAAGTTAAAATACAACCCATCGAAGGTATATATGAATACTATCTATCTTATTAATAATCTTATGTTTTTGTTTCTTTAGCACCATTAAATCTTCCAAGAACACGAGGTGGTTTAACTAACAATAAAAATGATATTGCTAAACCAATAGCACCAACAAAAACGAGCAAACGTCGATTACCAAGTGTAGATAAATCTGAAAAATTGAAAAAGAAAGTGAAAGAAGAAACTATTTCACCTGTTAAAAATACTGAAATAAACCAAGAAGCATCGAAAAAGGTAAAGTTTTCTTATCATATATGTTAAATAAAAATGTTTTTTATTCAATAGATCGAAACATTAACTGTTGCTGAACTTAAATCTCGTTTAAATAAACATAATGAAAATATACCAAAAAGTGCGAAAAAAGCCGATCTTATTGCTTTACTTAATAAAATTGAAACAAATTTAAACCAAAGTAAGATTTAATAAAAGACAAAGAACAATATATCATTTTATTTAATTATTTTCTAGATCAAAAAGAAGAAATAAAGACAGCAACTGATAATACAACAACAACTAAAATAACCCGCCGACGCAAGAATTAAGAAATCTTATTATAAAAATTCAATTTATTTTTTATTCTATAATTGCATTTCACTATTGTTCATAATGAATTATTTACTCTAGATATGTGTTTGTATATTTTGTAAAGACATTTATGTATATATTATATTGAGCTTGCATTAATAATTTCTTCGTTTCTCTTATACGTAGAGTTAGTTTTGTTGTTTATGATTGAAAAAAATATTATCTCAATAATATTGTAGTTATATTTTCTTTTTGCCTTGTTTCTTGCGTGTTTGTATATCGTCTTAGTGTTGTGAAAAAATAATGTATTGTTATTTCTGAAATGATTTAATAAATTTAGTTCAATTAAGAACTAAACAAACCGAGAGAGAGAAGTTTTTTATTATATTGTGTATCAATGAATACTAAAGAAATATGGGGTAGTCCCTTTTCATTCTTGCTTTTTTTTCGGATATCGGACAGAAAACGACGGATGTATGCAAGAGTGAATGGTCGATTTTTGCAACAAAATACATTTTATGTTTCGGACATCAGTAAAACGATCTGATGTTCTTTTTTCGATTTCTAACATTCGGTTATTCGATCGGATGTCTGGAAATGCGAGGACAAACCCAGAAATGTCTCTGATGAAGGTTCATAGGTACAAAATATCTCAGCAATTAATTTTTTTTCGCGCCGATCATGATCAAATCATTTCAACTGTTGAATAAGTTGTCAATACTTCGAATATTATTGATATCAACCTTCATAATGTACGAGCAAAATCTTTAGTCAATATCAATACATTCAGTGAATTTATCTAGAAATCTGTGATATTATTTCTGACTGGATATGTCCTTGATTTGATCAAAATGATAAGGAAAATATATATATATATAGACAGTTTCAATATAGTTATACGATGACAATGACCATGATCTAAAATCTATTTTTGATCATATGAAGAAATTAATTGTCAATTATTTCATATCGTACTACGTCATATAGAAAAACATATTACTATTCACTAGACGAAATTTATTAAACAATATTCCGCTCTATCATTTTGAAATGGTTCAACAGAAAAACTGAAATATTCTAATGAATATATATTGGTAAGTTACACATAATTGAGAATCCTTTGTTTTCAGCATTTTCTAATATCAATCGTTAATTTTCATTTCATTGTATCAATCAACGAATTAATTTAAAATTTCTTTGTCTGTATAGACAATGACAAGTAAAATAAAATATCTGATTCGATCTTTTCAAACAAAGAATTCAAACCATACTTTATGTTGTTACGCTGACAAGCCTCTCTTTCCATTATATTCATTCAATCTCTTAGAGGTCACTAGTTAACATATTTTAATAAAAATTGATTGGTTCTTTTGTCACAACATGGTTTTATTCCCTCACTCTTTACTTGCTTACAACCATTCTGCATCAGATTGATTACGTACTAAGTCAGCAGATTAATTTTTCTGATATTTATAGATTTTCCCATATCTTTATTCAGTTTTTAAATTTCATTCATTCTCATCGAACAAAAAGTATGTTATATCTTATTGAATTATTCTAATCATATTTTCGTATTTTCAGATGGATTCATCTAGTTATACTGGTTTACCAAATAAACTCGTGCAAGGTATCACATCAGTTAAATCATCATTAACAACTGGTCATATTCTTGAAAAAACTGAAACAACTTATGTTGAGAAAACTGATACATTTCATCATCATATGGCACGTAGTGTTTTAGGTATTCAAGCACCATTGAAATTAAAAACTGAATTACAAATAGCCAGTAAAATGGGTCGTTTACCATGTTTACCAAGTTCACGTTTAATGGCTGATGTTTTACGTGGTACCAATGAAGATATATCATTTGATGATATTTTAAATAATCCACGTGAATTTGGTGAACTTCAAATTGATCCACATTTAGCTATGGATAAAAGTGATCGATTATTTTAACAAAATATAATATGGGAACATGAAAAAATTCATTAAACTTGATTCGATTTTTTTTTATATAAGACATTAAATTTCTTTTTGTTTCATTTCTTTTTGTTCTTATAGATATGCGTATTTAAATTATCTATATTATGCCGAAATATACAAAAAAAAGTAAAATTTATTCAAATAAATTTAAGAAAACGTTAATTGAATATTTTTTAATATATAGCTCGTGCTGCTGCTCGTAGTGCGACGAGTAAGACGACGACAAAAGCAGGTGCTGATGAAGATATGTCTGCTGATGATGGTGTAAGTGTTTGTTCGAATATTTCCGACGCTACAAGTATTTACGACGATGTTGAAGGTAAATATCAAAGGATTCAGTGGTAAATCTCAATGTATCTTTCTATTCTAGGTGGAGCAGTAGCAGCAAATGACATAATCTTATCATCGGATAATCTTGAAGAAAAACTTGACACAGCAATAGAAGGACTTCGAAATAAAGAGTAAAATACTTTCTTATTAAAATCAGAATCAAAATTTCTTTCGTTTTTGAAATTTTTAGTCTAAAATCACGTGAAAGTGCTTTGAAAACACTTCAAATATTATTTTCACAAAAATATCTTCCCGAGCAAATTGCTAATCGGTATGAATAGTTTCAATAGGGAAGCAAAAATTTATTTATTAAATATTTTAGAAGTGAAAATTTAACAGAACAATTAATAGCATGTTTAAAAAAAGGAAATGAATCTGAAGGAAAATTAGCAGCTATGGTTACTTCAATCTTTCTTATTCAACTTGGCGAACCAAATGATGAATTATTTCAAGAACTTCGTGATGCTCTTTTACCAATATTAAGAGATGAAACAAAATCTGCATCATTAAGAACAAGTGTATGTTGTTTATTTGATTCTATAAAAATCATTTTATTATCATTATTTAATAAATAGTATGCTCAAGCAATTGGCTTTGTTTGTTTCATTGCCAGTGAAGATATTTCAGTAAGATTTCAATGTAATGAAAATAGAGTTTTCATTTTTTTGAATTATTAGTCAACTGTTGAATTAATGAAATCATTGGAAGTTATTTTTTCCAAATCATTTTTACTTGGTGATGGAAGTGTTCCAATTGTAACACGTAATTTACAAGAATTACATACAGCTGCACTTGCATCTTGGTGTCTTCTTTTATCAACGATGCCAAATAATCATGCTCATGATTTAATTCGAACGTAAGCAAAACTAACATCAGAAAAAATTCAAGGGCTAATTTATTGAGATAAACTCTAAATATTATTTATTATTTTAGTTATGCACCTGAAAAAATTCCTGGTCTTATTGAATCTAATGATGCTGATTTACGTAATCAAGCAGGTGAAACAATTGCTGTTTTATATGAAATAGCACGAGAAATCAATAGTGTATGAAAAAATATTTCTCAT
>CAJNOI010000010.1:1067391-1095562 GCA_905250115.1 Adineta steineri | reverse complement strand
TTCATTTAATATTTGACGATGTTCTCTTAAATCAAGAAAACAAAATCCACAGAGTCATTCATTAATAAAACAAATTAATCTATGGGAAATAAAATCAATTGAAATAATTCAACAAAAAGCACAAGAGCACAGAGAAATTCTTATGAAATCATCACAAACATGTATTAATGATATTGAAATGAAACTTGATGATTTAAGTAAACAAATAAAACAATGTCAAAAAGAAAACAAATTTAATGAAGTTGAATTAAATCATCTAAGAAATCAACTAATAGAAATTGCAAAAGAATTCAATAATCCATCAAATATGTCTATCCATCAAAATTCACGATCATTTATTAGTGAAATTTCAATTATTTTATCAAAAAGTAAATTTTTAAGAAATAACTTATAAAAGAATGATTCTCATTTTCTAGAACCAACATGGCACAAATGGAAACAAAATGGTATCACTGTGGCTGCTGGAAATGACTACGGAGAAGAATTAAATCAACTCGATCGCCCTGGAGGTATCTTTATTGATAAAAACAAAAATATTTTCATTGCTGATTGTTATAATCATCGTATTGTTGAATGGAAATGTAAAGCAAAGGAAGGAGTAATCATTGCAGGTGAAAATAAACAAGGAAATCGAATGAATCAATTGAATTATCCAACAGATGTAATTGTTGATCAACAAAATCATTCCATCATCATTGCTGATAAAAAGAATAGACGAGTGATTCAATGGTTGAATCAAAATCAACAAATTCTCATTTCGGATATTCACTGTTCTCGTTTGGCAATGGATAAATATGGATTTCTTTATGTTTCTGATTGTGAGAAGAATGAAGTGACACGATGGAAAATGGGAGAATACAATGAAGGAATTGTAGTGGCAGGTGGACATGGACAAGGAAAACGACTCAATCAACTTAGTTTTCCTAGTTTTATCTTCGTTGATAAACATCAATCTGTTTATATATCGGATAGAGACAATCATCGTGTGATGAAATGGAGAAAAGATACAAAAGAAGGAAGAGTTGTGGCTGGAGGAAATGGTGAAGGAGAAAATCTCGATCAATTGTCTGAACCTCAAGGAGTCATTGTTGATGATTTGGGTCAAATCTATGTGGCAGATTCTGCGAATGATCGAGTAATGCGTTGGTGTGAAGGACAAGAAGAAGGTGAAATTGTTGTTGGAGGAAATGGTTATGGAGATGAACCAAATCAATTATTCGGGCCTCATGGTTTATCTTTTGATAACGATGGAAATCTTTACGTTGGTGATTATTGGAATAATCGAATTCAAAAATTTAAAATAATTTTGTGAATGAATGATTTTTTGATTGTATAAAAGAACGAAGAAAAATCTTTTGAGATTCTTTTCTTGAACATTGAATTTAATTTGATAGTTTTGATTACAAAAATTCCAACAAATAAACGTTAAATTCTTCATCTTTTGTTGAATATTTTTCTTTTTTCGATTTAATATAATCTAAGAATTGTTTTAAATTGAAAAGAAATGCTTTATGAAAAATTGACAATGAAAATCGACATGAAATGAATTTTGTTGAGTAAAAAACAAATGTTGAAAAGGTTCTTGTTTAATAAAACTTACAGAAAAATTTGTTTTATTTTTCAAAGAAATTAAAGAAAATATTTCATAATTACTTTATGAGATTTAATTGAATTTTTTGAAACAAAAAGTTTCCTTAAAGTATTTTTAATTTCAAACGATTTTCGTTTTGTTCTGATTTTTTTTTCGTTGAGATCTTTTCAAACTTGAACGAAAGAAAGGGTATAGGTATTGATACTGTATTCAACTAGCACCCACACCCACCCTTTGCTCATTTTCAATTATTTTATAAGATAAATATTTTATTTAAATTAGATAACAATGTTTTGTGTGCAATGAAGGGTGTGAGTATACGGGCGCATGAACAAAGATGTGTAAAATATAGTCATCTTTCATCCACACCATTGAAACCAATTTGAATCAGAAATATTCATCGTGATTGACAACTCGTCGCTGTTGGATTGATTGCAAGAAATATCCATTTTCAGAGTTTTTGTTTTGCATATATTAAATTTTGAGTTGAATTCATGCATCTTTTTTCATATCTCTTAGAAAAACACATCGTATCACAATGAACAAATCTGCTTTCCATATATCTCATGAGTATTTATTCTAAAACACATCAAAATATTCAAAGAAGGAAACTTCTCACAGAAATACTTATTGCGCATAAAGAAACAAAGAACGTGATTAAAGTGAGTCCTGATAAAGCAGATTATTTAACAGAATCAAATAAAAACAAATATCAAACTAATCATGACTTATTCAATGACGTCTATCATTTGTTGACGATGATAATTGATACCTTATTTTTAGTTAAAACACGTACGATGATTAATGCAAATTTTCATCAATTCTCTTTTCTCTTTATCACGTTCTTCTTCACTAAAATTAAAGATTTTTTATAAAATTAAAAAAAAAGAAAAGGATCATGTTGAATTTAAATTCCATTTTGTGTTTTCGAATTTCGAAAGAATGAAATTAAATCATCAACTTTATTCATTAATCCAATCTAAAATCAATTTTCCATCTTACCTACGACAAAACCTTCTCTAGAACACTATTTTTTCTCTTTGCGTGTTATCTTCGAAGAAGTAAATGAGAGAGAAAGAGAGATATATAACTAGAGAGAAAATCTACAACGAGTCTCATTTTGTTTTCATCAAAGGCAAAGAAGATCACTTTAACAGTTGACTGATTTATCAAAATAAAATCTTGTTGAATGATGTGGAATATTTTTGTATTTATCATTAGTCTTCTGTTCATTCTCGACAATGAAACATCAGGTAAATACTTTTATTTATCACATACTGAAGATCAGCTATTGCGCAAAATAATGATTGACAGTGTTGTAAATATCTAAGTTTCTATCGATTGATAGTTTCAAAACGATTGAAAACTTGAACATTACTGGAATCTTCTCTCAATATCAATTTTATTTGTAGATCTTGAGACGAGAATGAGACTCAAAAGAAGGGAAAAAGGGTGTGGATGTGGGTGTGGAGTGAGTATTAACCAGACAACCCACACACCACCCACACCCACACCCTCAACGCAAAAGATCCATGATTTAATTCAATTTTTTATACTGATTCCGAATCTTTAACTGTTTCGTGTTTAAAATCTTATTTGGATCTGAAAATCAATGAATACGATCTAAAATAGCTGTCGTTCCAGTGAAACCGGGTTTTCACAACACAGGAAAGAAATTTTAAAAAAAGCGATGCATAACTATTTGACTCATGGTATGATGAGTCGAATAAGATAAAATATTTGTCTCTACCACTTACACAGAAAAACTGGATAGGTTTACAAAAACAACCTCTATATGGTGAAATCAGTACGATTTGAAGTCCCCCTACTAATACAATTTTGAGGCTAGAGTCGGTCTGAAAACGGTTTTAGATTTTATTTTATGATGCCGAATCAGAAAAAAATAGTTTGAGAACGATAAACATAAGAAAAAATAGAAAATTTTGCATATTTCGTGAAAAGATACACTTTTCTCGAAAACTGACTTCTCTGAAGTATTTCGCATTTTTTGACCTGAAGGAAGATTTTGCTAAGGATAAAATGTGGATATTCGTGATCAGCATGTAAAACTCTATCAGATGATGTAAAAAAAGAGCAAAAAACAGTTTCACTCGATGTTTGCATTGCCTGTACCTTACAAATCATCTGAGAAAATACGACAACAATCATAGAAATCTTTTGAAAACTAATCTGAATGAGTTTTTTCGAGAAAAAACATAGATTAGCACTTTTATTTCGTTTCGTTTGGTATTCTTCTCTAATGTTATTTTTATTTCTCTCGTTTTAGCTTTGTCATTAAATCAACCAAAGTTTTCTCCAACACCCATTTGGAATTCCAATGGAATTACCTTTGCTAATCGATCGACTGTTGGTCAAGATCCTCGCTCCATCTTTGTGAGCACAAACAACACAATCTATGTCGCTAATCGAGAAAATAATACAATTCTAATATGGCAAGAAGAGAGTGTCAATCCAATAAACATCATTCACAGTAATTGTACACTACCCAATTCTCTCTTCGTGACAGCAAATGGTGATATTTATATTGATGATGGCGAGATGAATGGTCGAGTGCAGAGATGGAGTGCAGAAATAAATACCTTTGTCACAGTGATGAATGTCAACTCATCATGTTGGGGTTTGTTTGTCGATATCAATAATACTCTTTACTGTTCAATGACTGCTCTTCATCAAGTAGTGAAAAGATCATTGAATGACGCTGTGATGATTTCAAATGTTGTTGCTGCTGGAACAGATATTGAAGGATCAGCCTCGAATCAACTTTTTTATCCTTATGGGATTTTTGTTGATGTGAATTTGGATTTATATGTGACAGATTGTTCAAATGATCGAGTTCAGTTGTTTCAGCCGGGAGAATCAAATGGCATCACAGCAGTTGGATACAGATCACTAAATCCAACAATCACACTTCGTTGTCCATCTGGAATTATCTTAGATGCTGATAAATATTTATTCATTGTGGATCGTAACAATCATCGCATTGTTGCTTCAGGCCTGAATGGTTTTCGATGTTTAGTTGGATGTTATGGAAGCGGTTCACAATCCAAGCAACTGAATTTTCCATTTAGTTTTAGTTTCGATCATTCTGGAAATATATTTGTTACTAATGAATGGAATAATCGAATTCAAAAATTTTTCCTAATGAAAGATTCTTTTGGTAAGTTGAAGAAAAGTTGAATGAAATGAAGAGATGTGAAAAGATAAGTTACAGAAGTAGATGAAGATATTTCAATATAAAAGAGGAAAGAAAACAAAGTAGTTGAGAAAGATTAAATAAACCAATGTGTAGAAGAATGTGTCTAAGGAAAAGAAATGTTCAGATTAGATAGAGCCATGTGTTAGTCGTCAAGGGCAAACAATCTTCGCCTTTTTATTTAGAATAAAGAAAAGGGAAAGAAAAAGTTGTGTCCATAATGGATCGGTAGAAATGGCTTTCATGTTTCATTTCATGTCTCAAAGAGTATCTCATCAATGAAATAGTTTTTATCGAAATAAAATTTGTTCATATTTTTACGGATAGTTTTAATATAAATTATTCTATGATTTCACTTCATATTTCATATTTCGACATGTTTGACTAAAAAAAATAGGTCGAATATAATATAATAATTCTAACAACTAATTTTTCTTCTTTTTTCATCCAAAAATTGAATTTTCTTATAAAGAAATGTTTGATTGCTGATTTGTTCTTATGATAGTTATCATCATATTTAATTGCAGAGAGTAATATTGAATAGTTGAAGACAATCTATAATGTGATATATGTAATTGTCAATGAGATATACAGTAAAACTTCTCTAATGTGAACACCGCTGGTTCCTACGAAAATGTTCACAATGATGGGGTGATCATCATATAGGAGGGAGTCTGACAAAAATTAATCTAAATACAATTCCTTTACTATTTTCTGTACTCTCTGATCATCACTTGATACTTTTATTCAATAATTTATCATTATTTATCACAAAATACTTTTTAATACAACTATTTTAAATAAGAAATGAAGATTTTCTTTAAATCCGCTGAAAATACTCTTGAATAGTCTTTTGTTTCAAATTGCTTCCATTAAGATAAATACCGATTAGTTTTGATTGAAACTGAAGAACGAAAGAACGTAATTTTCGTTTCATTTTTTTGCTCTTGTTATATTCATAATCGTCTAAATATTCATTTTTTCTTTCAAGAATATTTGATATACTGCCAACTGATACATGAAATTTATCCTTCAATAATCGATAAGACATTCCTTGTTCACCATCTTTAATTAAATTAACCTTTTATTTTAAATTTAAGTCATTTTTTGCTGCCATAATTAAAAGGCAGATAATGAAAGAATTTCTCTCATTGTTTCTCTTTATTCTCTTCTTTCTGTATTCTGTACGGATATAACTATATAGCCAATAAAATTCATCGAAATGTATTTCGTAAGTGTCACGCCACCTATCATTGTTCACATTACAAGATTCATACACACAGTCAGGCCCAAAAAATCTGTTCACATTTCTGAATCAAGGGGTTTTCATATACGAGGGATGCAAAACCAGCAAAATGTGCTCGGGCGTTCCCGAAGGTATTCAGTTAAACAGGGTGTTCACAAAGGAGGGAGTTCACTTTACAAAGTTTTACTGTATTTGACTATTTCCTATCATACAATTTATTCAGATTTTTCACAAGATTTTCAACTAAAGTTAAACTAATAAATTTCAATAATATAATAATTTACATTTCATATCAAAATTGATAAAGTCATTGCTAAAATCAATCTTGATAAGTATTTCTAAATGTTTTTTTCATCAAGAATAACTTTGAAAAAACTTTATCTTTCTTCTATGAATATGTAAAATAACAACTTAATTTTCTTTACAGTTCTCCTCTAATAGTCTTTCTATTTTTCTCGTTTTCAGCTGTTTCATTCAATCAACCAAAGTTTTGTCCAACGGCCACTTGGAATTCCAATGGAATTACCTTTGCTAATCGCTCGATTTTGGGCCAATATTCTACCGCCGTTTTTGTGGACAGAAACAACACAATCTATGTCGCTAATCAACAAAATAAAACAATTCTAATATGGCAAGAAGAGAGTGTCAATCCAACAAAAATCATTCACAATAATTGTACACTACCTAATTCTCTCTTCGTGACAGCAAATGGTGATGTTTATATTGATGATGGATTTAAGAATGGTCAAGTACAGAAATGGATAGTAGAAACAAATACTTTTGTCACTGTGATGAATGTTAACTCAACATGTTATGGTTTGTTTGTCGATATCAATAATACTCTTTACTGTTCAATGCCTAGTCATCATCAAGTTGTGAAAAGATCATTAAATGATGCTGTGATGACTTCAAATCGTATTGCTGCTGGAGAAGGTATTAAAGGGTCAATCTGGGATAGACTCGATAGTCCTCGTGGAATCTTTGTTGATGTGAACTTAGATTTATATGTGGCAGATTGTAACAATAATCGTGTTCAGTTGTTCCAGTCAGAAGAATTAGATGGTATCACAGTGACTGGAAGTGGATCACTAAATCCACCACTTAATTGCCCAAGCGAAGTTGTCTTAGATGCTGAGAAATATTTATTCATTATGGATCGTAACAATCATCGCATTGTTAGTTCAAGCTTGAACGGTTTTCGATGTTTAGTTGGATGTAATGGAATGGGTTCACAATCTCATCAATTGACATTTCCATTTGGTTTTAGTTTCGATCATTCTGGAAACATGTTTGTTACTGATACATTTAATCATCGAATTCAAAAATTTCAATATTGGGAAGAATCATGTGGTAAGTTTTGAGTGATTGAATGAAATCTTCAATATCATTTTAATGAATATTTATTCAGAGAGAATTATAAAGAAAAACTATCATAAAAGATGAAGATGAAAATGAAACTCCCGGTGGATTTCAAACTGAATTATTGAATAGTTAAGTTCAAATTTCAAGTTTCAACCTATATAAAATAAAAACCTTGCTTATTTACAATTCTCTACAAAAGTCAATCGATAACATTATCGTTATGTTAGTTGTATATTACTGATAGCAGCTAGAATGTCTATGTATTTATTAGAAAAGTCGGAGATGAATTCAGCCATTTTTGCTGAAGTTTCTTTATAAATTTTCTTTGATTCACCATTATCTGCGCTCACTTACCGCTGTTAACTGTAGAAAATAATGAAGAGAATAATTTTATGAAACGTAAGACACTCATGAGAAGGAAAACTTCTCGCGTCGAATTTCATATTTCAGAATATAAAAAAAATTCAGAAATTGCTTTGAAATTAACAAAAAGTCGTTTTGCATAGTTGTTCCATGTGCATTCAAATTTGTAGATATAAAACATCTGTCAGAGAAAAATAAACCTATACTAAAGTGTTAATCACAACTCGTGGCGCAATCATAGAGATTCAGAATGTCACCATTACTCTCGCGATGAGAAAAAGATTATGTTATACTTGCGCTCACGATTTTGACTGATGAACAAGAGTAGAATCAGGATTATCACAAACGAGTGAGATTTAAACGTCGGTCAGTATCTTCACAGAGAAATGCAACAACGAGAAAAAAGAAAAAGTTTCATCCTTACTTAGTTATTCAAGATATGCTTTATTAGAATAAAAAATAATTAAAGAGTCTCTCTTGTAATATTTTAACAATGGGTTGAGTAAGAGAATATTTTGATTTGTTAAGATTGATTATCACTTCAAACCGACATTTTCTTGATGATCTCATGCCATACCCATAGATTAACTAGAACTTTATCAAAAATAGTTTCATCAGATGGTTTATTGTTATGCTTGGTGATATTGACAACAAAACTAATGTTGTACATTATACTTATAAAAGAAGAAAAGTTTAAAGATAAAGACGATAATGAAGAAGTCATAAATCTGTAAGTCTATGACCTACTAGACTTTCTTAGTCCAGAATGGTACTCGTTTTTGTATACGAGGTTTTATAACATTTCTTTGTTACAATTATTACAACGTCTTTTGGGAGAACATGCAGATTTTAAGGATTAACATCGATACTTATTGTAAGGACGCTATATAGATAATTTAGTTCATGTTTTTCTTTAGTTCCTTTAAAAGCATTGCTCTAAAACAAACGATTCAACTCTCATCAGTAAATAGAGTGAAAAGCAAACTAAAAATATGCGCAATCATTTCTTTTCTTTATTGTGAAAATACAAGTACTGATTGATTTGTTTCATTCAATAGATAACTTATTACAAAAAAAATCAATGTATTTATCATCGTTGACAACAAATAGTTTAATCTATTTTCAAGATTGTTCAGAATTCGATTCGTATTATGAAGCGATACAAATGAACGTCACTGTAACTGGATATTATACTTTCCTAATCAGCAGCGAGATGGAAACCATGTACGCTTATATCTACAAAAATGATTTCAATCCATTCGATGTGCTCAAAAATGTCCTCAGCCATAAAGGAAACTATGGAAATGGAGGTCAGTTTCAGCTCAGAGATTTTCTTGAAGCCAACATGAAATACATTTTCGTTATAACAACATCTTCTCGAAATGTAACAGGGAATGTTTCAATTCAAGTATCCGGCCCAAGCTATATCGGTCTCAATCGTATTCGTGAGTATTTATAGTATTTTGATGGATAATCAGCTGCACATATTCATAATCGATAAAAAATATAGATAGACTCAATCTACAAAATGATATATACAGATATTTCTGTTCGATAGAGACTAAGATTCATATCACTTCCAGTCGCTTTCGGTAAATGTATCTGAGAGAGAGAAAGGAATATTTCAAATTGTTTACACTTATTTCCATATTATACAAAATTGAATTAATTTTCTTTTTCGTTAGTAAATACTTCATCAGCTGTTCAAACAGTTTATGCATCAAAATTGACAACGAACAGTTCAACATATTTACGCAGTTGTTTCGGTTCAGGTTCAACTTTTTACTATGAAGCGATACAAGTGACTATTCGTCGAAGTGGTCTTTACACTTTCTTCAGCAAAAGCAATATGTCCACACACGGCTCTATTTACAAAGATTATTTCGATCCATCTAATCCACATGAAAATCAACTCTTGTCCGCTGATGTCAACTGCAAACCACTTCAGTTTAAATTCACAATTGCTCTTGAAACCAGTATTACATATATATTGATTGTGACAACCTATACCCCCAAGGAGACAGGTGAATTCTTAATATTTGTATCCGGTCCAAATAATGTTAATCTCAAGACCATGAGTAAGTGTTTGCACTATAAGTATTAATTGAATATGTGTCAACATTAGCATTAGTATCTAGTTGAGTTTAGCATATCCGCAAATAAAAACTTGTCTTGTAAGATGACATTTGTATTATAAGAAGAAAACTTTACACAAATAGTTACGTTAAATCCATCAAATAACAGAATATTACGGATGGGATCAGATCAATTGATCACTAATCCGATGTCAATAACCTACAAATCGGCGTGAATCCCTGTTCGTGATCATAAAATGAAAAAAACTTTGCTTTTTGTCAGAACATATCCTTATCACTCAATGCTCCTATAAACAAAAAAATGGTGCAAACATTTAAATATAATGTATCATAAATAAAAAATATAAACATATTTTTACTTTATATGAATCTAAAAGATATCCTTACGTAGTCTAATTTTTGAATAAATTACAATAACAGGAGGATTAGACTATAAATAAACAATTTTTCCTATCTCAAACATTGGGACATTATCCATTTTTGTAGTAAAGAAGTTATTCCAAACTCATTCGTGACACACATTATCAAGGGTTCTAGTACAGAAAAATGTTTATAGATTCTATTCTCACTCTCCATTTACGACTTAATTATTTCATTGTGAGTGATATTATAGAGAGTCATGTCTTTAGAAAGCTATAGGCTCAGCTTCAACATGCCTTTCGATATTCAAGACATATAAGAGATATGCTTACGATGCTCAATTTTCTTTCTTACATCCAGACGATTCGTCTTTCACTCAGTCAATCAAGATCTATCATTAACCTTGACTGTTATTTTTGTTTTCATCACATAGGTTCTCCATCAGTCATCGAAATACCATATTCATCAGATGCACAATCAAAATATTCATCACAGTTGACTACGATTAGTCAAACATATTCTCGAGATTGTCGAAAATCAAATTATTACTATGAAACTATACGAGTGAATGTAGTGGAAACTGGATACTATGCTTTGAGTAGTTCTAGCAGTATGGATACATTTGGTGATATTTACAAAGATGATTTTAATCCAATGAATCCTATCGAGAGTCAACTCTCACAGGTTTATCGAAGCTGTTTTCATCTAAATTTCAGGTTCAGCGTTTATCTTTACGCTAGCACTAAATATATATTAGTGGTGACAACATCTTCTCCAAATATGACGGGACGGTTTTCCATTTTGACATCTGGCCCAAATAACATTACTCTTGATCCTTACAGTAAGTATTTTGTATTATTTGTAAATCATCAACAGAGAAATACAGCATCCTACTGGACTTCACTTTCACTCGTGAATAATAAAAGATCTAAGAATTTCAGATAGATCGTATAATTCAATAGAATTATTGTCCAGAAATAGAACCACATCGGAACTCCTTTTTTTGAAGTTGGGCGATTATCTTCCAATTAGATGAGATCAAGTCTCAGTATTACAATTTAGTCGTGATTAGATGGATTGCACGAGTTAAATCAGGTAGGTAAATGAATACAACTTTTCTTCTTGAATCAACGATGTATTCGAGAAGATCTATTCTTTAGTGATTTCACACTATCTCAGATTTCATTACCTTGCAATCTTTGAAAACTTATTGAGCTCATATGTAGACACATCTTTACAAAAATGAGTAAATTCATCGTAAGACATTAAACAGAAAATAGAAATATATAAATCTAATCTCCACACAATAGGTCATGTATAGACAAATGATTTCGATAGACTATTATTGCTTACAAATCTGCGCCTGCATAGCTTTGTTAAGTTGAGAAAGATTGATCTCATCTCTTAATGACCATGTATTTCTGTCTTCAGCTCAAAGTCAGACCAGTTGTTTCATTGGTCAAAAATGTCAGTTCTACAAAAAAAGTATTGGTGTCACTCTCGATGATATTTTACGTGACGAAATTCGATCAAATATGACATTGACTGATCAGACAGTATTGGTGAAAATCAATGCTGCTCTAACAATGATTATGTTTGTTGGAGGTTTAATCAATAGTTTGTTGTCTCTACTAACATTTCAAAGTAAAGATCTACGACAAGTTGGATGTGGCATTTATCTCTTAGCATCCTCGATTACTTCGTTTCTTACGATCAGCATGTTTGTAGTGAAGTTTTGGTTTGTTGTTCTTACTCAAATGGATCTATCAATTCGTTTTTCTGTTGTTCGAGGAGGTTGTTTATTGATCGAACCACTTCTCAAGCTTTGTCTATATTTGGATGCTTGGCTTAATGCTTGTGTAGCCATTGAAAGAGCGATTCTTGTTTTCAAAGGAGTTAACTTCAATAAACAAAAAAGTCAACGCATTGCTCGATGGATAATTCTCGTCTTACCATTCTGTATCATGGGTTCAATCATTCACGAACCTATACATCGAGAGTTGCGTGAGGTAAAAATGGAGACAAATAAAGTGGATATCAATAGATGGTGTTTAACTCGTTATTCTCCTTCTATTCAACAATACAATACAATCATTCTATTTTTCCATCTTGTTGGCCCATGTATTATCAATCTTTGTTCTGCTTTATTCATCATATTTGGATCAGCCCGACAACGATCAACAGCTCAAACAAGACAAACTCTAAGAGAACATATTTATCATCAATTTAATGAACATAAACAACTATTAATCAGTCCAATTATTCTTCTAATTCTGTCTTTACCTCGTCTGATTATGTCAATGTTATCTGAATGTGTCAATCCATCGAACCATCGATTATTATTTATTTTTGGTTATTTCATTTCATTTACTCCATCGATGCTTATCTTTATTATCTTTGTCCTTCCTTCAGGATTGTACAGAAAAACATTTCAAGAATCTTTCAAACGATGGCGACGATTAATTCATCAATAATCAATATTTCTTCATTATATCAGAACTCTTCTAATTTATTCATATAGTATTCGCTTCAATTTGACAATTAATCGAGAAATTTCCACTAGACAGAACATTCGCTGTCTTTTGCATAGATATATCCAGTATCAAGACAAAATCTCACAAGTTTCGAAAGTGTTGTTTCTGAAAAAAGTTGTCATATCAATTTCTCAGCTTGTTCATTTAATAAAATTTTATGTCATTGTAGCTTTCATCCCTAAAAATATTATTTATAAACTGAAAATGATTCGACAAAATGTCGAACTAACGATTAAATAGAATTGAAACTTGCTTAACATTTCAAAATTAGTGTCTGAAATAGTTTTCAAAAAATGGTCAGTTAATAAAGACAAATATTAAATACAGATATTATCATTTTTTATGTGGCATTCATATGATGATAAACTTCATTAGTTCTCTCTCTCATTCGTAGCGAAGAATGAAATGCGACCGAAAAATATTACTTAGATCATATAGAACAATTAAAAGCTGATTAGCAAGACCTGTTATTAAATAGCCATTCTATCGCAAACATCCATCAGCAGAATATCAAAAAGTGCTTCACTTTACTTTATCGTTAGTAAAATGAGTAGTTAGCTAGATAAAACAACCGAATTCTATTACAATTTAATATGCCACATTCAGAAAACAAGTGAATGAAGCACAATTATTATTTGAATTGAATTTAATAATTCTTTTATTGCGTAAAATATAAATACACCTATCTCTCGATTGAAATGATCACTACCAAAGCAATATCTGCGCAGGAAAAAGATTCAGATTCTTAATCAAATCATAACTAGATAGTCGAAGACTCGACTTAGATTCTCTCATTTTTACTCTTCAAGAAATGTTAACAATTACGATAAGATATAACACGACAAAATTAAGGAGACTCACCATTTTTCAATCATAATAAATAGTGGCAGGCGAGAAGGTTTCTTAGAGAACTTCGTTACTAGAAAAAGAATTTTTACTCTACCTTCTTGTAATGATAATATGTGCTTACAAAATTTATCATATATATCTATCTGCTTGTGCTGTATCACGGATTTGACTGTCATTGATGAGTTCCTCACTCTGAGCTGATTTTTAATTTCTTAATTGAAGGAAACTTATATAAAATGATATTTTGAATAACGCTTCATATGAAGTCAACGATTGATTGTTGAAGAATTCTCTTATTTGTGTCTGCATCCATTTGACAAAAAAAAATTCGTTTACAAGGTAATTAACTAGATGGAAAAGAAGTGAATAGTGAATTTGGATTATTTTTATCTCCTTTTGCATACGATGTATGAGGGTGTGGGTATGGGCATTAGAAAAAAATGAATACTCACACCCTTCGTATTGGTTCACTTGTTGAACACTGAACTGATGATGTTAAAGAATTTGACTCGAAAATATTGTTACTTTTGAGAATAAGATAAAATAATTAATTGTAAAAGTGAAATAAAATATTTCTTATAAAGTCATTTGAATTTCAATTGAATATTTATTCATTCAATTTCATTGTTTTCTTTAAATGAAAAATATCTAATAATTTGTAAGATAATCATTTCATTGAGAGATTTTTATTTTATTGTCTTTTGTTTATCAGTAAAATAGAAAAGTCTTTCAACTTTTCTTCATCATTTTATTATTTTAATTGAATTCGGTGAATCATTTTGTTAACTAATGAAACTTTATAAAATATATTATATTTATTTTTTCTTTTTATTTAGATTTTAAAATTAAATTATCAATAATTAAAATTTTTTTTTTAATATTTAAATGTAAAAGTAATCTTTTCTTTTCAAAAATAGATTTTCTTAATCTAATTTTTCGGTTTGGACAGATTTCATTCTTACTGATTTCTCTTTTTTCTTCTCTCTTTCCTTTCTCTCAATAAATCATAAAATCACAAAAAGTAAATCTAATAAAAAATACAATTTGTTTCTATTTACATGATTTTTTTATTAATTCGAATGTTTTTCTGAATTTGAAAAATATTTCATTTGATTTTTCTATAAAAATTAAACTTTTTTTAATTCAATTTTCTTTCACATTCTTTTAGTTTGATTTATTCAAGAAAAATTCTATCCGAATTAATTTATTTATTTTGGTTTTATTAGTTTTAAATTAAAACTAACAAATATTTATTTATTTTTGTTGAAGATTTTCCATAAATTAATGTTTTGTATTTATTTTCAAAACTAAAAATCGAAGTTTTATCAAATTAAATTAAAAAAAGGTTTCATTTGAAATATTTTCATATTTTTGGATTCGATGATTATTATTATCAACAACATAAAGATTTTCTTCATTATCAAATGATAAACCTAGGGGTAAATTCAATTGATTTGATTGATTCCCTTTACCATTTCCACCAACAACAATATCACCTTCACCTTTTCCTTCACACCAACGCATTATTCGATTATTTCTCGAATCTGCTACATAGATTTGACCCAAATAATCAATAATTATCCCTCGAGGTTTAGACAATTGATTGAGATTACCTCCTTCACCATTTCCACCAGCAACAATAATTCCTTCTTTTGCATTTTTTTTCCATTTCATCACACGATGATTCAAAGAATCTGATATATAAAGAGAATAATCTTCATCAATAAAGATATAACGAGGATAGTTGAGTTGATTAAGATCAGTTCCTTTGCCATTTCCACCTGCAACTAATTCACCTGTTTCATCTCCTCGTTTCCATCGTCTTACTTCATTCTTCTCGTGATCAGAAGCATAAATATATCCATTTTTATCGATTGTCAGACCACAACATTTAATATTTGAAATAATAATTTGTTTATTTATTTGATTTTGATCAAAATATCGAATTACTCGTTCGTTTCCCCAGTCAGAAATAATAAAAGCATTATTTTCTTTATCAAAAATTATATCTGTTGGGTAATTCAATTGATTATTTTGATTTCCTTTTCCATTCCCATCTACAGTAATTTGACCAATATTTGAATTCAATTTCCATTTAACGATACGATGATTTGACCAATCAGCAATATAAACTGATTTATCATTACCAATAAAGATCCCATGAGGATCAGAGAGTTGATTTAATTCCTGTCCTTTTTCGTTTCCTCCAGCAACAGTAATTGCAAATTGTTGAAATTTATTCTTTTTTGTTTGAACCTGTTCTAAAATAAAACATTTTCTTTTCATTCAAAATCTTTTTCATTATTTTTAAATCAGAAAAGGGCGAAAATAAGAAGAAAAATTGTAGTTGACTTTGTTTTAGTAAAATGAAATTTTCTTTTTGTTAAATTTAATTTTTAATGAATAAAATTAATTCCAAACAATCTCTTTAGACTTTTTAATTAAAGCTTATTTATTTGATTTTCATAACAGTTTGAATTAGGAAAATATTTTCAAATGAAAATCATTTTTATTTCAATGATGCAAATATAGTTGATTAAAAACTTCTTTTTTATTAAAAAATGAAATAATTCTTTTATTTGAAAATTCTAAAGTAAAGAGGTAGTTATGCATGTGAGTGTGGATGTTGATAAATGCTCTTCTGACTACACCCACACCCACAGCCACTCTCAAGATATAAAAATCTGATTGGTACAGTTTTTAAACATACTGCTCGACATCCGTCTAGTTTTACAGTTCTTTGAGAAAGAAAACACACCAACAATAATTGTATTAAATATGCGAATGGGTGTCTATATCTTATTTCTGAGATTGTGATGCTTTATAGAAAAAACCATATAATTATGTGCAAAAGTTTTAAAATATGTAAAATTTAGCCTGAGATCTTATGAATATTCACGCTTTGAAAAACAACCTAGCATCACGACTTCAAGACTCGTAAGTAGTTTTTTACCAAATTGGTCTATATTTTATATTTTATATTTCAATTGATGCAACAGTTTTTTCTCTTACCCGGTGTTGGTTTAATTTGCACAAATTGATTCGTAACCGGCTGTAAAAGAGTAATTGGAGGTTTTGTTTCTTTCAATTGAATCATATGAAGACCTGGGGCTGGTCGAAGACAAGATACTACAATAAATTGTCGAGCAGCTAGGAGAAGGACTTCTTTCTCCGATTGAAAATATGAATGACGACTGATATCTTTGCCACTATCACATTCGATATTAAACATTGTTCTTTGACCAGTTTTGCCTAAAAATTGTTCGTTTTCAAGTACTCCCATCGATGTTGTACACGAAGAAAATCCCCACCAGACAAATGTTTTTCCTTCAGTGTATTGTTCACTTAAATTTAAATTTACTCCGCGAAACACAAAGTATCGTGAGGATGGTAATTTTTCGAGTGCTGTAAGAATAAGTTTCAAATACAAAAACCATGGTTTTAATTTTCGTCTATCTTCAGTGCGAAGTGTTGCATTGAGTGCAAAATATAAACATTCTTCATGTGGTTCCCATTCCATGGAATAAAGCATGATTGAAGCTGATTCATCCTGTGTTAAACCATCGGGAGGTACGGATTTACAGCGTTGCTTCGCAACATAAGCATAATCTTGAATTTCAGGTAAAATCGAAATAAGTGGTATAACAGCTTCCTCCAATGACACTATTGGCATTTTTTCATACCCTCGAATTGGCATGAGCATCTCTTGTGGTTCATTGACAATATCTGATATTCGTGTATACTGTTGTCGGTCAACATTTCCACCTGTAGTCATGTTTATATGAAAGAATATTTTCAAGTAACAAGCACAATAAATAGTCTACAAACAAAATAAAAATTTGTTTTTAAAACCATCTTAACGGTGTAGGTGTAGGATAGCTGTAGGTCGCTCGAGTATGAGGTGTAGATGTCGGTATTGAATCATTCCACACCCGCCTCCACCCTCAAGATGGTCAAGTATTTTAATGAAAATTTTCTATAAAAGATCTTTACTAGAATATCTCAAAACCTTAGGTTGGCATGAAAAATTTTTCAAAAAACAAGCATCAATCTTACTAGTAAGGCAACGGTAGTTAAAAAGCTTTTTCAAAAACTCGTTAGCGACGACTTCACAGTCGCTCGGCGTACACCTTTAGACATACAGATATTTGTCAGATTCTCACACTAACGAAACTTCTAGGTAAAACTGCAGAACAATGTCTCTATCTTATCTGATGATAAACGTCGCCTTTTTTTCTTTTCTTTAAAGTGAAAAGAGAATCAACAAAAAAATATTTATATTTTTACAAGATTGATAAATGGTTGATGGTAGACATAACATTCTTCGTAAAAGATGCGACTTAAATCTCCCTGATCTTTAAAAATATTCCTTAATGTATAAAATAGATTAAAAGTCAGAAATGTGTCCCAGGTTTATTATTACGAAGTTTTTGTACTTGTAATTCATGATTATAACAATAAAAACTCAAAGAATCCATTCACAAACATAATTTCAACTAATAATCACATCCTTCTTCGTATATCCTCATGTCTATTTACATTTTTTATTGTTTGGAAATCTTTTTCGAGAATATAGCTTAATAACCAGATTTTTCTGCATACACATTTAATTATCAATTATTTAAACACAATAGTGAGGGTGTGGGTATAGATATACCATTTATTCTTTATAACCATCCTTATCCGCACCCACACTCTCGAAAAGATTCATATTATTATTTATCAGCTCAATTATTTACAATAAATTCCTTACTTAATAAATTTACTGGTTTAAATCATTCAACAATTTTACTTGCTTGTTATTTATGTGGAAATGATTATATTAATGAAAATTTAGTTGAAAAAATATTTAATCATTTTATTGAAACTGTAGAAAAACCAAAACAGAATAAATGCAATGGATGAAACAATTCGATGATATTAAAATTGCATTACAAAAATCACTTGAATCTATGCATAGCATAGGAGAAAAAACTAAAATTGAAATGAAACTTCAATCTTGTGGGTGTGGATGCTTCCAGTTGATCAGCACACATCCGCTCACACACCCTCACCCATATTCACCGACATTCATTAAAACCCACCTGATTGAAATATTAAGAATTTTATTTATCGCTTGCTAAGTATATGCGTTTTTGCAAAAGAGATTTTTACATTAACTTTAATATCTTATGGGCAAAAAAATGTAGTTTTTTTCCAATGAATTATAATAACTATGAATCATTCTGTCAGCCAACGTTGTTGGTTTTTTTACCAGTTTGAAATAATAAAGTAATGTGTAAACAAAAGCTCCTCAAGAGAAGCTGAGCGAGAAGCCATACAGTCGTCACTTATTTTTCTGAAGAACGCGTAAAAGGACAAAGTACAACTTCAGTCACATATTGTGCTTGCTACTGAAAGGTGAGAAAAAATTTCGCTTCTGAAGCAAAACAATACATCGATTTTTTTCCCACTTCGATAAGCTGTGCTTTTAAATCGTACTGATATGTGTTTAGTCATACCATCGGTGTCAACGCCAAATCTTGAAAATATATCCACACAACCCTGATACTGAAAGCAGATGTATATCTAAGTACTCGATGATGAAGTTTTTAGCAAGTACAAGCGTGCATGTTGAGATGAGAGTAGAAAGATCTAGTCTCTGTTCGCTCAGGAAATGGATGTCTAAAAAGAAAATTAGCAAAGATTTTTGAGATTTGAACTCGCCTATTTATTGGTATTCATACTCACAAATACAATAATTTCCAAAGTCGCTTCAAATTCGTCGAATTTAGTCTTTAAGGATGTGGGTGCATGTATGCTTCTATTAGTCTCACAATCATACCAGCCGACCCACACCCTCAAAAATCCCGTAAAAGTTGGCGATTTTATCGCGATATAGATGCCGATTAATTATGAGATCTATCGGGATTCATCGCCCAAACCTTGGCGATTTTGATGATATGGGTCTTATTCTTTCGTATATGTTCCAAAAAAATCCATAATAGACTTATAGGCACAATGGTGATGGGTCTGGATGTTACTGTGACTGTTCGGATAAAGAAAGAAGCCATCCAAATCCCCACCCACACCCAATATGTACAAATAATCTATTTAGTTATTAATTAATTCTTTCTATTAGACTCAAATGTCGGATCAAGCACCAACAAATTATATTGTAACTACTCAACAAGAACAAGAACAAGAACAAGAACAAGAACAAGAACAAGAACAAGAACAAGAACAAGAACAAGAACAAGAACAAGAACAAGAACAATCAACTAATATGCTTGTTCAACAATCTCAGCAAACAACTAATAATCCATCACAATATACAGAAGCACAACGAAAACGATTTATTCAAAAACAACTTGTTTTATTATTTCATGCACATAAATGTCAACAACGTGAAAAACAAACAATCAACGATGAATCAACACGTTCAAATGCATGTACATTACCACATTGTAGTACAATGAAAAGTGTTCTACAACACATGACAAAATGTGATGATCATAAAACATGTACTGTACAACATTGTGTTACTTCACGTCAAATTATTTTGCATTGGAAACAATGCAATAGTCCTCAATGTCCAATATGTCAACCAATCAAAGAAGGATCAGCATTAGCAAAATTAAATCAACAAATAGCAACAATAACGATAGCAGATTCAGCAGAAATATCTTCAATTAATCTTAATACAAATTCTTCATCAAATTCGAATGAACGATCAATAAATATAGATTGGCAAAGACATGTTACAGCCGAAATGCGTGATCGTCTGGTACAAAAAATCATAGCTGCACTTCTACCTATAACTGATACAGGAGCTGTACATGGTAAACGTATTATTAATTTTGATAATTATGCTCGACATGTTGAAAATGAAATATTTGAAGTTGCAGCTAATCAAGAAAAATATTTTAATAAATTAGCTGAGAGAATTCATAAAATTCAAAAAGATTTAGAAGATCGTCGAGAAGAAAAATATTTACAAGATATGCAATTAGCAGCGCAAATGTCTTCAACGAATGATTTTAATGGAGAAATGTATTCAACTATTGATACAATGGCCGGTGATCATGGTCCACCAAATCGTACAGCACCTATAACTGATTATGTATCATCAGCGGCAGTGGCAGCAGCAGGAAATCTTCTTCAATCACTAACAATTAAATCTGAACCATTAACAAATCGAACAATGGTAAATACTAATAATAATAATTCCACATCGACTACATTTGCAGTAACAAATGTACCATCACATGATCTTGATATGCTTGACACAACAAAAAATAATTTAGATGGTACAAATCAATTGAAAAACGAACCACTTTCACCTAAGAACTAGTTTCCTGCGGAAACAACTTTTTTTGCTTTCTATCCCTATTCCCTTAATTTTTTTTTCTTACTTCCCATTCCCTTAATTTTCTAAGTTTTCAAAGGCTCTCTTCATCTGCGAGAAAAGGGTCATTATCATATATATGTACCAGTTGCTGGTGACACCAGGTTCTGCGCATAGTTCATGCTTACTGGTTTTTTTGAGAAATTGTTCTTAAATGACGACTATTTTTCTTACTTTTTTAACAAAAAAAGAAAATCTCGTTATACGAATCACATTATTCGCTTCTTTATTTTCAACTATCGACCTAAACATATAATTTTTCGCACATATTTATCTTCTTTATCACTCTAAAAAGCAATTTAGGTTTCCTTCACAGTTTGAAGTCAAAAAGGGTGTGGGTGAGGGTGTGGGTGTTTCATCTATTTCATAAAAATGAAAATATTTCAATAAAAAGCAAGACATGATTGTATGGTAATTGTATTAAACAACTAATAGATTAATATTTGCGTACCGTCTGTCACTATGTGAAACATTATTTTTATAGGCAAATAAAATACTTTATGAAAGAATTATTTAATTGATTGTAAATAGAAGTAGGAAAAATGTTTATTCTCTTTAATAAAAAACTTACCTAAATAATAAAGGTATACACTTCGTACGCTTAAAATGTCTGTCTAAGAAATGTTTAGTATTACATTTACTCTATCAGTATATAGCTTGAAAATAATCTATAATACAAATTATGATTAACTTTTCCTATCAAATACTATCAAAACTTTTTTCAAATTAAAATGATGAAGACAGAATCTTCATGCGCATTTCAACCTAACTTCTTGTATGTTTGATCAATGAGTCATCCATAAAATTATTTTTACGGGAATATTTTTTCATCTTTCTTTTTTTTTCAGGTGTACATTTGACACAATATGTTTACAATCACTATTTATTTCTCCCTTTCTTTATTTTTTTAACTATACATACAACAAACTTTACATCGAGAGTTATGGATTTTTTCCCTACCGATGAAACATTTATTCATCGTTGGAATATTTTGTACATCTTGCGCAAGACATTCATGTACATATACCGTTGTGTTATAAATTCGGTTGCTTTCATTCACGTACGCTTTTTACTGATTCATTTTTAATAATGGAAAAAGAAAAAATTCATATTAATATTGTCGTCATTGGTCATGTCGATTCTGGTAAATCAACATCAGCTGGCCATTTAATCTACAAATGTGGTGGTATTGATAAACAAACAATTGAAAAATTCGAAAAAGAAGCTACTGAAGTATGTATTTGTGATTTCGGATTTCTATTGAATTTAACTACCTCTTTGTATTAATCTATGTTTAGATGGGTAAAGGTTCATTCAAATATGCTTGGGTATTAGATAAATTGAAAGCTGAACGTGAACGTGGTATCACCATTGATATTTCACTTTGGAAATTCGAAACAGCTAAATACTATGTTACCATCATTGATGCTCCAGGCCACCGAGACTTCATCAGAAACATGATTACTGGTACATCAAAAGTACGTATCCTGTTTGCTTTCTATAATATCTTTAACTATGAAATGTTTCTCTGTATTGTTTAGGCTGATTGTGCTGTTTTGGTTGTTGCTGCTGGTGTCGGTGAATTCGAAGCTGGTATCTCCAAAAATGGTCAAACACGTGAACATGTTTTACTTGCTTATACTTTGGGTGTCAACCAAATGATTGTCGCTGTCAACAAAATGGACACAACTGAACCACCATATTCAGAAAATCGTTTTCATGAAATCAAAACTGAAGTATTATCCTTCATCAAAAAGACTGGTTATAATCCACTTGCTGTTGCTTTCGTACCAATCTCAGGTTGGCATGGAGATAACATGATTGAAGCAACTGAAAAAATGCCATGGTACAAAGGATGGGCAATTGAAAGAAGAGAAGGTAATGCAAGTGGTAAAACACTTTTGGAAGCTTTTGATGCTATCTGTCCGCCATCACGTCCAACTGACAAACCACTTCGATTACCATTACAAGATGTCTACACATCTGGTGGTATTGGTGGTTATGGTACATTAGCAGTTGGTCGAGTTGAAACAGGTGTTCTTAGGCCAGACATGATTGTTAACTTTGCTCCATCAAGCTTCCAAACTGGAATTAGATCAATTGAAATGCACGATGAAATACTCGACGGTAAATATTTATTGTTTGTTTGTTAATAGATATATGTTGTAAGTGATGTATTAATATTTTGCAGAAGCTTTACCCGGTGATAACGTTAGTTTCTATACTAGACGTGTCGCTGGAAGAGATCTTAAACGTGGTTTCGTTGTATCAGATACCAGAAATGATCCAGCTCAAGATACAGCTAGCTTTGTCGCTCAAGTAAGACAAATTATTCTTTGTTTTTAGATTCTAAATGTTATTTTTTTTTCTTTTAAAATTAGGTTGTTATTCTCAATCACCCTGGTCAAATTGGTGTAGGTTATGCTCCAATTCTTGATTGTCACACAGCTCATATTGCATGCAAATTTGCTAAATTACTTGAAAAAGTCGATCGTCGATCAGGTAAAACTATTGAAGAAGCACCAAAATTCCTCAAATCTGGTGAAGCTGCTATTATAAAAATGATTCCATCGAAACCAATGTGTGTTGAAAAATTCTCTGAATATCCACCACTCGGTCGATTCGCCGTACGTGATATGCGTCAAACAGTCGCTGTTGGTGTTATCAAAGATGTTGAAAAGAAAGCTCCAACAGCAGCCAGAGATGCCAGAGCAACACCACGTGCTGCTCAAGGCAATATATAGCAAATGCAGTATCTTCGCAAACACACATCACGAACAGATCAACTGTATTTCTATTTATCACAACTAAGGGCAGTTAATTCTCTGATTGTTGTTCAACTCTTCTTAACGATTTTGTGGGAGAGACAACGGCAACCGAAAGATTTCTTCTCTTGGAAGTATAACATTCTATATCCTTCTTATTTTTTCGTGATATGAAGATCTGATGTGTTTACGAAATCTTTTTTTTGTATTTTTAACAATGAAATACTATGTAATCGATATCAACAATTAAATTGAAAGAATTATTTAGTACAATAATATATTCATGAAAATCTAGTGTATTCTTCGTTCCTTTTTATTAGAATTGAATATGAATATATTTATTATGAGTATGTCTACAAAAATAAGTTTATTGAGAAATTATATAAGATCAGTAATTGTATCTACAAATAACTGTTCGTATCAAATTTAAAATACAGTTTTTTTATTAAATCATAGAACTCACGTATATTATTAAGATTCTCATATGTGTTGATTGTTACTAGTAAATTATACAATGACCACAAAATATTAAAATTATTAAGACGCTAAAATGTCTATGTAATTTGTAATTATAAAAATGCAATCAGTGAATATTTGTACTATATTTATTTGATATCAATCTTTTAAATGAATTTTAAATAAAATAATAGTTTGAAACAGTACCTATTCATGCTTGTTTTAAAAATAAGAATATAACTATGTCATTACGATCAGCTTTAACATCTAAGGGTGGGTGTAGATGTGAGATGGAAGTAACACTCACGCCTGCGCACATCATCAGCCACACCCTCACCCTGTAAAATCAAAATGTATTATATGGAAAATGCAAAATTCTTAAAAATCATGTATTTTGAAAAAATAAAAATCACTTATAAATTCGTACATGGAGAAAAAATGAAAATCGCTTTTTAGTTTCTATAATTTGTTTTCAACTTTGGAGTATAGAGTCATCGTAGATTGGATACACAATACAAATGATAATAGTATAGCCGAAATGGAAAAGAGAAATGATTGTTACAATAGGTTTCTTGAATAATATTTATGGATTGAACAATAGTTAATTATTCAACAACAGAACAAACATCAATCCCATGATTATAAATGCATTGATATTAACCGAATGTATTGCAAAATTGTAAGGTGGAGTTATAGCTGGATTACTATCTGTTGTCTTAGGTGGAGTTATGGCTGGATTCCCATCTGTTGCACTAGATGGAGTTATGGTTGGATTTCTATGTGTTGTCTTAGGTGTATTCGTAGGCTTACTAAGCTACAGTTTCACTATCTCGTAACTATCAATGCAAATACTTACGAGTCATGATGAAACTAATATTCATACTAGATATAAATTTATCTAACCAGAATTGCCTTTAACTATTTTGTTATATGAAAAGCATTCTTCAGAAGCTGTTCAGATGAATGAATATCCCCTAAAAATAGAATATTTTCAAGTAGTGTTCACTAAAGTTCTTTGTTCAATGTAAATCAATTGTTCACAGTTGATGACACATTTATAGATAACAACAATTATGAATAGCCTTGACCCAAGTTCTATTCAGTTATCTGGTGAATCCTAATGTGAACGTTATTAATACGCAAGAGGACAAGCATAATATAAAAAGTGAAAACTTTAATTGCAAGAGATCTGTCCATCTATTATTCTTGCGTAATAAGTGCAGTTAGAGATTAAAAGATAACAAAAAAATCTCAATGTATATAAACAATTTGAACAACATTTCACGTAAACTATTTGACTACTTTGCAGTAAAACTCTTGATCCAACCTTTTCGTTCAATATTGCATAAACAACGAATATTATACAAAAAAGATTCATTCTTTTCCTATGACTTATACTGTAACAAAAAATTTTGGTTTCCACTATCATCCAGCAACGTACAATAATTGAATAATTTTTATTGAAGTATTATTCTTTAATTCGTTCGTTCCCATCCCAAAGAACTGAAAGCTTACATAGTCGATCAGCACAGGGTAACTGACGGTTCTCGCAACGTTGTAATTCCGACATTATTTTCATGTAAACAAAGATTTATACAGCTCAAGACAACCAGGTATATCATATGTTAACCATACGCACTTAACAAAAACTTCGTTCAGCTATTTTCTTGTTATCCTTGAAAATGATACAGTTCATCTTATAAGAACAAAAGATATCCAAAATGAATAATTCGAAGCAGAGTTCTGTTCGAGTATTTCCAAAATGTTAACAAAAGCCAGCATCCGCCGACAACACTAGATATGATACTATCAATAAAATCTTCCCAACAATGCTCAGAAGAAATGTTTTGCTCTCTCAAAACACGGATGTGAAATTCATCGAATCCTTCGTGATAACAACTCAAATGAATACTTCCTATAACTATTTTATTCAGCTACTATGTTAGCTTTAAAAGAAGGATCTGCTATTCGCGGCATGATGGAAAAAGCCACATCGAAATAGAATAATTATCAACATCACTACATCCAGCAACAGAGTATACTTGGGAGTATCTGTTTCCTCTCTATGGCAATCTCGATGATCATAACACAAAAGAATAGTTCTCAGGACGCTTAAACTCTACAAACCAGTTCAGCTCAAAGTGAAAGCGTGTAGGATCTACCAACAACGATGATCACATGAGAAGTGAATACTCATTACTAGGGGATCATTCAGCAACTAAGTTCATTTCATACTGAACGCTTGCAGCACCTATTAACAATGGTAATCATACGAGAAATAAATACTCACTACCAGGAGACCATTCAGCAACCAAGTTCACCTCATACTGAATGCTTTCGCATGTAGAAATACTGGCGGTTACGTAAAAAATGAAGACTGAGCAAGAGGAATTCATTCAACAACCAAGTTCCTTTCAGAACACATGCTTACCGAACCTGATAGCAACGACGAATACATCTGAAATGAATTATTATTAGTAGCAGCCCATTCGCCACCAGAGTTCACTTCAAAATCAATCCTTCCAACATACGTGAATATTGATGAGTCTAGTAGAAATGAATAATTATTACAAGGAGTCCATTAGCTAACTGAGTTCACTTCACCCTCAATAATTGCAGCACCTGCTAACAATGATGACCACATAACAAATCTATAATTACTAGGAGGAGTCCATTAAACAACTAAGTTCACTTCAGAGTCAATCCTTGATGAAAATCATAACAACAACAATCACATAAGGAACAACTAGTTACTAATAGATGTCCATTAAGCAACTAAATTCACTTCAGATTTAATCATTAATGCAAATCATAACAACAATAATCACATAAGGAACGAATAATTACTATAAGCAGTCCATTAAGCAACTGACTTCACTTTAGAGCTAATCATTAATGCAAATCATAACAACAATAATCACATAAGGAACGAATAAGTACCAGGAGGAATACATTAAGCAACGGATTTCACTTTAGAGTTAATCATTGATGCAAATCATAACAACAATAATCACATAAGGAACGAATAAGTACCAGGAGGAATACATTAAGCAACGGATTTCACTTTAGAGTTAATCATTGATGCAAACCATAACAATGACAATCACATAAAGAACGAATAGATACTACCAGAGATCCATTAAGCAACTGAGTTCACTTCAGAGTCAATCTTTGATGTAAATCGCAACAATAACAATCACACAAGGAAGAAATTATTACTATAAGGAATCCATTAAGCAATTAAGTTCACTTCAGAGTCAATCTTTGATGTAAATCGCAACAATAACAATCACACAAGGAAGGAATTATTACTATAAGGAATCCATTAAGCAATTAAGTTCACTTAAGAGTGAATGCTCGCCAAACCTGATAACAATGATGATCATATAAGTAAGAAATAATTTCTACAAGAAATCTATTCAAGAATCCAGTCCACTTCATAGTAAATTCCTGCAGGAGCTGCTACCAGCGATCATCAAATGAAACCTTGATAGCTTTCAAGAAAAGCTCAGTCAACAACTGACTTTATTTCGACGTGAATTTCTCCAGTTCGTGTAAATATTGATGATCACATCATTACTAAAGAACTATTATCAGGAATCCATTAACCAACTGAGTTCGCTTCACAGCGAATGTTTACAGCACCTGTTAATAATGATGATCATATGAGAAACGAAAACTTCTTATAAAGAGTCCAGCCAGCAACTGAGTTCACTTTGGAGTAAATGCTTTCGACATTTGTGAAGACTGATGATCACATGAGAAATGAATTGTTATTACCAGTAGCTCACTCTGCAACAGAATTCACTTCAGAGTGAACGCTTCCAGCACTTAACAGCAATAATGATTGCGTGAGAAATGAATCACAGTTAATAGCAGCCCATTCATCAACAGAGATCACTTCAGAGTGAACGCTTCCAGCACCTAATAGCAATAATGATCACGTGA
>CAJNOI010000010.1:999745-1063181 GCA_905250115.1 Adineta steineri | reverse complement strand
AACCACACCCCTACCCACACCGACAACCCTTCCTGACACCTACACCCCACACCCACACCCACACCCTCAATTTTGCAGTAGAATGAAAATAAATATGCTATACTTTCTCCACAAACACTCATGTATGCTTTGATACTCACTAAAAAGATTATTTTCCTATAACTTTAATTAATAAATTTTGTGAACTCTGCGCTATTACTTTCCAACTTCTTTTCAGACAGAGATCTATAAAAAATATTCCTCATGGTCGGGTTTCGCAGTTATCTTTAGTGTTCTTCTTTTCGAAGAATGAAGCAAACCTAGTTAATATTTATGATAACAAAAAGAAGAAATTGTTGTTGTCTGACGAACAAAGATAAAACTTCTTGAGTTTTGTTCGCAGAAACAGACCAACACATACTCTATTACAAGAAAGCAACTAAATAGTAGACGTATTTTAATTGTTATTTTTCCCTCCGTTATTTATAAATGTTTGAAATCAGTCGTAATTAGAAATTTGCGTTACAGTATAGTGTGGTCCATCGGTGGGCTACATCTTCACCCATGAGTTAATTAAATTTTGGGTTGTAAAATAATCTAAATGTGATCTTTTAATTAAAAATCCTTTTCCAATGAAAACTCATCATCGTTTTCAGCAAAATACACGGCTTTAACGGTTTTATACATGAAGTAAGTAGAAAATCTAACATTTTAGCTTAGTATTCATTCCGAACAAACAAGGCTTCTCAAGAAATCACGCATGTAGGATGTATCTAGTCAGGTTTTGAGTTTTTCCTGAATAGATCCACCATAAAGCGCTTTTCAGCTAGAATTCTACAAACTTTATCAGATACAATACTCATTCTCCTATAATGGCCCTTTTATTCCATACAAAATCCCTGATTACTATTAAAAAAACACCCATACAAAACCTAGGAAAAATCCTTTGATCTTCGTCAAAAACTGCGCTCTAAGTATACCTCGATGAGTTCTCTCCAGTAGTACTCCAAGATTTTCTATAGCTTAAACTATGGTTTTCAGATTTTTCATAGCAGCATCAATGATCTTGGAAATTATAGCTTGAGTTATGGAAAATCTAAGCATACTATGAGATACACCTGATCGAGTTATACTTGAAGAGCAAGTGATCGTAATCTAAGGACGCTTTGTAATGGATTCATTATATCCTATCCACGTCATGCATGATTTTTCATCTTTCTTCTTCCATATAATAGGATACTCATAACCAGTTATTTATTAGCGCAATCCCTAGAAGAATGATCGATTTTAGGTTTAGAAAACAAGGAATATTGAAATTTTGCGTGAAATATCAACGGTAAGATCAAAATCAATTAAACCTACTTGTCATAGGCCATTGGCTTCACCTAGTTCTTCTTTCCATTTCTTTCTCTTATTATGACGTCATTTTGATCGTAATTTTTCTTTCTGAACTTGGATATATACATATATGTAGAAGACAAGCGTCATTGAATTAAGCAAATTTTTATCAAAATAAAAAACAAAGATGCAGTTTTCTTTATTTAGTTTGTTTTTCTTTTAGATTAATAGCAGAAAAACTTCTCGAAAATATTTCAGTTTGTGTGTTAAACAAAATCGGTAATGGGCTGTTTCGGCAATTTCAACATATTCGGACTTATACCATTGCTGCACTTAATTGTAGCTATTTGTTATGCATTTATTCTAATATGCGATCCAAGAGACACAAACTTAGGAGCTATTATACACGCCTTTGCAGGGATGCAAACATTATTAATCCTTTTGTGTTGGTACAACCGAAAATACATCTTTGGAACCAAAGAAATTCGCACAACCTCTTATTCTTGGACAGAGGTAACACGTCGGCATCCAACTAGCGGGTAAATTTGTTTTTGCGGAAATCATGCTTGTATACTGTATTTTACTATTGCAAATTCGTTCATCTTTTTAGAATAATACTTGAAACAGCAGAAAGGGGAAGAACTGACTATGAAAAATCTACAATACGTAAGTTATAAGTGCTTGTCCTGCATTTAAAACGATTTTGCTTCGTTCAAATTCTAGCTGTTACATTTATGGCAATTATTGTTTGTTTTGGCCTTTTTATTACCATACAAGTAAAACTATTCAGAAATTGGAACACTTCGGTTTGCGAGACATCACCAAGAAACGAAGCATGCGTAATGGTGATTATCACATATGTGACGACACTCACTACGATACCGATTCTTTGGTGGTACTATCGCAGAAGTACGGATGAAAACAAATCATCGAATGATATTGAAGCATCAACATCACGAGCTGATCCTAAAGAACAAGACAGGTTTTGATTAACAAACTATTAGCGTCTGTATTCCTCCTTTCATTCATTTGTATCATTAAATGGACGAGGATGGACGACTGTTTAGTACACAATAAAGTTTCTGCTAGCTGCTTGCAGGTTTTCGCCTTCTCGAGTCGTAACAAATACTGAACCCTCGGCAACAAACAGTTCCACAGAATATCATTAATACGAGCCTCTTGAGGGTGTGGGTTGTGGATGTGAGTGGGAGTACGAGTGGATGAGTGTAGATGTAGGTAAAAGTATAGGTGTGGCGTCAGCGTCGATGTGCACAAAGGGCGAGACACTCACACCCATTCAACAAAGTCTTTTTTACTAAGATATTCTGGAAAGACTTAGTAGAATCAGACTGCAAAAAATAAAGAAACCACCATATCTCTGCTATTTTTGCTACTTATCTGTTTTCATTACTATTTCATATATGCTTTCAATCTTAAGTTTTCGCTGAAACGTATAGTTTCTGGCTTGTGTTCACGTTGAGGGTGTGGGTTTGTATGTGTGTGTCTCTTCTCTTAGCTTATACCCACACCCTCAAGATGCGTCTGTTCTTTTGTTTTGTTTTAGAATGCAAGTGTGCCTAATGATAATGCGTAGGTCGTCGTTTGTCATCCGTCGGCGAAGTTTTTTTGATAACGCAAAAACATTTTTTTATCTCTCGAAACAGCCATTTAATAGCTCTCTTACATTAACAACCAGTCTTTATTTTTACTGATTGAGAAATAATCACAGAATCTTTTACGCCTAATTTGACTGATAAATTATTTTAATTTTCCATCGGAAGATAACCGTATTGAAATGATGGCACATATAGTTGAACGTGACGGTATAGAACTTCGATTATCCGGTCAACCATGTGATGTTCCAAAAAATGATGTTGCTCGACTGATGTACTATTTTTCATGTATCTGCGAGTTAGTAGACTATCAAGGTTCATGCCCGAATATTGAACGTTATTGTGATTATCGTTCCTATCGTACTATGACAGACGATGATATAAGTGTTATGCTAGGCTTATGCCATAGCTTTTTCGGTCCTGGCAAATTCGAGCGTGCAAAAATACTTATATGCAATAGTAAACTATGTAAACCAGGATTTGCAAACTCATTTTATGAAATTACACAAACAAAAACTGCAATGGGAGTAGCAGTTAAACCATCTGTCATTATAGCTGGTAAAAATGTAAGAGTGAAGCATGTAATGGTATACAGATTTAAATGGATAGAACGCAACTATAATTATCCTTATATAAATTTGGCGAAGAAGCACTCTGTTCGAATGATAGACCCTCCCTCGTCACATACTGGTGGTTGTTGTTGTGAAATACTATAAACGAAATGAAATTTTAATTGAATTATGGTAAAAACAGATGATGACCTATTTGAAATAAATAATTTCTGAATACCTAACTCTCAGGGTGTGGGTGTAGGTGTGATGTGTCGAGCGTGCGATGATCCGGATTTCATTCCGCTTAGTTGATTTCTTGATTTTGTTTTTGCGAAATGTTCACTGAAGTGAGCTAAGTGGATATAAGTATGTAGGATATGGGGAGTCGACTGAATCGTTGAGATCTGGTCAGATAAATGGGAATAGCTCTGGGGAAGTTGCACTTTGTTAGTGAATGTTAATATAATTTATATTTGGAACTAGAGATCGTGAACTATCCTGACGGCGTCAAACTGATGTCGAGTAACAGATACGATGTTCATTGATTAGTTTTTGCTGCTTCTGTGTAATGAATCATATGAAATAATCATTTTTAACTCTGATGAATGATTTGGCATACCGATGTGATCAAGGATCGATTATCAAGTTTGCTGATGGATTATGAGGAATAAGCATCTTGTCTATATTTGTCGTTGTTATGTTTGAGCTAATAAAATAGACATCCACCCACTCTCTTGTATTTCGGTGAAAAGTTAGTGCGATATGAGAACGCAAACAGTTTGAGTTCTTTTTGAATATATTATCGTTTTTATTCCAAGAAACTTGGTCTTGCTGATAAATGCACGAAAACGATGCACAGGTAGATAAAAACTTACTCTCTTCCACACTAACCCAAGACTTCCAATCGTTATTAGCCTTCAGATAGGCGTGGGTGTGAGTGTAGACGAAGGGAGTAGGTGCTAGTGTGGGTGGATGTTGGGTAGATGTGAGTGTAGGCGTGGCGTCCGTGTTGGCGTGCACTAAGGGCGGCATACTCACACCCATCCAACACAGTCTTTTCTACATAAGATATTCTGGGAAGACTTAGTAGCATCAGATTGCAAATAATAAAAATATTATAATATTTCTACTATTTTTGTTCCTTATATGTTTTCATTACTATCTCGTATACGCTTTATATCGAGTTTTCGCTGAAATATATGGTTTATGGCTTGTATTCTCGTGGAGAGGGTGTGTGGGGCTGGGTGAGGGTAAATGTGGGTTTGGATGTAGATGTGTGTATTTCCTCTCTTAGCTCACGCTCACACACACACCCGTTTGGCGACAATTGACTTGGTGAATTTCATTTTCGATGAAATTCGTGTCCGACGAAAGAGATTTTCGGCGATTGTAGACTACATCGTTTACTCCCGCTCCTAGTGATAGTATTTTTTTTTTCGTTCCTTCAATTGTAGATAAACATTATTCATCGTTTGCTGTTATCTTGTAAGCAGTTTCATGCAAGAGATGATAACCAACACTCTTCTCTCTTTGCTCACCTGTGTAGAATAAGGGTGAAGGTGGGTGGGCGTGAGTGTGGCTGCAGATCTTCATAAGGAACATATTTTTACTTAGGCCGATATTCTCATCCACACCACACCCTTGATAAAAACTTATTATTTCTTTCAGTAGATGATATGGATGTTCTAATGATTTCTTAATCTTATATCCTAAGAAAAAAAAATGAGATGCTATATATTTTCTCATCATTGTTACTATAAACTGTTCATCAGAAAATTATAGCTCATATATTTATTATAGAAATATTAAAGTGATTAAATACTTGTAAAATTGTCTATTAGTTTTAATAGTTACAATGTAAAAATATCAATAACAATCATTTGTTGCTACTAAAGAAGAATTCATTACTAAATTAGCTACTTATGAATTAGTAAGAAATTATATTGCTCACTAAGTCACGATGATTTAGAAAACGATGAATAAGACGTTTTTTGACGATTCATTACCGCCTTTTTCCAAGATATTTAGAAACATATTGACAGAGATCGATAGATTCGTTGTAGTATTGAATTTCTTCATGTCTACTATTCGATTATTATTCATCGGTACGTCACTTTTTTATCTATTATCAATCGATTTCATAATTGGTATTCATATTGAGTCTATTGATTCGAGCATATAAATGTAAATCTTAATTATTGAATCATCTTGATTTTATGAAAAATTAAAATAGTCATGATTAACAAAAAAAAAAGCATAACTATCACAAGAAATATTTTGAAATAAAACACAATGGCACTTGATTAATGTTGATCAAGATTTTGTAAATCTTTAATTGTTTCATCATATACTTTTCGTTTATTAATCAAATCATTTTGTCGACGTTCTATATCAGGATCATGCGCCATTAAATGATCAAGTTTCTCTAAACTCGTACTACTCAATATGGATGATTGTAAATCAAGTTGAGAAAATTGTTTTCGTACAAGTTGATATTCAATACGTTGAGGAAATGTTAAAACAATTCGTTGACATATTATATCTTGCATTGTTAATATACGAATTTTATATTCAACAATTTCTTCATCATTTAAATTCTCATTTATAACATTAGTTGTTGGAGATCTTGTTGATGAAACATAATCTGATGCTAAACGATTATCTAAAGTAGAAAAATATATCAATATATATAAATGCTTCAAATAAAGTTTTGCTAGGGACTGAACTAATCGAAAATCTCGGATTTTTTGTTAGAAACTGACCGTTAGTTTTAGTAGTGAGAGATTCGGGAATAGTATTCTGTTGAGAAGTAGACCAATAATTACTCCATACTATAGAGAGATAAAGAAAAATTTTGAGAAAAAAATTCTTGAATATATTTACATGATGATAAACGATTTGTTGAAGAAGGATTATTTGGCCGAGATATTTTAATCGGTGATTTATATTCATCCTCTAAATCATCATCATTATCTTCACTTATTGCACCACTTTTTCGTTTTACAGATGTTGTCATTGAATTTGTTGCAGCATTTGTTGTTGTTGTATAAGGTAATCGAGCTGATTGCACCGTTGTTATTACTGTCGATGCATCATTAGAAGTTTGTTTATGAATTTTTTTAATTCGTTTTAACGTGTCTTTATATAATGGATGATCAGCATATACAAATGATGCTTCCATTTCAAGTATTAATTCTAATTCACGATAACATTCATCTTTTAATTGTTTCTCAATATTTTCATGCATTAAACGAATCTGATTCAATAGATTTGGACGTGCTTGAAAAACTTTATTTATCACATTTGATATGACATTATTCGTACGTTCCAACATATGAGATAAATATTGTTCCATTGGTGTACGAATAACTTTTATATAATTAAGACATACCGTTTTTGTTACACGAAATAAAATATACTAAAATAAAAAAAAGATTTAATAGTTATATGAACAAATTTTACTTACATCAGCTGGTTCTGGTCCTTGTGTAGCAATCATAGCGGATTTAATTGATTGAATAAGTTTATTATTATCAAGTTTACAATTATGCATTTCATCATAGAATTGTTGATTTAATTCATTTCGTTTTGAATATAATGGATTATTCACTTGTGCACCTTCTTCAACACCATGAATTTCTGTACGAAATGATTGCATAGCAGTAAATAGTTTATTTGTTAAATGTCTTGAACGTGCTTCATTTGTAAATAATAATTGAGTATAATCTTCAATACCTAATTGACGAAATTGTTGTTCGACGTTATTAATTTTTGTACGTAAATCAGTAATAAGACGTGGTAAAGCTTGTTTTATACTTCGAACAAGTTCGCGAGTGAGAAAACGAGCTAATGATGGACAACCGCGTCTTTCAGCTGGTACTGAATGAAATTTTTGCGATTTAGAAAAAAATTGTTCTTCTTTACGAAGTGCTTCACCTAAAAAATAAAATAATTTCTTTTACAAAATTAATTCATTTTATTTTCATACTTAATTCAATATTATTATCAATATCTTCTTGTGTACGACATTTAACCATGAGATAACCATGTTTTAATGGTATACGTTTATTATCAAAAACATCTAATAATTTTTGTTCAACTCCGCGATCAACAAGATCAAGTTTTGTTAATACACCAACTAAAATTTATTTTTTTAATATATATAAAGAAATATTATCCCTTTTACTTGTTCGTTCACCATCTGGATCGAACATTTTAGCATATTTAATTGCTGCTGATGTTTCAATATCATTACAAGCTTGAATAATAGCAAGAATTATTGTTGATGGTTTATCAAGATATTCTTGTATTAATTCTTCAATCATATTAACTGATTCACTATCTTGTTGTTTTGATGTTACTTGAATTATTCCTGGAAGATCAATTAAAGTTAAATTTGGTAAATAGGGTGCTTGAATATCGAGCGAAAGAACTTGTTTTGATATTTGATCACGATTAAATGTTAAGCGATTTTGTTCCTGATTAATATATTGACTAATTTCATTTGCAGTTGGAATATTATCTCGTATAAGACGACCTGAACATGAAAGAGTTGCATGCCAAGTTGGTGAACGACGCATACGAAGTTCAAGAGGACATTTTGTTGTCATATGTTGTCCACCACGAGGTAAAGGTATGCCTGATAAAGCTTCTAAAACACTACTTTTTCCTGAACTTTGTTCACCAATAACAACAATCGCTGGTAGATCAATTGTTGCATCAATATCAGACACTCGATTTCGAACTTGAATTATAAGAAAAACAGATTTTATATTTATATTTAAAAAAGAAGATTTACTTTGGTCAATTGTTGTGAGTAAAGGTGCAATTTCTTCATCGTAACTTTCAGCAAGAGCTAAAGATGGATGATCTGCTTTAGAAGTAACAGATCCAGTTGACTGTCGACTACGAGTTGACATATTTAATTGAATTAATAAATCAATTCGGAACAGAGAAAGAAAAAAAAGTATATATTACAAATGATTCATCTGCAGTCCCGTAAAATAGGTATTGGATGAATATTGTATATTTCCATGTGATGTCGCTTTCGAATACAAGATAACTAACATGTAAATCATGATTGATTGTGTTCACACTAGAGATAAAATCCAAACTATGTTCATATCATCAAGTCTTTCTTACATCATCATTTCATTCAAAAATTATAATTTGCTATTTCATATAATCATTTAATTATTGTTAATACAAAAGAAAAAAACATGAAACGAGAAATATGATAAACAAAAAACGAAAAAAAAAACTGAAGAAAAAAATATGTCGAAAGTAATTGTTCAGAAGCATATACATGTATGAAGTTTATTCTTTGCTACCGGTAAATGTTGATGCATATAATGTACCCTGATAAGCAATTCCATTTAATTCAATGGCAAAATTAATTGATTTTTCATTAATTTGTTGTTCCAAAGCTTGATCTAAAAGTAAAGAAAGATTTATAAAAAAAATTTCGAAGAAAAAAGTTTTATTTACCTTTTGAAATTATTTTTAATTTACTAACTTGAGATAATAATGAAGGTGAATTTGTTGTTGATGCAAATTTTTTTGTTGTATCATCGTTAGATTTTGATAAAAAACAAGGTGAAATACTTCGTTTTATTGGTGATGATATACGGTGATGATCTTCAAATGAAGGGATTCGTGAAATCATTGATGATGATGATTCATTAACATCGCGTGATGATGATGAAGATGCTGCTGCTGCAGCCGCAAGAAAAAATGGGTGAGATAATGCAGCAGCCATAGCCGCATGATTTGGATCCACTTAAAAATCAATATAATTTTAGCAAAAAAAAAGAATCTATAATAGAAATATGTATATTACATGGTCTGTGTGCAAGCGGACTAGCAAGAAAGCCATTTGCTGATGCTGTTGTTATGGGTGGTGGTGGCGGTGGTGGAGGCATGATTTGTGGAGGTGATGAATATTCAAATGCATAGGATGGTCGACGACCTTCACGTCGATTTCCTTCTAAAATAAGCAATTTACCTATAATCTTATCAGAAAAAAATGTATATATTATTAATCATTACCAATAGCTGCTTGTAATTCACCAGATGAACTTAATTGTAATTTTTCACATTCATATGGATATAAATATTTCATATACCTTAAGAAAGAAAGAAAGAAAACAAATCAGAATAATATTATATTGTTCTCATAATAAATTAGAGAAATCTAGACTACAAACAAATTGATTTCTCATCGTTTATGTTCAAGACATTGACATATGATAAATGATAGACAACATATGTGAAAGAGAGTAATCGACTTTTATTAGTCCAACACATTATATATGTCAACACTTCAATGAAAAGATAGTTATACATACTGTGTACGTAAAGTAAATGCAGCACTAGTAATCGAACTTGGTAAATTAAGACCTTTCGTCACTTCACGCCATAATTTTTTGTTAATGACTTCAACTAATCCGCCTTTACCAACAACCAAACGAAATAATTCATCTTAATTAAAATTACAAAAAAAAGTAGAACATTTATTTCTCTCTCTCTATTAAATTTAATATGTACTTACATAAATCAAGTACATGTTTAGCCATAATAGGTATTCGATTAACCGGAGTACCACGTTTTTGCATAAATGCAAATAAATCATCAAGAAATTCTTTACGTTTTGGTTCATCGGATAATTCATAGAGCTACAAAAAAGAAAAATGAATAATTTCTTTTCATTAGACTAATTTAATAGTAGATAGAAAATTACTTCCCCTCCCGATCGCGAGTATATACAAATGAAGATTTGTTTATTTATTTCTATATGACTATCTTTTTCGAACTTATAATTGTGATTATCGATGAAGCTTTTCAAGACATATATATACACACAAGTGATCGACCGGCTTTCTGCTCAATTTGACCTTCTTATTGATAAGAAGAAGAAGAAACCAAACAAAGTTCATCGTTTTAATATTCTTTCTGACTAGTAAAACAATAACGTGACTTACATATAGGATAAGAAATTGATTTAAGCTGATTTTATTTTAATAATAATGATCGATACAGCAGCTGGAAAATCTCTTTTGTTTTTTTAAAGTGAAATCGAATAGTCCATAAAAAGAAATCTTTTCTTTAAGATGCTCATTTATTTTCTCGTCAACCATCTGCCTCGAAACAATGCAATTAGTAGCAAATAATCGATATTGCCTCGAGCTGTGCTGTTCCTTTGCGACATTCTCTTTATATATATATATAAATATCGTTTGATGATCAGACATATTCCTTTGAATCAAAAATGGAAAAACGCTAATTGTTGATCCATCTCGTATGTATATATATAGACGACCTAGCACATCAATAATCCAAAGAGTCTTCACATATTTATAAATGAGCAAACTAATGTGCCTTCTTTTTTCTACAAAGGCAATTAGTTGATATATATATATATATATAAACGATAAATTGATCATCAGACAAAAAAAACGGACTGGCCTTAATCGAAAGAAAATTAGTTTCAACGAATAGAAAATACAAACGAAATAACAGCTGTATAATTATAAATGTTTTTTAATGAATAGGAAATAGACAAAAGTTCTTCTTCTTTTTATTATATAAACTTGATAAAGAATATCAACAGAAATGTCAGTCGAGCTATCTCGATCATAATATCTGATTGTAGCTAAGAAAGATGAAAACAGACATATTATGTTTTTCTTCTTTGGTAACCTTCAGCATGATAATTATTTTCCGATCTAATCAACTGAAATGATGTTGGTATTGTTATAATATCAACAAAAGAAAAATATATTCTATTCTCATATGAAATTAATGTTGAGAAAGAATTTTAAATACTTAATCTTTTTGGTGCTCAAAAATTTTCTTATAAATAAATAATAAGCGACATGTGTGTCTATTCATACAGATGGTCAACGTTCTCTCTCATTATTCTATATTTTTTTGGGTTTATTTGCCTCGATATGTTCAACTGTTGTATAAGATAAAGAAAAAAAAGATAGATGTGTTTTTGATTTCTCTCTTAACTGGTGTGTCTTCAATAATAGATAAGTGCTACTATGAAAAAGAACATAGATGAATGAGTTTTTGTTACATCTTTTATGGCAGATCATCTATATATATATATACCAAACATTTCAATTAATTATTGCCTCAAAGCTATCAACACTCGCTCGTTCTACAAAGAAAAGAGCGAACGATGCACACAATCCAAATGATGTGCAAACAGAAGGAAAAGATAGATCTCAATAGAGATATAGAAACAGTCAGACTGAACCTAATTGATTTCTACTCAATCAAAATATCAGATAATAAATATCAATTTACCTGACGAAATTGTTCTTCAAAAGTCCTACGAAAAACAAAACAAAACAATAAGAATTTTGGATAGATAAATATTGATATTTACCATTCAGTTGTACTACCAGAATTAGATTGATTTCCACTATCATCTGAACCAGGTGATCTTGGTGGTTGTTGATTATCAGATGATGATGATTGAACTTGTGTTGTAACGTTTAGTGTTGGTGAAAGTATCGATGGTGTTGTTGAATTAGCTGCCCATGGATATGAATGAAAATTATAAGGACTTCGTTGCTGTTGTTGTTGTTGTTGATATAATGCAGCTGCTAGAAATCGATCTCGTTCTTCTTTTGATAAACGATGAAATAATTGTTGTTGAATTTGTAATTGATTTAGAGGAGAATTTTCTTCATTATTATTCGTATTTAATTGTGTAAATAAACGATCACGATCGTCTGGTTTCATAGCAAAGGATTGTGTATAAAGAAGAAAATTTCGATGTGCTAACCAACGATCTTCATAATCTTTATATTCTTTTGCAAGATGTTCACGTTGATGTAAATAATCATTGGTTGATGATATTGAACGATTTATATTTGTTGATGAATCCGTACTATCATTTTCATTCTTATTTGTACTACTAGTTGACCGAACTTTTTCATCATGTACACTTACATTAGAAAAACAATCATCATCATCATCATCAATTGTTGATGATGATGATGATGCTCGAGATGATTTTGCCGGACTATCCGTATTCTATTAAAATAATTTTTTTTGTTTTGTTTTATTAAATAAAATACTTTTATACATACTTTTAAATGATGATAATCATTTGTTTCTGCACGTAAGATTTCCATTGAAAAATAAATCACGTTTTTTGTTCTAATATGTGCTTTACAAGTAATAACAATCTAGAGACAAATTAATTAAAGAAAAAGGTTTAAAAAGAGGCTACAGTCTAATACACATGAGTAAAAAAAGTAGATTGTTCTCGCTCTTTCTTTCTTTTTTTTGTTGTATACGTATAGATGTTTTTTTCTTCTCTTCTTACTCTGTCTCTTTTTATTTTTTATTCCCTCAACGAATCCGAATTACGATAGAATAAAATATATACATAGACATACATGCTACCAATATCATAAAACAGTTTATATTAAAAACAAAATTAATCTTCTTCTTTCCTTTCTTTGTATATTCTCTATTTCGATTCGTCCGATTTATTGATAGAACGAGGCATCCGATTTGCTGAATTCTCTCTTATAGCAAGTAATAGAAAGAGAGAGAGAGAGAAGAAAATGATAGGGAGGGAAAGAATAGGAAGATTAACGTTGACGTCGAGTTGTTAATGTCGATTATACAGCCGCATTATTGCTAGCGCGATGACGAACGATGATGAGCATGATATGATATGAAATGAATGTAAATGATAATAGCAGGGTAAGAAAAGACATGGCAAGGCAAGGCAAAAAATCATCATCATCATTATCATGCAACAACAAACAGACATACAAAAAACTTCATATGCCTATCTTATACAAAGATTGTTGCAATCAAATCTCATTTTGTATGTCATATAATAGCTTGCATTTGGTATTTATGATAGCAAACTATTGTCGACAATGTCGTTATAGATTATTCTGATGTTTATGTATATATATATATATATATTGTTGCTTGCATTTGACCGAGAGAACATCAATTTAGTAGACAAAATTATACACTATTTTTCTTGCTTATATATATACATATATATATCTATCTTATATGACTAATAAGCCCGCCTTTAGATAATTGATATTACCTTGTTTATAAAAAGAAAAGAAAAGAAATAAAAACTTAAAGTAATTATAATCAATGCGTTTAAAATCTCATTATCATCAAATAACAGAATTGCTTTCTTCTAAATCATATAAACATCGATCATCTCAAGGCAATTATAATCATATGAAACAAGAAACAATTCCAAAAATAATTAAAAATCGATGGTCTATACAATCACCAATAAATTCAGGTTCATTCGGTTATATTTATCAAGGAACAAATCTAATAACTAATGAAAAAGTTGCAATTAAATTTGAATCAAAAACTAATTCTCATCCACAATTATCTAGAGAAAGTCAAATCTATCGTTCTATTGAAGGTATTGGTATCCCTAAAATGTATTGGTAAGATGAATTCAATCGGAAATTTACTCGAAAAACAGACTATATATCAAGGTATGGAACAGTAGATGATAATTATCATGCAATCATACTTGAAATGCTTGGACCAAGTATTGAAGATTTATATAATTATTGTCATAGACGATTTACTATAAAAACTGTTCTTTTACTTGGTGAACAAATGCTTGAAAGAATTTGTCATATACATCGTCGATCTATCATACATCGAGAGTAAGTTGTTATTTCTAGAACAATTGTTGTCATGCATTATTAATAATAAAAGAAAAATGAATAAAGTAATTTATTTTATTTTATTTTAAATAAATTACTTTTTAAACTGTAATAATGAATAAAAGAACCTAATTATGTTTATATATAGCTTGTCAGTATAGTACATTTCTCTTACGGTATATTACAAAATCATCTAAATATAATCTGTCTTCTGTAATAATAAAAATTTACAGTTTCAACGAATCAAACATTTACTATATAATCTATTAGATGTTGTATATAAATATACGTTAATCTTCATTATTAGTCGGCTTATACATTATAAAAGACAGTAATGAGAGTTTACTGATTTCCTTTCCAAGAAAAGAACTGTTAAGATTAATTAAAATAATCGAAATTGTCAGATATGCTTGATAATTATCAGTAAAAGTCTTTTCGTATCCGATTTTGATTAAAATATTTAAACTCTAGTTTATTTTTTTCTATTACCTTGTTTATGTAATTCAATGTCTTCTATAGATGTGTTAATTAGTCGTTCTACTTTCATCGTTTTCCAGATGCTTGTTTTGTCTTCTTCTGAATATGAATATTTCGTTTTATTTCAGTATCAAACCAGATAATTTCACTATGGGTATTAATTCTAAATGTCAAAATGTTTATTTAATTGATTTTGGTTTATCAAAATATTATTTAAATAAAAAAACACGTCAACATATTGAATATAATGATAAGAAACATTTTCTAGGTACAATACGTTATGCTAGTCTTCGTACACATGCTGGAATAGAACAATCACGTCGTGATGATTTAGAATCATTTGCTTATACATTAATTTATTTAGCACGATTAGATAAATATTTACCATGGCAAGGTATTAAATGTAGAAATAAGAAAGAAAAACAAGAAAAAATTTATGAAATTAAACTTCATACACATATGGAAAATTTATGTTTAAATTTACCAAAAGAATTTCAAGAATTATTAATATATACACGACAACTTGGTTTTGCTGAAGAACCAAATTATTTTTATATATTTTCATTAATTAAACAAGTATATCAAACAATGAATATTAAAAATGATTTTATCTATGATTGGATTATAAATAAATCCATAAAAAAATTGTAAAAATCTCCTAGTTTTGTAACAACAAGACATAGATGAAAATTTTTTTTTGAAGTCTGTTACATTTAATCAATGTAATGAAAATTAAGTTTTAAATAAACATGAGAAAGAAATAATTTTCTTCTGTCTAATTTTTATTAGTATGCATGTAAGTCATGATATCTAAATATTTAAAAACAATAGTTAATGGGTTCAGTTTATATATAAGAGTACCTTTTTTATTTATTTATTAAGTAACAGTGAAAATATGTGTTCCAAACATGACTTTTTTTCTATATCAGGAATGATAATAGAAATAGTTTTTTTAGGTTGTAATAAATAATGAGTAGCACTTATATTTGACATTTATTATATACTCGACTTTGTACAGTGGTAATACGAACAATAATAGTTACTATGGAATAATATCAAGTTGACCTCAACAGCTAAACTATCACTAAACAATATGTACTATTTATGCTTTTATTTATTGAATTCTTGAGATATTACAAACTCAAGGTCGTTTATTCTGTTCAACTATGATCTATAAGCAGTGTGCTCAATCAAAAACGAAATGTTTATATTCGAATGCATTGCTTACATTCTAACACTATCATAACATACTTTACTGAAAGATGTGAACATGCATATTACTATAGCAGAAAATGTCGTCCATATTATATATGATGATATTTTGATCTAATTTGTTTCTCCAATTCTGTAGTATTACTTTATTCTTTCTTCATGTTAAACTCAACCTAAAAAATCTTGATCGGCTTTGAATAGCTGATGGATTCCCCCTAATAACGCCGAAAATATTAATATCGAAAACCCAAATGCTGGATAATCAGAAAAGTAGGAATGTTGAGAATGAAAGAAAATAGAAGTAGAAACACCTTTCTCCTTCACCTACACTATTATATTGCCACTTGCACCCTCATTTTTGTATTCGATATTTTAATTTTCGATATTTTTATGTTTCGATCATATTAGGGTTAACCAGCTGATTGAATATCATGTTTTGTTAATATTACACTTCTCATTTTTTTTTTCATTCATTCTATATTTTTTTCACAGAACTTCAAAAACTGTCAAACAAACATAATAATAACAATTTGTTGCGTTTCTCAGTTTCATTCACAAAAAAAGAATAGGATCCGATCATCCATATTCTTTAGAAATAACATAAGAATCATAGAAAAAAAAATACATAATTATGAAATTGAAAGACAAACAAAAATAATACATATAATCGAACGACTAGATTACATTTTTTTTTTAATAAGTTTATTCTATCCAATAATATGTGTTTCAATTAGTATAGCCAGCGCTAGGAACGCAACATAAAATGCAATTAATACTAAACCAAATCGACGACTGTAGAAGAATTTATTTAATGGTATAAATAAAAGTGTACCAGCCAAGCTTCCAAATAGAAAATAAGCAATTACATTTTGTAATAAAGATTTATCAATCTGTAGAAGAAAAATTAAAAAGAAATATTCATTTTTTTATTATAAGAGATACATACGGCATAGGGTGCGCCAGTTTTCAATGTTACATATGTAAACGGAAGACCCAAACCCATGAGAAAATCTAAAATAAAATAAAGTTTAAATGATGTTGCCGACTGTTAGTCCATGATTATTATCAGAAATAGTCATCGGTGGAGAGTCGAACTAGCTATAATTTTGCGAAATATTAGAAGTTGCTTGAGCAAATCAAAGCATTTTAAGCAACTGAGAGCATAGATATTTCGCTTTGATAGATTCGAACGTATTTTACGTTTCTCTCAAACAATTCAGTTAAAACATACTTAGAAGTGGACCACCATAACATGCTGATATACCCATATTTGGATAGCCTTGTCGAGCAGAAACAACATTGGATACATAATCTATTTAAATGACGATTAAAATGAAAAAAAAAATTAAATTAAATATTTTACCACTTAAACTATTGCCCCATGCAAGAAATGTTAAACCAAGAATTGTATTACTTATATCAAAGACAATACCAAATGTTGTTAATAAATTAACAATTTCATTCGCAACTGAATAAATCCAAACAACAGAGACAGCAAAACCAAGAAAGGCAAAACCCTAAAAAAGTTTAAAATGATTGAAAAATTCTTCAAGGCACCAAACAATAGAACTATCAATTAATAAGTATATTATACATTCCTTTCATTTACTTCGTTTAATATTATTCGGATATTTCTCTCTCATTTTCATAATTATTATTACTAGTAAAATTCGATGAGAATATACTAATTTATTCATTTCATGTCTCGTTATTGTTTAATTATTCTTTACCCTATTTTTTTGTGCTATTTTTGGAAACCGAAAAGATAAGATTATGTTACATAAATAAAGATTTTCTTACTGAATGATATCTTGGTTTGGAATGATGTTCAGTTAATATTAACATTGCAAAGCAAAGTATTGTTCCCACAATTCCTACTACAGCCCAAATAGGAAACACATTTTTAATTTTAATAAATCCCACTATTGAAAAAACAAAAAGATATTACAAAATTTTCTTTATTAAAATCTACTAACGTTGTGTTAGAAATGACACAATCAATGGACCGGAAAGAAGATGGAATGAATTCAAAAGTTTATTCCAATTATGTTCTGGTTTATCATAATCAACCAATGGAACAGTAAAATGAAGCAAAAGACTAACCGGCATCTATAAAAATTTCCATTAAGCAATTTCAATTTATCAAAACTTTCTTACTTTAAATATCGAAAAAAATTTACTAAATTTTCCTCGTTCTGCCCAAGGCATATCGTCACGTGGTAAAAATGCATGACGAAGTGATAATGCAAATGACACATCAGGTTGTGCATAACTTTCATCGGGAATATTAATATTATCTACTGATACCGTTGTTTCTTCAGGTGTTTGTATAGATCCATATGTTTTAGCAGCTGCTTCTGTATGTGCAGCTTGTATTAATGCTCGACGATCTTTTATACGTCGATTTACGAAATAACCACCAATTAAAACAATTAAATATACAACATACATAATTATAAAACCTAAACTTTCATAAAGATAAATCTTTCCATCATACATTGCAACATAAGCAGCAAATGATGCAATTATGAAAAAGATTATGTCACGTAATAATGGTCGTTGTATAGAACGAAATGGTGTAACAAGACATATTGTACCCGCAACAACAGTTGTTACAAAAACACCGGCACCTGAAAAAAAAGAAATTTTTCATTAGAAAATAAATTAAATTTTTTGAAATACCAAAAAGAGCACCAAATGCTAAACCAACATCACCACCTTTGGCACTACTAACAGCTGCTATAGCAGAAAATATATCCGGTGCACCATTACCAAAGGCAAGGAACGTAACACCCTGAACAAACGAATATTTATTATAAAATGTGGGTTATTATGAATAAAACAAACCGCAATATTTTCTGATAACTTAAGAACACGAGCGATAACACGAAGAGCAGGGCAAAAACTATGAAATAAAAATATTCTAATTATAATTTTTCTTCATATTTATTTCATTACTAAGAATCAGCAGTTACACCAAGACCAATAAATAGAACGAATAGCCAAGCAGCCTTAAATTATATTTGAAAATATTTATTTTAAATAATAAAATTCTGTATAATAATAATTACTAATATTGTTAAACCAAGTGGTAGTAATTTATCACCAATAGTACAAAAAAGAAATGTGAGATAATTTATAAATCCTTCTTCTAATTTACAATCAGATGTTGTACGCATAAACGCACATGTGTCATTAGGAAAATTACGATAATCTCGGCACTAAATCGATATAAATTTAATATTTAAATTCATATAGAAATTATTCTTACTTCAATATCCGCAGTCATTATTTAGACTTTGTATTCTAGAACAACGAAAAAAAGTTTTTATATATTTTTAGCTTAAAGATGTACTTAAATTACCTTTATGTATATATGCCACAAAAATATAACGACAAAAAGAAAAGAATTAGATATGAATTTTGAATAATACTCAGTAGATAAGATATACAACAAAATAAAGGCGTTTACATTTGACAAACAAATATAATGGCTAATTGAGTTTTAAAGATTAAAGAATATGTGATAATATATTAGAACAAAGAACGTAAAAAATAATGATTGATAAAAAATGGATATCTAGTTGAAAGGTGCATGAATAAGAGACGATCATATGATAAAGTACAACAACTAGAATACATATTTGTCGCTAGTTAATAGATGTCGTTCAATGATGATCATTATAGCTTTGTCTAATAGACTAGTCATAAAAAATAAATAATTGAAAGATTATCTATTTTTAAATTTTTTTTATACAAAAATAATGTGTCTGATCTCTTTTGGCTTAATCCTGTTTTTTAAAGTAAAAAGTACAGCTTAATATTTAAAGGTTAAAATAATTCTATAAAAACATGTACTTAGAGAGACTGAATTAAAATTAAAAATAATTTTAAAGCAATAACAAAAATCCCTTATATTCATTCAAATACGCATTATATCTTCAATACTCATACTCGAGTACGTATTTGCCGGAACTCGTACTCGAGCACGAACTCCCAGCTACTCGTGGCCGGAGGGTCAATATGATTCGTTCTTGAGAATGATATACTTGAGATTCTAGATAAAGTATATTTTATTAAAAATTCCTATGATTCTTTAGTCCGTAAAAATTGTAGACTTTTTATTATCTATTATAATAGTTTTATGTTGAAATTTGATAATAAAAATAGTTGGAAAAAAGTTTTGATTATTAACTTTTAGGATACTCTGTTATTGACATAAGTATGACATATTTTCCTTAACAACCACTTCAAAAATTCGTATTTAAGTCTCGAAAGGTTAATAGTCGTACTTGAAAAAGAGTGTACTTACCCATCTCTATACAAAGGATATTATGTTTTTATAGTAAATCTATTTTAAACCCAATTAAATATTCAACAAAAAAATTAATTAATAAAAGCCTAAATACAACTAGCTTATTATGCTATTTATATAAAGTAGATAAAAAAAAAGTATATACGTTCTTTCCACTTCATTTAATTCTATTGAAATCTCAAGGACATTATTCCTAATATTTCAAAAGATTGTTAATGAATTGAATATATATTTCCTGTATCTAATATAGCATAAATGATTATTTATACTTGAAAAAACATCAATTATCACTAAGTAAAAGTATTCAATCTTTATATCCAGTTAAATAATATAAAGTGTCCTTCAAGGTAGATAATTATTTTATTCAGACAGATATATCAATAACATCATAGAATATTTTTTGACTCTTTTCAATATTTTTGAAATAATATAGAAAACTACACATGATTAAAAATTTATATCATGTAGTTTTTGTTCTTTCTATTATCTGATATTTGCAACATTAATCTTAATATAAATAGATTAGTCCAGATTATTCATATTATTTAATGAAGAATAAAAGGAATGTTAATCATAAAGATACAAGTACACAAGACAAAAGGCGAAATAAAAAGACGCTAATTTATTTTGAAAAATAATGATTGTCACTGACATTTGTTGTTTATTTAGAGAGACAAAGAAAAAGAGAAAAAAAGAAAAGAAAAGAAAAGAAATGAAAAACACTAATCTTCAAGTGATGATTGGGAACCTCGAGTATCACCTAATCGACTCGATTGCGTTAATAATTGATAAAGTTGTTCATCATTTAAACAACCATCAACAAATTCTTCTCGACTTATAATACCATCAGAATTTTTATCCATCATTATAAATATATTCATGGCACGTTCTTCTGCTTCCATCTGTCTTTCCCCTTTCTCAATTTCATCACCAATTAATTCATAAATAGCCTTTTCAAAACAAAGAAGTAAAAGAAGTAATTTATTAAATTCTATTCAAGAACAAAAAGAAAACATACGCTTATAATACGTCTCATTTCCATTTCATCAATTGAACCATCACCATTACAATCATACATACGAAATGCCATATCTAACTTTTTATCAGGTGTTCCTTGTGATGTAATATTAATTGCTTGTAAGAATTCTTTAAAATCAATTTTTCCGCTCGTATCTAAATGATTAAACATAATCGTTTATTAATTACACTCTGTTTTGTTTTCCTTTGTTACCAGTATCAAAAGCACGAAAGACATGTTCGCAAAAATTTTCTGCACGCCCTCGGGGAAAAAATTGCCTGTAGATTTGAATAAATGAATCGCGTGTTAATTCACCGTTGGGACAATCTCTCTTAAATATTAAAAAAGAAAACAATTGAAGTAAAATATAATTATAACAAATCTGATTATACCATAAAGCCTTTGTACCAAGTTTTGATTTTTTTTTCTGAATATGATGTATGAGTTTTTAGAAATTCAAGATCATCGTTAGATAATTCATGCTTCGAGCTCTTGCAGCCCATCAACAACAGCTGAAAACATGTGCCCCTTAAATATAGAAAAATCTTTTCTATGATATAGGTGCTTAAAAATGTTGTTTTTGTTAACGATGACTTAATGCATATTTATCCATTCGTCTCAAATTAACACTCTTTAGTGATTTGCATAAATATGCATACTTTCTCTCTCTCTATCTATCTCGGATAGCTTCGAAAATCATCAAGGACAGACAATCTTCTTTCTCTTTCCGATTTTTTTTGATAAGATTAGCATGACTATCTTACATCGTATGTCACATCATACAATTACACTCTTGTAAGCAAACAAAATATTTATCTCAGCTTGTTTCTATTCTATTTTAAATAAATGCATATGAAAATCTTGTAAAAGATTAATTAGAAAACAAGATACAAAAGCGAACTTGATAATTTGAATATAAAAGAAAGATCAACATGTAATTATTAATGCATACAATGACAGAAGTCTGTCATTTAAACAGTCGTCAGATAACTTATATACAAGGTTTCAGATATGCGCTTCCGTGTTATTCCCTCATTATATTAGCGACTTGTCACATCATTAATCTCATTAACACGAAACTGATTTTCATAGAGAAAATGTCATAGAACGTATATGAATTGACATATGATTCTTAGAAATTTGTATTATTATCTATGCATGGTTAATGACGCTATTAATACGAAATACTTCGATGATCGATATAATTTTTCCATATGTACTAATAGTATTAAAAACAATGTCAGATATCTAACATGAAAATAGATAACTGGTAATAAATAATTATAATTCTTACCTTAAGTCTATAATTATTAATCGAGACTTTCTTTTTTTAGAATGACTTTAAAAAGATGATTAAAAAAACAAAGTAGAAATTCAAAAAAAGATGATGAATTTGTAGGAAACAGGTGTGATTATACTTTCTACTGACGTCAAAACTTTAATCAATAAATGTGTGCATGCATATACTATTCATAAGAGGTTCATTTCTTATATCTTAATTACGAAGTTTGATAATATTCTATATTATTTATCGTCATAGAAAGCGAATATATTTCTTTTTTTTCTTCTGAAGTACGAGATTAAAAAAGTACTTACATATCGGCGCAATGTCAAATGTCGAGCAGTGATTATTATTTGTTTTCTCTAATGTCATACGTAACTATGTTTACTATGATAGATGTATTAAAATACAGGAAGAAAATGTAACAATAAAGTCATATTCTAAACGATTGAATGTTAGATTTCCCAGATGGCATATAGCCGAAACAAAGAATAATAAATAGAAAAAAAGTTAAATTCAAAAAAAAAAGGGAATGAGAACTATGACAAGTCATTTTATTTTTTCTATTCAAGATAATTTTACTTACTTATGTAAAATATTGAAATGTAAATGGGTACGTTTTCCTAAACGTCACCAAACAATAAGAACTATCTATCCAAATAGATTAAACCTAAAAATAAAGAAGAAGAAGAGGAGAAGAAAAAAACGATCGAGTGGAAAATAGTGTCGTTTTTCTATTGAATAAATGCCAATGATAAATGAATAGTGATCTGTTTAATGATAAAAATCTGTTTTTTCTTTCTTTTATTCTCTTTTACCCTGAAAACATTCATTGAACCGGTGGTTTATTTAACGGCAATGATGATTCTTCGAGAGTATAATGCGCGAATGATGGCGATCGAGAAAAGACGACTACAACAGATGAAGGAAAAGGAAATGAAGAGTAGTGTAGAGGCAACATGGAGAAAAAGAAAAAGCTAACAAACGATATATAAATTGTGATACTCGTTAAAAAAAGCCTCTCGAGATAGTAAAGAAAGAATAGAGGATTATATAAAAGACTATATTTATATCTATCTATATATATATATAGATACATGTATGTATGTCTCTTAAGGATCGTCAACTGATTTTAATTATATTTAATATTAAAGGTTTATACTCTTTAATTTACATCTTACTATCATACCTATACGTTGTAATTATCATTTTTATAAGTGTGAATAGATTCATTCTATTCTGAGTTTTTTATCAACTCTACTTTTTAATATAGTTCTTTAGAGAATAAAAGAAGGAGAAGAAGAAAAAAAGCGGAAAAAAAAGAAAATGAACGAACACTAGACACTTACTCTCTGTCATTACAACTACTCGTGCCTTTCAATAATTGAATGAACCAATTTGTGCATGTAACAATACCTTCATTTTTTTCTTCTTCTCTCTTCTTATTCTTCATTATTATTCTCGCTGGAACCTTGCCGAATGTCGAGAAGAACATGCAATATGAGTAACAATACTAACAATAATATTTTTCGCCGTGTCTTAATGATTGACAATATGTTAATCATTTGCATCATGATTATATTTATTATTAAAAAAATAGCTAAGACAAACATAATACATTAAAAATCATATTTAGAAAAGAAAAAAAAAGAAATTATTTAATTTTTAAACAGATAATAATAAAACAATTGGACAATGATCTGAGCCATATACACCTGTTTGATGTATAACATCACAGAGATTTTCTTGTAAACGAGATGATATAATAAAATAATCTAAACGCCAACCAATATTGCGATCACGAGAACTTCGAAAATAAGACCAAAATGTATATGCATCACGTTGTTCAGGATAAAGATGACGAACTAAATAATTAATAAAAAAATTTTATCTAAATCAATTTTTCCACTTAATTAACTGAAGATGTGCAAGGCAAGAGAGTTAGAAGAAAAATAAGTATGCCTAACGGCAATATAAAATAATTTATTGGCAAACTATTTATTTTAAATAATTCAATTTTCAATCATTTTCATCTTCAAGATTTGTATAGAAACAAAACTTACATGAATCAATAAAACCATCGGCAAGAATTTTTGTAAAATCATCACGTTCTTCTTGTGTATATCCAGCAGTTTTTGTATTCGATTTTGCATTAGCTAAATCAATACTTTGATGTGATACATTCAAATCTCCACACCTAAAAATAAATCACTAATTCTAATTACATGTCTTATAATTATAGAGAGAGATTTTTTTTACCAAATCACAGGTTTCTTTTTATCTAATTCTTTGAGATAATTTCGAAATGCTTCATTAAATTCTTGTCGATATTCTAGACGTACTAATTTCCTACCGCTATTCGGTATATATGAAACAACAAAATAAAATTTTTCATATTCAGCTGTTATAACACGTCCTTCATTATCATGTTCAGGTATTCCAATACCAAATTTAACTTCAATAGGATCAATTTTTGTTAAAAGACCTACGCCAGAATAACCAGCTAAATAAAATAATTATTGAAATAAAGAATTTTTTTGTAAAACTAAATATTTTACCAGTATCACCAGAAAGCCAATAAGATTTATAACCAGTTGGTGTTGCTTCACTTGGAATTTTTTCTTTATCACATTTTAATTCCTAAAAACATATAAATTTAATTTTAAACAAAACAAAAAGAGTAAATTTCTACTTGAAAACATATCATGTCTGGTTGTTCTTGTTCAATATATTTTAATCCATCACCTTTTATCCATGCACGAATACCATTTAAGTTCCATGATACAAGTTTTAATGTTGCTTTTTCACCTTTAGTTGACAAACGATCAGATGTTTTTAATGTCATTGTACGAGGTAATTGAATTTCTTCATCTTCAACTTCTTGAGTAGTTCCTGTTGTGGCTTCTTCATTGATTGACGGAACTTTTTTTACATTCTAAAATAAATTTTATAATTAAAAAAATGAATGATATCATCTTTATGTAGCTGCTGACTTTTCCCACCGATGAAGACGCTTTTCGTTTAATTCCTTTTTTAACAGTTTTGTCAACGACTGTAATAATTGGTTCTTCTTTCTCTATTGATGCAGGTTTCTTATTACCTTTTCCTTTAGTTACTTTTGGCATCTAGAAAAAAAAACAATTCATAGATTTATATGCTAGAATTCGAAAATAAAATCAAATGAGAATAATTTGAAAGACACAAAAAAGAAAAACACTATAAATTTATTCATTTTCAATCCCATAATTTTGATTCAAACATCCAAGGTTTTCGTTGTCCGAATTTCATTCCAAGTTTTGCTTCCGGATATTCATTTGCTTGAGATATTGATGGTGGATTTGGTATATCTAATTTCGGTGGATGTCGATCTACTGAACCAATTCGAAATGGATCCGATGGTATTGGTCGTTTACTATCATGCATTCGAACCATCGAAAAATAACCCGCTTCCGGTCGTTCTAAATTCATTTTATCTTTTGCACATTGTTCAAATGCTCGTTGTTCTTGTTTACAACTAAAATATTCCTTGATTAAATTCCGTACTTTTTAATCAATGATTAATAATACATACTAATTAAATGACATTTCACCTTCTCGTGCATTATCAAGACATGTCCAAAAAGTTGTGAACGTATCATTACATGTATCACGTACTCTACGGAAAAAATCAATTGAACATAAAGTTACATCTTTGCTTTCATTAAGACATTTTCGTGGATCTTGTTCTTCCTGAATTAAAATATGAATTATCCTTTTTTGTTACAACTAATTAAGTTTAAAAATTCGAGTAGAATATCTAAACATCTTAGATTCATTCTTGCTTACTAAACTATAACAAAGTACAAGATAATAAAAGAAATCTATTGCCTGATATGTCTGAAACAGTTTTTAATGATCTTCCGGCGGAGTTTTTTCATATAAAAGAATATCTAGACCGTAATAATTCAATTAGTAGAACTAATTGAAAAAAAACGATTCTCTCTTAATCCAAAGCTTTTCACCGATTCTATACTTTGTTTTTTTGCAAATAAATATTCGTTACAAACCTGTCGACATAACATAAATTCCTAAATGAAATCAAATTTTTTTGTTTGTTAATGAGTAAAACATTCGATAAACTAACTTTAAATTGTAAATCACAATATTTTGCTAAATGAAAACTTCCTGCTCGTAATGCAGCTGATGAAACATTCACAACTGGACATTCAAGTTCCTCATATGTTGGTAATTTAAGATCATGTGTAAAACTCATATTTTATTCTAGAAAAGAATTGAATTTATTCTTTAGATTTTATTGATGTCGAAACAAGAAAAAAGAAGCGAGGAAGAACAAAAAAAGTGTCAGATTCATATACAGAACAAATAAACATACAATAATCGAGATAATAAAATTGAGATTTTCACACAAATACACACTGAATATTGCTTGATAATAATAGAATAGAGATAATTTTAAAAAAACGACAGAAAGATTAGATGACATTAGATGTCAAGATGAATGAATCTAATTAAACATTTGTTTGCTCAAATGATTCCGGAGAAACTAATAGATGAATATGACGGGCTAAACGCACCGTATTCTTTTCTTCAATTATATCCTGAGCACTACATAAATCAACCTAAAATTAAACAAAAAAGGAAATTTTTAATATCAAACAATTCAAATTTTTCTTCTAATGTGTCATTTAACCGAAACAAAAACAAAATTAATATGTGCATGAAATTATTTATAAGAAATAAAAGCAAAATCCCGAATTTATATACTAACATGTTGGAACTAGGAAAAATATCTTTTGCTAATTGCTATAGAAAACTTAATTAAGACATATGTGACAAATTATTTTCGGATCCGGTATGACCATATTTTCATAATTCATTTCCGATAAAACTATTCTTGTTGACGAGAAGATTTTTCTGGATACTACGAAAGTAATTATTTAGATTCATCAATTTTCTTCGAAGGATAAAATAGCTTCGATTTCTAGTTCATATAAGTTTGTTAACTTACCTCTGGTACACCAATACGACGACTTGCTTCAACGAAATTTTCAACATTACGGCGACATTTTGCTAAGGATAGTTTTGGCTAAAAGAAGTTTTTATTAATATTTATTTCATGATCGTATTCATATGCTTACTACTGCTTGTGAAGGAACATGAATACTTTGTACAGCACGTGCTCGAATTTGATTGATAAAATGGCAGAGAACTACGCCATCACTTAATGCATACGCAATATCATCGGGTAATGTCATTTTAACACGTTCTTCTATGGTCTAAAATAAATTTAAATTTTATTAAATCAAAGATGAACAATATCGATTCGATCAAGTTAAAATAAACAGAACCTAACGTATGTCCTTCTACGATTGCCCTTTAATTCTAATAAATACTATTATCTATATAAACAAACTCATAAGGAAATATTTCCAAATGCCAGTCATCGTTTGATTATAAGCATGACGCAATGAAACTATAGTCTATTCATCAACATATATTGTTTTATTAAGCCTATCCGTACGCGTCCATTAAGAAATACTTATCCAAAGACAGAACTAATAATTCTTAGAATAGATTCAAAACATTATCTAAAATCAATGGCACTTTCTCGAGATTCTGAGTATTCATATCAATATGATTGAGAATAAGTACGTTTATTTACCTTTTTCATTTGGTCGACTTGTAAATGATCTTCTTTCGCTTGAAGTAAATGTCGACGCATAGTAAATGCTGGATTAACTACTCCTGGATTATCTAATGGAGATGGTTGATATTGTCCATTATTGATTGAAGTTGATACTATAACAAAATCAATAATTTATATATATTATTTTTTTAATATTTACCTCTCGGTTGCATATGAAAACCGGGTACACTACCAACAATAGCCTGAATAAAACAAATATTTAATAAATTTTAAATGCATAATTTTATTTACATTTGTTTCACGATCATCAAAATATCGTAATTTCGTTAATCGATTTTGTTGTGGTGATAAACAATTATCGGATACATCCTTAATATAAGAAAAAAAAACGTTTAATATAAATTATTGATTAATAGGATTACATACTGTTCGAGTCAAACCATTTTTTGAACTTTGTGATGATGAACTAAATGATAAATAAATAAATTTAATAATAAAAAATTTTTTTTTTCTGTTACGTTGATTGATCAATTGTTTCTGAACTTAATGTAAATTGTTTATTCATTTTCGTTGTACTATCATATTGTATAATTGACCGATTAGGTAGAGTTTTTTGTTGATAAAGATATTTCATGTCATTTCCACCGGATATTAAATTTGGTTCAACACTCACTGCACGATTTGAACGTTTAAAATATTCATCTATTGTCGCATTTTCAATTGATATTGAACGTTGATAGGAATTTTCATGATTACTTTTATCAGTTAAAGAATTTATTAAAATTGTTTCATTAAGAATTTGATTATTCGATGTTGTTGATTCAGTAGATGATAATTGTCGAGTTAATGTCGGTTTATTTGAAGATGTCCACGTACGAGAATTTTGATGATTATCTTTAGTTGTAAAATTAAATAATTGAATATTTTTACTACAGAGAAAAACGAAATTTATCTAGAAGATTTATAAAAATTTAAATTTCTACCTGTTCTCCATTTTACGCCGAGCATCTTCACGTTGTTTTTCCATTTTCGCTAATTTTTCATCATGTGCACGTCGAGCAATTTCACGCGCTTTTGCTCTCTATTTATTCGAAAGAAAAAAAAGATATTTTATTATATTCGAATAGATATTTTACTTGACACTCAGTTTCTCCTAATTGTTGTAATAAATGACGTTTTAATTGTTGTGCTTGACATTTCTTTTTTTCATATTCAGCTTTTTGCCTTGCTAATTCCTATTATATAATTCAATAAATCAATCGAAATTTATTTAATTATTTATATACTTTAGAAAATTCATCAGCTAATGTAAGCATAAGAGTTGGTTCACCACGAATTGGATGTTCATTTGTCATACTCAATTCAGAATCATCCTAGACAAAATAATTAAGATAATGATATATATATATATATATATTGAATTACTTACATCACCAATGGTTTTTTCACTTCCTTCAGTTGTTAAATAACCTGAATCAGATGGTACCACTGTTTTACGCAGTTTTTTACCATTTTGTAAATGTCTAAAACAAATAGATATGATCATTTATAATTTAGTTTACAGACTAGACATCTAATTTTACTAATCTAACTCAGCAAGTCCTTTTTTCATAATATTTAGATGTATGTCTGATACAACATTAATGGGCAAGGGACAAAAATTGAATCGTAAACAACTGTAATAGGTTAGATTGACGATAACAATAGATCGTATTTTATTCGTAGAGTTAGAAAGAAACCCGTTTACGATATGAATATAATACGAACTGAAGTTAATCGATACATCGTTCTAGAACTGCCATGTTTACAATATTAATAGATTTTATTTTAACCTACTTGAATAAAAGAGTAATGGGTATTTTTTTTTCTCATCGATGACTACAAAAATTGATGAATCGAATCTCTTTTAATTCGTTTAAAATTACCTTGATGTTTGATATGAAAATGAATTTTTATATTTTTCATTTATTTCATGCTCTGTTAATAATCCACGTCGTTTCTCTTCTTTCATTGCTTCAACCAGAAGATAACGCATTATATGAAGTAAACCAAGAGTACAAACCTATTACAATAATAAATTATATTTGTTTTTATAGAAAAAAATAGATTTCTTACAGATGCTGGTGGAATTTCTAATGGATTATGTTCAACATTCAATTCAATTAAACTATTCATTTCTCGTAGATTTAATGGTAAACGAAGAATTCGATTATAAGTACAATCAAAATGAATTAATTTCAATACACATAATTCTAAATAAATAAATTTCGATTTTTAAAAAGAAAAAAGAAAAATAATTTTTTTATTATAAATTAAACCCATAAGCTTTAATTTCTTATATTCTACATGCATAGGATTTTAGTTTGTCTTTTTAACCAGAGAGAGAAAAAACAAAGCAATGAGGATTTTGAAACAATACCTGAGATTGTTAAGAAAATTCAACTGAATAAAATATTATTCATTTTTATTCAAATACTTGACAAGATTATTTACCTGTTGGTAATTCAGTTATCATATTTCGAGATATATTCAATGTACGAAGATTTGATAGTATTCCTATTTGATATGGTAATTGTGTAAGATCATTTGAACTAACATCCTATAATTCAAATCAATTAAAAAACTTTTTTTTTTTCTTTTTTTAAAGACATACTAATTCAATTAATCGATCTAATTGACTGATTTCCTCAGGTAATGAAACAAGTTTATTATTATGAACAATTAAGACTTCTAAATTTGGTAATTTACATAATGCTGGTGGAATATAAGCAAGTTGATTTCGACTAGAAGAAGAAGAAAAAAAATAATTTAAATTAAGATTTTTTTTTTGTTGAACCTTAAATCGAGAATTTTAAGCATATGAATTTGAACAATTTGTTCCGGAATTGATTTAATTGCATTATTATAAAGATTAAGACGTTCAAGAGAAAAAAATGAACATAATATACGTGGGAATTCAATAAAACGATTGCGAGAAAGATCTATCAAAATAAAATTATATACGTAAGAAAAAAAAAACATTTGATTATAAATTTTGTAACAAACCAGCAGTAGTTGTATCTGAAAGATCACATTTATAATTGGGAAATTCTCGAAGTGTACGAGCATTTAAATTTATTTCACCCGTATATGTTGCTTCATCAAGTGCACGTTCAATACTTCGATTTATATGATTACTAGATGTATTTTTATTTTTATTAACAGTACCATTTGATGTTGTATCAAGATTTGAAGATGATAACGTGGCCATACATACACATGCGAAATATTAATTTATTTGACAAATAATATTGATTAGAAATATTGACATTTGACAGGATCTATCTCTATGGAATATATTACTTTATTTATGTTAGTTGCTTATTTACTTGCAACATATACGTGCAAGAACATATGAAGAAAAAAACCAATGAAAATTTTTTGAAAGAGGTCGCTTGTGTGTGTGTAAATGAATAGATAAAATGTATATATATAGCGATCTGTGAGTAAATATAGAAATGAATTGTCTTGAGACATTGCTATGATTATGAGAGATTAAAATTAGAAAAGGAAATACATCTATAATATGTGTCCCAAAGTCTCAACGGAAAGTTGATATAAATCAAATGATTTATTTAAAATATTATTTTAGCTTCTATACTTAATATTTTTCACTTATTGTATGATGAATACCCATCACTATGTATAAAAAATAGCGCATTGTTTTTATTTTAATTTTTTTGTTTGATTGAAAATGTTATTTATCATTCGATTGTATCTGTTATTTTTATGTATTGTTTCTCGATGTTTTGCTGGTACATCTCCACGTAATACGAGAAAAGAAGTTCATCAAGCTTTGAATGTTGGTGTTCGATCATTAAGTTTTGATAGTGATGATGAAGATGATATGAGTCAACAAGGATCAGCACGTATTCGTGGACCTTTTAGTGATGATGAAGATGAAGGACGTGGTGCTAGTAGTAGTGGTACAAGTAGCGGTGGTGCATCATCAGCACAATCATTTCGCTATCGACGACCACATCTATTTAAACTTAGTGATATTGAAAGTGATGATGAATCAAGTTTTAAACATCGAGATATGTCTGCAACATCAGGGGTATTTGTTTGATAAAGAAAAATAAATGAATTTTTTTATATATAAACTATAGCTTGGTTCAGATTCTCCATCTATTGATCAATCTGATAGTGATCGAAGTCGATTTTTATTAGATGAAAGTATAGATGATGAAAATGGTGGTACTTTAGTTGGTCTTGAATCACCAACTGGACCAAAGCTTGCTGGTGGTACACCAACACTTGGTTTCGATAGTGATTATTCGAAAATATATACTCGACATGGTTGGAAAAAATCTCCTGATAGTCAAAATAAGTTTTTACCTTTAGTAATTTTATAATTATTCGAAAACAAAATCTGTTAGTTATTTTATTAAATTTTAGACTCCCGAGCATCATCGAGTGTTTCATAAATTTGCTATACCTGACACTCCAAGTTACGGATCAGCTTCTTTCGATGATTTTTTATCTCCACCACGAAATGGTCCACTTAATTCAGGTCAAGTTAGTTCACTCAATGAATTATACCATACGCCTGTCGGTGGTTTCAATTTAGATAAGAATTTAGTAAGTTCTATTAAATAAAATTTGTTTTTTAATTATTTTGTTTGTCAATAGTGGTCAGCAGAAGATCGTCGTTATATAAAAAGTGCAAAACCGCCTCCAGCTCCTGGCACTAATTCATTCGGTGTAATGTCAATAAAAGGTCGAGAAATTCCAAAAGAATTTCTTCAAGCTGTTGAATACGGTCGCAAACATAATAATAAAGCATTAAGTAATATGAAATGGGAAAAAACATTTATATCTGGTAATTCTGCAACTGTTTATGGTATTGAATTAAATGGTGAAAATTATATTCTTAAAATAACTAAACATCATCAATCTAACGGAATACATCATGATGAGATTCCTCAATGTGTTGATGAGACTGATATTAAATCATTACATGAAACAGATGATTTTTGTGACCATAAACCAAAAAATGGACTTATCAGAAAAACAGCTTGTTCAGCTGAACAAAATTTAGGTAAATAAAAAATTTCGTTTTTTTTCCTCTAATATAGAATTATTTATTTTAGTACCTTTTGAATATTATATCGCAGAAAAAGTGGCCCTTAGTCGAGGTTTAGTGAGTGGAAAAATTCTTTTTTTAATATGATTGCTAAAGATCTCTATTTTATTAATTAGATGCCCGCTGCTTCAAGTATTGCAAATACATTTGGAAAAGATGAAAATGCATGGTATTTAATATTTGAAGAATTACCTGGTATATCACCATTAAAATACGGTGATAATATTTTAGAACGACTTGCTAAACCTTTAAGTATTATAATTAAAGCATATCGTTTTATTTTTGATGAAAAAAATTCTTTTGTCTAGTTCGACAACAATTAGAAGCATTAAAACAAATTGCTACTTGTCATATAATGCATCTGTTTGTGTTTTAAATATTTTAGAAAAAAAAATGAAATTTTGTCTTTAGTGATGCTCATTGGGGCAATATATTGTATTCTCGTGAACGTGGTATTCAATTAATTGATTTTGGTATTGCAACTCTTGTTGATCGATTTGAATTACCTGATTATAAAGCAACATTAATTATAACATTTACTCTTGATCGATGTCTTGATTGTGAAGGATCAAAATTCGGACGTGATTTTGTAAATTTAGTTAAAAATTCTTATCCAGTTAATGGGCATGTTCTTCTTTCTCATCCATGGTTAGAATATTAATCAAAAGAAAAAGAAAATTGAGTAATAATATTTCTCGTTCTTTTCGAAATAAAATTACCAATCAATTTTTTTTTATTAAATTTTCATATTTGTGTTATGTCTATGTTTTCTATTTACTTTATACATGTGAAAAAATTTTTTCGAGTTAAAATCACATTAAAAAATAAAAAAATTGTCATAGACAAAAAAATGGATCTTAATTCAATAGCGTTAGATTTAAATCCATTCCCAACAGCTGAAATTCAATCACCAATTCGTACAGAAACAACTGATTATAGTAGAATTTTACGTCGAATAGCTGGAATAAATACTTCGTCAATTCCTTGTGTTGTTGTTTGTATTGCTTTTGATTTAATTTTTACATTAATAACATTAGTTGTGGGTGCATCGAATATTTCTGCATGTCCTATTGAACATCGAATACCAATTTATCTTATTGTATCGAGTGTAGTTAATCTTGTAAGTATTTTTTTTACGATTGTTGCATGCATATTACATAGAAAAGAAAAAGATGATAATATAATTGGCTTTTTTTGTGTTATATCTTCCGCTATTATTATTATAATTTTACAATTATTTATTTTTATTTGGCTTATTCTTGGAACTGTTTGGTTATTTAGTATTTTTAATCAAGTTGAATATGATCCACAACTGAATTCAACAAATTATTGTCAATCAGCTCTTTATAAATATACCATGATTTCAATTATTTTACAATATATTATTCCAATTGTTATGTGTTGTTGTAAAAATGCATCAATTTTTCAATAGAAACAAATATCTTTATTAGAAAATGTATTATTTTTAAATTATTTAAATAAAAAATATATATATATATATTTAAACATTAAAAGCCTTGATTTTGTCTAATATGAAAAATGTGTAATTATATCCAAATGAAGGCTTGGTTATGGTCTGACAAAAAAGAAAAGTAATTTTCGCACAGCTAATATCAATGCGTGACAGGAGTATATTTCTGGATGTATGGAAGAGATAATCAAACATTCTCTTGCTAATTTTAGAAAGTCATCTTTTTTTTGTGATTGTTAATTATAAAGGAGAAAAAAAAACCTTTCATTAGACAGCTGTTATAAGTGTGATTACAAACACTTAATTATACTTGTTATTATCTTGTATGAGTGAGTATTATGTATCATCGATCACTATGAGTGTTTCTGCAATGAAGAATATTATTAATATTAAAGACATAGGAAAAAAAATATATGAGAAAATGCGAATTAATGATAGAAGACACACAAACATTGGATGTTGTTATTTCAAGTAGTACGTGTTGCTTGTAAGATAAATGGTATATGGTCTTTTTCTTTTTTTCCCTTCTGTGTCTCGTCTCAGGAACTTATAATAAATCATAACATACATTCTTTACAATACATTAAATTGAAATCATCTATTGGGTTATTGATTTCATGACCTATTCTAGAAATAATCTAGTAGTTCAGGTCACAATGGTCATTAAAATAAATTGATAAGAATAGTATGCATACTCATGTTTATTCAGTAGTTAAATCAACTCTTTATCTTGTCAATAATCGATCGTTGACAATGTTGCCGCATTCATTTCATTCTCATTATCATTATTTAGCATTTTTATTCACATTCTATCTTTTATGGCACCATCTGATGGTTCCCTTTAATTTCTCACCTTCTTTCTCTTCATAGAAATGAAAAGTCAACTCTAATCTTTTGTTGAAAAAAAAAAGAAAATGGACTTTTTTCTCTTCTCATTTTTTTTGCCTTTTCTTTTCTCACTCTTTTTTTTTATACTGATGTGATTTAGAAGCTAAACCATGCGACTATCTTTATATCAATGATGATGCTGTGCGCGACAAGCCGCGCAAGGGTATTCTTTGTACATGACATTAGGGCAATCGGGAACGAGACGAGAAAGAGAGCGAACGAACGAACGAGAAAACCGACAAGAGAGTTCCAAGAATGGGAAATACTACTCATTTTTTTTCTCTTCTTTCCTTCGCTTTCATTTAGTTCAGCTTAATGCACACGGCTGTCGTTTCTCACTATAGCTAACATACAAGTGGTCCTCGATAGTAGATAGCTTCCTGCGTGCTAGCTCATATGTGTATGTGTGTGAATTAGTGACCGCTTGAAAATGAGAATAGGACGAACAAGTAAGAAAAGGAGGAGAAGGACGAGAGTAAAAAAAAGAGAAGAAAAAAGGATTGGTACCAGACATTCTTCGCGCTCGGTATTGTGGCATTTTGGATAGATAGTTGTTGATGTGTTGTTCTTTTTTTCTGTTGTACATACATGCCACGTTTATGTCTTGTATGTTTCTAACTAGCCCAATAGAAAGATGCTCTTGTCTTTAGAAAATCATGGTAAGCTGTCGTTATTGCTATTCTCTGTCTGTCTCTCTCTCTCTCTCGTTCTTTTCTTTTCCTATTCTTGTTGTTTCAATGAATCGTAGTAGTGCAAAAGAGATAAAGCATGAGAAGTAGAGAGAGACAGAGACAGGGAGAGAGAGAGGGACAAAGAAGAGAGCATTTTGTATTGCGTGTTATCCACCGTACGATTTCGATCATAGCTGATGAATCTTTTCTCAATCTTCTTATTGTATGTAGATAAAAATCTCTTGGGACTAGCATAAATTAAGCACTAAAAAGTAGATGAACTAACAACTAGTATTATAACCAAAATCAGGTATGTAATCTCTTAGAAATCATATGAATGACAGAAAGACAATCATCAAGAGAAGAACTTGATAGGAAACAAATGGCCAATTCTAAAGAAATCTATTTTCTTTATAATATATAACATCAACATTACATACGTTCTCATACATATATAATGATAGTTTACTTCAACAGTTGAGCTCTCGATTTGGCCTCCAACACACACGCAGATCGACAGGCACGATTGCGTGAGTGTCTCTCAACTGTAATTGAAAGAGAACGGAGCAACGAAGTGCTCAAAAAAAGAGTAGTTACCCTATTGCCTGTTCCGTGAGCTTCTAAAGATGAACGACATGAGCTATAAGTTGGTCGAATAGGTTTGTACATTGATAACAATCGATGCATGTACTCCCTCGTGTCTAATGATAAAAAAAAAACATAATCATCTTTCTTTTGATTATCATCATCATCAACCGCAAGTATTATAGTTGTCATCTATCTAAGTGTATATGTATAGCTTGTCGCGTGGAATAATGAAATTAGTTAGACAGTCTACTATTTCGTTAGTGTTGCATGTCTATCACTATTCAAAGTTGTATATATTTACATTGATATAAATATAAGATTGTTGTTTTTGGTTAGTATAAGAATGACATATCTACTACAGAGTTCTTTTTTTTATTATTATTATATCTGATCTAATGAATAATCATTTGAAGCTAACTTATATCAAAATCTTATTAGATAAGTATTGTGCATACGTGCGTATATTTCATCTAATCAAACGAAGTCTGCGTATGTATGTGTGATTCAATCGCAACTGTGCAAGAAACATCTTTTTCATGTTTGCGCTATTTTTTATGTAACCACCGGGTGTTAAGAGTGCCGTATATATATATATAAAGATAGATAGATGTTCTTATTTTCTTCGCTTCATTCGTTCTCAACGATTTGTTTGAGTCATACTCTCTTTCCCAAGTAATAGTAATGATGATGATGATGATGATGATGATGGTTGTAACAGGAATCATAGTATAGAATAGAGAAATACGAAGCTCGTTTCTACAATTATTTTTTTGATAATGCAATGTGATAATAAAAGGGAGAGCGTAAGAAGAAGGAAATGAAAAGATAGATTTAATACTATTGTTCAAGTTCAAATCGCGCATCTATTAATAATCTAAGAAGAAAAGATATTTTATAAACATTATTTGATAAAAAATAATTGAATAACATTATTAAGAAAAAGAAAAAAAAACCGAGGTAAGTCGATGACATATCGATAACTAAACGTTGATTGAGTGGAGATAAAAGATAAAACTTAAGTCTCTTGAGATAATCTTGTTTTTTTCTAGATCTAACGAGTAAGACTATGCCCGATGAACATCATCAACGGCAATCAAAAAAAGAACAAACTAGATGGAATTAGTCAGACAACTCGCTGGTCTTTCTGTTTCACATATAAGACAATTTCGTGATGATGATTCTTATATTGATCGACTCAGTCATCGATATACAACAACATTATGCGTTGTTTTTGCTATTCTTGTTACGACTAAACAATATGCTGGTAAGATATATAAACAATTGTGCGTTTCTGTTATTATAATTAATTATTTTTAGGCGATCCTATTGATTGTTGGGTAAATATTATTTTCTTAATGAAATATATTCTTTTCTTTTGATGAATTAGGTACCAGCTCAATTCAAAACATCTTACGAAGCTTATACAGATAGTTATTGTTGGATTGCTAATACATATTGTAAGATATGATTATGATTTTTTTGTATAAAACAAATTTTTCAATCTCTATTAGATATTCCAATTGATCAAGAATTACCTGATGATGAACCAGGTCGACGAAGTCAAGACATTGTAAATATTTTATGAGATTTATATTGTTGTAATAAATTATTCCTTTTTTTTTGTTCTCTAGCTCTACTATCAATGGGTACCATTTATCTTATTATTTCAAGCATTTTTATTCTATTTTCCCCGTATTGTTTGGCGTACATTAAACGTTAAATCAGGTCTTGATTTAGTAAATCTCGTTGATGCAGCAATAGTATGTTATATTGATATAGAAATCGATAGAATATTTTATCCTTTTTTTTTCGTTTTTAGAAATACGAACAAGTTGAACAGTATGAATCTCGAGAACGTATAATGAGTTATTTACTTATCAATATTGAACGTTATATATCAGCACGTGCTCAATTAACTCGAAGACATATTGAAAAACGTGTTTCATGTATTCGTCGATTTTTTCAATTGTTTTGCTTTTGTTCAAATCGTCATTATGGAAATTATCTTGTTATTGTGTATTTTCTTGTCAAATTAATGTGGCTTGTTAATGGATTAGCACAATTATTTTTATTAAATGCCTTTTTAGGAAATGATTACTATTTATTTGGTTTTGAAGTTATTGAAAAATTGCTAAAAAATCAACGTTGGACTGAAAATAAACATTTTCCTAAAGTGACTTATTGGTAAAATTGAATAATATTACGAGAAGAAATTTTACTTCTTTTTTTTCTCTTAGTGATTTTAAAATTCGAGAAATTGGTATTAATCATTTTTATACAGTACAATGTGTATTAAGAATAAATTTATTTAATGAAGTCATTTTTATTATTCAATGGTTTTGGCTTATATCTGTTAGTGTTGGTAAGAATTTATTTTCTTTTTGTTTTGCTAAAAATTAATTTATTCTATTTAGCAACAATTTATGATTTTCTTCTTTGGCTATATCATTGTACTGTTCCACGTAAGTTGTCAGATTTCTTTTTTTTTTGAAGAATGTTGTCTCAAGAGATTTATTGATGATAAAACAATAAATGCAAATTGTTTAATACAAATGGGAACGAATAAATATTTGTTTATTAAGATGACATCCTTTTCTACTGAATATATATCTGCGTAGATTTTATTTTAAACTGTTTGTATAATGAGAATATATAATCTTCTTTTTTTAATTAAGGTGAAAAAATACATTTTATTCGACGTCATCTTGGTATAATGTCATCATTTAATCCTCAAGAAGAACGACAATTAGCGCGTGATTTTGTTTTGCATTACTTAAAAGATGACGGAGTTTTTGTTACACGTTTACTTTCTGTAAATAGTAGTGATCTTGTTGTAACAGAAATAATTAATCAATTATGGATACGTTTTAAAACATCAAATCGTCTTTATTCAACTTCTCAAGGTCAAAATCAAAAACCTAATGATAATAATAATGCTATTGATACGAGTACACAAGCAATAAATACAAGTTTACAAAATGGTAATACATCAACGAATAATAATAATCGACCACGAATATCTCGCATTCCACCACCTCCTCTACCACCATTTGCACGTCGAACAATTTATCAACAATCGAATAATGATAAAGCTGAAAATATTCAAGAATCAAATAAATCAGCTAAAGATACTGATGTATAAAGAAAAGAAAGAAAATTATTTTGTCTGTGATACTCGTATTCTATATATACATATGTATTTATTAATCTAAATTAGGCTCTCAGGAAGCTTCTACATCATCATCATCATCATCATCATACATATATATGCAAACTTCCTTTGGTGCCAGTTATAACCAGAAATTGTAGAAGCAACAAGATATGTAAGAATGGGATAATCTATTTTAAAAAATTCAAAACTATTTATTATTATTATTCAATAAGTTTTTTTTTGTTTGTTTTATGTTTCACTACTCTTTAATGAACATTCTTCTCTACATTTCTTCCTACAAATCTTGAAACTTTTATTCTGTCTCTGGTCATCACACATGTCTCTTTTTACTGTTTTTGTTTTTTTTTCTTTTTCGTATGTTTAATCTAGATGATCTATGCTTTCCCCATTTCCTAAAAACGTCAATAAAACAAAAAATATGTCACTTTTGGTTTGTTTTTTTAATTCTCATTCATGACTAAACATATACATATATATATTTGAAATGTGTTTGTGTATTTTTTTTAATATTTGAATAATTTAAGTGTTTTCCGCTATAAAAGGAATTCCGAACGAATTTATTTTATTTTTCTTTATTTGAAAATATTGTCATTTAATGCTAATTGACGGCTGTATAAATAAAGCGAGATATATATATATAAAAGGAAAACTAGAATCAGATAAAAAATAACGAGAAACATGCTGAGCTAAAGATGGTTATGCATGATAGAAAAATCATTGAAATAATGTCAAGGGCAATTACTAAATGTCAGTATAATGGATATTATACAATCGCAGATACTTTTCAAAACAAACTATCCCAGTTGATTATTTGTTATATGCACTCGATTAAGAACAACAAATCTGTATTTAATAGAACTAAAGAGAAATATTTGTAAATGATTAGGTCGAAAAAGAAAGTATAATCTATATGGATTGTAATTAGAGAGAACGACCTTGTAAAGGTGTAGATTCGATATGTCACTTAACAACAAATCAAATTTTTAGATATATTGAATTAAGATGATACAAAGATAAAGAGAATTTATATCTATGTATAATTATCACACGTTGACAACGACATTGCTTTTCATCGTAGTAATATAAAGAACAAACGAATATCTATTCTATGCGTACGGAACGACACTAATTGAATTGTTATTATCTATTTTTTTGAAAATATCGATTGAATATCAATCATTGTACTCTATGTGAAAATACTTTTCGAACTCACTTTCACCTGAAAGTGATAATAACGAAAAAAAGAATATCTCAAGTTATACATCACAGAGAAAAATTGATATGAAATGTACCTCGTGATCTTCGTTTAAATTTCTTTTTCTCTCTTATCTGATATAGTACTTGTCCAGTTAAACTTCCCATGCGAATATTCATACTTTCAATGCATGTTTTATATCAAAGATGATTACATCATTAAACAAACATAAACTATTTAGTGTTCATGATAAGACAAGTGAAGTTTAGCAAATAAAAATCGATGTAAAATATATATCTATTCTTATATAAAGATATCTAGAAAATTGAAATATGTCGATGTTATTTCGTTATGGATATTCATCATTAAATCGAATAAAACCTTTGAATACATTTTTAAAACGTAATCAAACATCATGTAAATTAGTATTTTGTTTTTTGTTTGTTATGTATTAAATATTTAATATATTTTTATAGTAGCTCATAAAAATGGAATAATAAATTCAAAAAAATCATTAATTTCATCTCGTAATGATGTAAAAGATGCACGTCGTATTATCGTTAAACTTGGTACAGCATTAATAACACGTGAAAATGAAGATGGTCTAGCAATAGGACGTTTAGCATCAATAGTTGAACAAGTTTCACAATTACAAAATGAAGGTCGACAAACGTTATTAGTTACAAGTGGAGCTGTTGCATTTGGTCGACAAGTTTTACATCAAGAAAAAATGATGACAATGACAATGAGAAAATCACTTTCACCAAAAGATATTTTACAGAATAGTCGATATGCTATTCAAAGACAAGCATGTGCAGCGTTTGGTCAAAAAGGTCTTATGTCATTTTATGAACGTATGTTTCAACAATATAATATTGGTGTTGCACAAGTTCTTGTTACAAAAGGTGATTTTTATCATCCGAATAGTCGAAAGAATTTACAAGCGACACTTGATGAATTACTTAATTTAAATATTATACCGATTTTAAATACAAATGATGCTGTTGCACCATTTACAGATACAGATGCGGAAGTAACAGCAGCAAAAGATGGTATTGTTATTAATGATAATGATTCATTAGCTGCACGTTTAGCTGTTTTAATATCAGCAGATTTATTATTAATTATGAGTGATGTTAATGGTTTATATACAGGACCACCAGATTTAGAAGGTTCAAGATTATTACATACATTTTGTCCGAAACAAGATTCCGAATTAATTGCATTTGGTGCACGATCAAAAGTTGGAACTGGTGGAATGGAATCAAAAGTAAAGATTTTTGTTTATAAGAAATTTATTTTAAACTTGTTTTCAGGTTAAATGCGCATCATGGGCACTTGATCATAATGTTGGAGTTATTATAAGTAATGGAAAAATCGATAAAGGTATTTTAAATATAATGGATGGAAAACAAATAGGAACATTTTTTACAAATATACCTAATCAATCATTATCAGTTGATGTTCAAGCTGTAAAAGGTATGAGAGAAATTTTTCATTCTATTAAAAATATCAATTCTATGATAGCTCGAGATGGTAGTCGATTTTTACAAAAATTATCAAGTGATCAACGTAAATCAATAATTAATAAAATGGCATCAAATTTAATTGAATATTCAAAAGATATTCTTCAAGCTAATAAACTCGATTTAGAACAAGCAAAAAAAGCTGGTTGGATATAAATGTACATTTTCAATTCATTTTTTTCGTTTAGGTCTTAAATCATCTTTAGTTTCTCGTCTTGGTTTAACAGAAAAGAAATTACTAACATTATCAGATGGCCTTCAACAAATAGCTGCAAAATCTGATATACTTGGTTAATTTAATATGATAATTTTTTAAGTTAATATCTTTGTATTTATATTCTATAGGACAAGTTGTTCGTCGAACACGTCTTGCAGATGGTTTAATATTAAAACAAATAACTACACCTATCGGTGTTCTTCTTGTTATATTTGAATCCCGTCCAGATAGTTTACCACAAATAGCTGCTCTATCAATATGTTCTGGTAATGGTCTTTTATTGAAAGGTGGTTCTGAAGCAAAATATTCTAATGAAATCTTAACAAAATTAATGCAAGATGCCATTGAACCTTATGTTCCACGTGAAACAATTGCTTTAGTAAACATATAAGAAATTATTTTAATAATAGTTGTGTCTTTTTCCCTCTTTGATTGAAGATTAATACACGTGAACAAGTATCTGATCTTCTTCAATTAGGAAAATATATTGATCTTGTTATTCCACGTGGTTCAAATGAACTTGTTCGTTCAATACAAAAGCAAAGTTTACAAATTCCAGTATTAGGTCATGCAGAAGGTATTTGTCATGTATATATTGATAAAGACGCTGATTTAGATATGGCGTTACGTATAAGTAAGATAAAAATTTGATCAAATAAAAAAAAGAATTTATTTTTCTTAGTTCGAGATTCAAAATGTGATTATCCAAGTGCTTGTAATGCAATGGAAACATTACTTATACATAAAGATCTTGTTCGAACATCATTTTTTGAATTATTAATTGATTTATTACGTCTTGAAAAGGTTGTAAAGGGGAAAAAAATCTTTTTTTCTATTTCTCTAGTTAATTATCTTGAAAGGAGATTAAGATTAAGACTTTTTTTTTCAGGACAAATATTAAAAATAGGAAAAGGCTTTTTGATTCTGTTTCCTTCGGCTTTTGATAAGAAAAGAAAATATACATTTCATTTGTTGATAATGAACTTAAAGGAAGGATTTACTTTTGAAAAATCTGCTTAAAACAGATATTAATAATACTAATGAAAGTTTTTGTTTATGACGGAAAAGAATAATTAAAATATTTGATTTAGGTTAAAGTCTATTCGGGTCCACGTCTAGCGATTATGATTCCATTTCCACCACCATCTGCAACATCATTAAATGTTGAATATGGTGATTTACAATGTTCTATTGAAGTTGTTGATGATGTTAAAGATGCTATCGATCATATTAATAAATTTAGTTCAAATCATACAGATTCAATTGTTACAGAAAATCGTACGTCAATTACAAAATAAAAAAACAATTTTTTTTTCTGGGAATTTTTAGAAAAAATTGCTGAAGATTTTCTTAATAATGTTGATAGTGCATGTGTTTTTCATAATGTTAGTACACGTTTTTCTGATGGCTATCGATTTGGTTTAGGTAAGAATATGTTTAGAATAAATAAAACAAAATATTTTTCTTTTCAAATAGGTGCTGAAGTTGGTATTAGTACAGGACGTATACATGCTCGTGGTCCTGTTGGTATTGAAGGTTTATTAACAACAAAATGGATTGTTGAAGGTCATGGTGATGTTGTAGCAGATTATACTGATGGAAAAAAGAAATTTGTTCATGAATCATTAAAATTAACAGAAAATAATGATAAAAAAATATATGCACAACAAATGACAATATAGTTTATTTTATTTGTATATTTGTACTACTAGTGTTTTGTCTAAAACAACATTTTAATATACGTCTTAATGCATAGCGAAAATCATTATTTGAAAAAAAATAAAGAAATGGATTAATAAATGTATTTGCATATGTTAACCATAAAGTTTTTCTTAATAAACTATTTGAAACATATTTAATACCAAAAAAACGTTGTACAGGCCAAAGAATAGTAAATGGTAACCACGAAACAAGAAAAACAAATATAAGAACTCCAAGTGTACGTGCTACACGACGTTGCTTAGCTAAACGCATTTTTTGTTGTTGTTGTCGACGTGCAAGACTCATTTGTCTTTGTAATAATGAATCCGTTGTCGATATAGCACGTTTATATGTTAAATTACGTGTACGACGTAATGGATTATTACTTGTGGCTGTTGATGCTGACCAGTCAGATGTATAGAAAAGTTTTTTATTTGTACGTGCTTGAGAACTTTCACGATATTCTTTAAATGAACCTTTATTTGTTCCGGCAATATCTCGTGTACGTCCAACCCATACAATCGCATGAACAGCACGACGAAATTTTTGTTTTGTGTCTAATGATACAGTTGGATTTGTCGGTACAGTTGCTTGTTGTTGTTGTTGTCGTTGTTGTGATGGTGGTGATAATGTTGGTGATGGTGTTAAACGATATTTATTTGTGTCGACTGGTGGAAGACTTTTGACTGTACGAATATTTGAATAGTTATTTGTTTTACGTGTATGATGAAGATGATGTTGATGAATATAATTACCATTATTTATATTTCCAAGTGCTGGACAACGAATTGATTGTTGATGAAAATTTGATGTACTACTTGCAATGGATGTGGGTCCACGTCCTCCTCCTCCTCCTCCTCCGCCGCCTCCTGTATCATTACAGGTACCTGTTAATGGATCAAACACAGTTGTTTGTGATGTACGTCGTCCATTATTAAGTTTAACTTCAGTTAACCAAACTAATAATTTACTCATTTGACCATGTAAAACACGAAAAATTTTTATATATAAAACAATCATACCAATCATTGGTAAAAAGAAAAGTAATATTGTTGCTACTAAAACATAAACAGCACGAGCTTGTAAATAACATCCTTTTTCCGGTAGAACAAGTGGTGAATATCCAGTTAAATAACTATGTACAAAAACACCTAAGATTTTAAAAAGAAAATATTTTTTTATTATTGTTATTCAAGATGAATACCTGGTAACCAAACCATAGCTGGTATTAACCATGTTAATATAATTAATGAAAAAGCCCGTCGTACTGTACGTCGTTTTCTATCCATTTTCGATTCAATTAAATATAAATAACGATCTAATGCAATAGCAGACATCGTTAAAAAGGAAACCGTACAGAATAATAATGTACAACATAACCATATATTACATAAACGTACACCAAATTGCCATTCACCATATACTTCCCAAAGTGATATAAATGGTATAACAGTTGTTCCAACAAAAAAATCTGCTACAGCTAAATTAATTATTAAATAATTGCTAACCTTAAATATTCAAAAAGAAATTATTTCTTTAGATACCAACAAAAGAAAAAAATATACATACACTTTTTAGTCGTGGTTCAACACATATAGCAATTATAATAATTATATTACCAAGAATTGTAACAATAGTTAATGCCGTAAAGCCAATAAGACGTGCAATCATGTCTTTTTCTATAAGTTTAATTTGAAAAAACAAAAAAACTTTAGCCAACTAGATATATATATATAGTACTATCTATCAAATGATATATTATCAAAAGCAAAGCTGTTCTTAGGTTTTTTTTCTACACTATTATTTTTTTTTTCTTTTTCCCCCTCTATAATTTTACAATGTATAGATATGAAGACGAATCAAATAACGACACTATTTTTATAGCGTTAAGCTGCAAGTGCCTTTTTGAATCTTCATATGCTCATATAAGCATGTACTCTTACACATCGAGCGTTAACAACAATAGAACAAAAAAAGAAAAAGAATTTTTGTAAGCTAAAGGAAACTAGACATTACTTTCTTTTCAAACCTTCGTAAACATATTGATATAATAATGAATATGTGTGTAGGTGTATGTTTGAACGTTAAATATATTCATATAAGACAATCAAAACTTACCGTAACTTTAAAATAAATGATTATTGCATTCGGTAAATGAATAAATAAGTGCTCATATATATCGTGTTAAGAACGTTTGAGAGAATTTATCACTTTTTGACATCCATCTCTTATTCTTTTTCTTTTACTTGACATATTCAAGAAAGAGAAGAAAAAGAAAACTGACAGATCATTATATCTTCAATTAATTATTATAATTATATTGTAACTACATCTAAGTTTCTTTTCTTTTTCGCCTTTTTGCTATAAGAAATCTTGAGTGTTAACCAGTATTTATATAAATATATAACTACAAAGTAAATAATAGACTAGAAAATTTTGTCAATAGTAAAGTATATACTAACTATAGTACTTAAAAGATGATACAATATTTAAGAAGTATGAATGGATTTTATTATGAGTTCATCGTGTATCATATCATCAAGAAAATATGTTGTTTTAGTTTAAAATTAAATTAAATAGATGATCGACATGCATGAAGATCTAATTAAACTATGTGTTATTTCTTATCGATAGAGATAATAAGAAAAAGTAATGGATTCTAATATATAACTAGATATAAACATCGTTGTTGTTATGCGAATTTGATAGTTTGATTAGAGACCGATCTCGACATGTATGGGAACATATTCTTGACTAGTTGTTTCCTTTTTATTTATCGAGGTTAACAGTGATCATCGTGTGAGTTCCGGTTCATATTTCCGACTCACATATATAAGAAGAATAACAAAACTCGTATAAATTATTTATCTAATATTTATTTATTTATTAAACAATGAAAAATTTAGTCATCTATTTTATTTTCTCTTAAATATTAAAGTAAAAATGAAAGCACTCAACTATACTACTTTTTGTTAATACTTAAAAAATAAGTTATGTATATAATTGCAAATTATAAATTGCTCTTTTAGTCAAGAATGTCTTTTTTTATCCTTTTTACTTTTGATCATAATTTTTTTTAATCTACTCATCAATTAAAAATTTGATTATTAAAGAGTGTAGTACGGATGACTTGATGTTTCATGTCTTACCCACACACACATGACTTTACTTCTAATATGTTTAGTTCAATATTTTTGTCTTTCATTAAGTTATATATATATACATGTGATTATTTATAACAATTAATCATAGTAATAGAATTTGTAGGGATTTACTTTTTCATTTAAAATTAAGAATGTATTCTATATTAAGTGTTAATATTTTAATCTCTTTATTTTTAAATGAAAGATTCTCAGATAAAAAATTTTACATTCTCGTGATTAACATTGCGTTTTTCATCAACAATAGAGAACATCATGTTTTTCATTTAGGGGAAGTAGAATGTACTGTATAACTTATCAATTATGGCGAATTATATTGAAATATTAACAAATAAAATTCTCATTTCTAGTATTATCTAATAGAATGAAAATATATGTCAAAATGAATTTGATCTTGTGCTAAATTTATATCAGTAAATACATGTAGAATAACTAATGAAAATGATAGGCAACATGTAGATGTAGGCGGATACATTAAGAGAGAATTTTAGATAGGATATACGGTGTATGATTTATTCTAATTTAGTATAAAATTACAGATAACATTGTTGTCAACAAAAGTGGCGGATCCAGAAAATCAGTGAGGGAGTTAGCGGTTTATTAGAGGAAGCGGCAGTCATGGTGAAAGATCATGTTTTGAAGCATATTCGAGATAATATAACATCTTTTTGTTGAGATAAAAGGAATCACCAGAAGGTGGCAGCCACCGTTGTTCAACAATTCTAATGCATGAAAAAACGATATATCGAATATATTTTAATAAATAAAATCAAATGTTTTTATATTCATAACGATCAAAACTTTGTTTAGGAATAATTTTCAATTCTATCCTTACATTTTTTATTTTTAAACATAATATGTAGATGGCGTTACACATTGATCTATAAAACTCGATTAGGAGGCGCAATGTACCAAAGTTAATTCGAAATAACCTTCCACGAATGAAAATCTTTGATTCTATTGAATTTGCCCTCGCGAATCTATTCATAATTATCATTCTTTTCGTTTGATTTCAATCATGACTTCATTAAAACTACAATTAAATAAACTTTCTGATCCTCATACACAATGGCAATTAACTGATAGTGAAAATCGTAAAAAATCATCGTTTCTTTATGATCCAAAAGTAGCGTCAACACTTGATCGTGAAACTATTTACTGTCTTGGTAATAGAAAAAAAATTATATAATTTTCCTATTTGTTTTTTTTTGTAAAGGTACAAATGGTTTCGAAGAACTTTGTTTACTTGATTCCGGTTTTGAAGAATTTGAACGTGTACTTTTCAGTGATACAAGTTTAACATTTGAACGTAGTATTCAAACAAAAGAAGTTAATGATTCATTAAATTTAACTATTCGACGATTTCTTATTCGTCTTTCACCATATTTTCTCTTAAGTCCAGCTCATAAAGCACTTGAATGGCTTGTACATCGGTAAATATATTTTTCCTATTGAATTATTTAATAATAAATATTTTATATTTTTCAAGATTTTTCATCCATTTTTACAATGTTGATGATCTTATTCGATGTGTATTACCATATCATGAACATAATTATTTCACACGTGCTATACAAATGTTTCGTTTGAATGAGAAAAATAATAATTGGGGTTGGCTTGAATCAGCTCAAGTATTTATTGTTTTAAATATTAAATGATAAATAAATTTATTCTTTTTTTAGAAAGCTGGAACAACAATTCCTGGTCTTGTAATGGCTAATCGTTGTGCAACTGATTTAGGATTTTTAAATTTTATTTGTGAATCTACTGCAATGGCAGTTAAAGTACGAAAAAATAAATGAAATATTTTCTTATTTATTTATATTTTAAATTTAGGAATTTGGTTCAAATCATTCATCATTACGTGTTATTATAAATTTTTATCTTAAAACATTATGTTCAACAATATTACATTCATTATCACATAAGAAAAACAAGAAGAAGAAGAAAAATTCCAATGAAGAAAATTTTATTGCTCATTTAATGCCTTTTTTACTTAAAGGTTTAAAATCGAAATCTACTGATTATAAACGAGCAACCTATTTAGTTCTTTCACATTTATCAAATATATTTACATTTCAAACAAATATTAAAGATGAAATACTTAACGTACTTTCAAAAGTAAGTTCGATAATATGGTATTGTCCCAAAATTCGGAAAAAAGATTCAAGGGTTTATTTAACAAAGGAGCATGTACAAGAAAGAAGAGAAATCATTTGATTTGAAGAGAAGTGATGTAGTTCACTTTTTATTAGTCACCAACTAGGGGGAACAAACTGATTTCCATACTAGAAATCAAGTAGAAATCATAAGAAATCATGAGAAATCAAAAGAGTGTGGGTGTGGATGTAAGTGTGAGTGGGTGTAGAGTGGGATGGGTGTGGGTGTCATGTGAATACAGTGTCTACAGGGACACGGACACCCCCACCCGGTCACACCCACACTCGCCCACACGCATATCCACACATATCCCAATTGATTTCCATACTAGAACTCACAAGAAATCATGGGAAATCACGAAAATGAAATTAGAAATCAAGAAATCAGTTTGTTCCCCCTTGGTCACCAATAAAGAAAGTCCCACTAGATATTCATTGCAAGCGATCCCATCGCCCTCGAAATGCTTAGCAAATAGGGCTGTGAAAGCTCAGGTTCAGTTCTTTCAGACTAAAACTGTCACATTCCTATTGCCAAGAGTATTGATTTTAGCTAGAAGGTGTGGGTGTGGATAAAGCATGGACACAACACCCACACTCTCAAGGTGTACGTCTGTGTATATTTGCTCATAGAAGTGCAGAGCACAGAATGGCACTCGGTAGACGATAATCGTGATTGACGTACATAACCATAAACATTTGTGAAAGAATATTATCATTCTCTTCTGTTAGAACGATATCAGAAACTTTCCGGATTCCAAGACAGATCCGATAAAATTTATATTCTTAATTTCTGTAATGAACGGATTTATTTACTTAGGGCTTTTCGGATGATATTATTCAAGAAAATCTTCTAATTACATCAGTATTTCTTAATAATCAACATCATCCATCATTACCAGATCGGTTAGTTTTTTGAAATTTTCGAAAAATTAAATTTTCTCTATTGTTTTTAAAAGATGTTTTCTTAAATTATGTCAAATGTCGAATATAGTTGATGAAATATTTCAATTAACAAATGATGTACGAATAGATAATTTTCTATGTGGATGGTTTGAACAATTACTTAATCATGTTATTAAAGATAATAATCAAATGGAAACAGATAATGAACATGATTTTTCGAATTTAATTGAAAAAACATTAAATACAATTAAATTTAATTCAAATATACTGAAGTTTATTATCAATTGTTTTATTAAACAATTTAATAATAATAACAATACTTACATAGTTTCATTAGCATCAATTATTGAACGAAAGTAAGACAAGAAAAAAACAATATTTATATTATTTATTTTTATTTTTTCGTGTAAAGATATCCAATTGATTTTGATGATAATATTCGTCAACAAACTGAAAATTGTTCGAATAATGAAGAACGAAAACATATTAGAGAATTCGCATCAATGACAGCTATTGGATTTAAACATCAAGTAAATCAAAAATGCGTAGATATTTTGTGTAATTTAAAATGCTTTTTAGCCTTTATCTGATCGTGGTTCACTTGCAATTTGTCTAAATCATCCACAAGCACAATTACGAATTGAAGCTTTACAACGAATTCGTGAAGGAATTAAATCTAAACAAGTATTTTTTTCGGATAAAATTTTATTTTATTAGAAAATGCTTTCATTTAAGAATATTGAACATGAGTTTTTATTGGATGTTTTACAATCACGTTTAAATGATAATGATGTTAAAGTTGCTCAGGAAGCGATTTATCTTTTAGAAGAATTACATTTAATTGATAATCAACAAATAAATGATATTCTACAAAAGATTCTTCAACGTGAAAATGAAGATTGGTAAGTTAGATTAATAATTAGATAAAATAAATTGTTTGTATATTTTAGGTCACCTGTTCAACAATCAATTGTTCGTTTATTATCACATGATTCAATAAGTGAAAATAAATATCTTCATCTTCTTTTTCCAACAACATCATCGGAACTTAGTTTATTAAATCATCTTTTAGACAATTCGAAACAACATAAACAATCATTGTCATCTTTATTGAAATTAACAAAAAAAGTCTTTAAATCAACTACAATCAAGACATTATCTTCAACTCTTGATACATTTATTCAATCAATAACAACTAATGATGATCAAAAAAATGTCTTACTACCCTTATTACAACAACATGATGAAATTTTACGTCTTGTTGAACATCATAGACCAAATTGGATAAAATTTTCTATTATTTATATATTATTAGGAATTGAAACTGTTAAACAACAAAATAATAATGAATATGTTGAATTAGCTATTATTATGATTTTTAAACTCTTAAAAAAGCTATCCAAAGAAGTAAGTTAAGAAAAATGAATGCTATAGATCTAATTGATTATTTGGAACTCTTTTAAATCGAGTGAATACGGAATAATTGCTGATATAGATTCATCAAATCTTTCATGAAGATGAATCCATAGGATTAGAATGTATTCATATTTAACTGGTCGCTTCGTTTTCTTAGCAAGTATTAAAAGTGTAATTCAAACTTAAACTAGGAAATTTCTGATCCACTAAGTTTTATTAATAAGCAAATGACGTGACAGTTAAGTGCAAATACGAATGAGGAAATTTGTCTAAGAAGTTAATTGAATTTTTATAGAAATACATGACTATTTCGAGATCAGTACGTTAATTCTAAATATTAGAACCTTACTGACTCATACATCCTATGTTATAACGATTATAATGACCAATATGATTGTCTAATAAAGATTAATATTTATGACATCGAATTTAGGAAAATCTAAGACTACTAAAGTCCTGATCATTGAAATTACAGCAAGAGGTAAACACCAGAGACTTCATCCATGAAGTCTCATGAAGTCTTTTGAAATCTTAGAAGTCTATTGAAGTTTTGGAAGTCTCTTAAAATCTGTGAAGTCCATTGAAGTCTCTTGCGGCCTTTAGAAGTCTATCGGAGTCGTCTGAAATCTTTTGAAGTCTTCCGAAAAACTGAAGTCTCTATTGTTGAAGTCCTGGAGTCTTAAAGTCCGCTGTTTTGCCCTAGAATTACAGTGACTGACCACATTCAATCATAGATAAATACTTTGCAGATTTCTTTTAAACGTTAGTGAGTGAGATCGTTTTAGTATAAATTCCATTGGTATTTTACATCATTTTTTGTTAAATAGATTTCACCAACAAATGATGAACCATCAGATATAACTGATAACAAATCATTAATTGAATCACATGTCATTAAAAAACATCCATTCACATCAACAAGCTATACTATGCTCTGGAAAGCATTTATTGATGCTTTACCGAAAGGTAAGATGACTTGATTTCTCTTTCGATATTTACATTTCTTCTCGTTAGATTCTAATCAATCGACATTCTGGAATGATTTTCTTTCTGAATGTATTCAATGGTTATGTTCAGAAGAGAAAATACCTTTTCTTCATCTTCTATTCAATCAACAATTTCCATTAGCAAATAAATTAATTCAATTTCTTGCTGAAAATTATCTTAATTTTACTGATAAATTTCGTGAACAAGAAGTCATATTAAAATATCTATTAAAACAAACATCAACAACTGAATATACAAATCTTTCAATTTTAATATTTAGTTTTTTTCTTCATTCAACATATCGACCAATTCGTTCGACAATCATAAAATTATTTCAAACAAAACTTAAATGTACAACAAATGATTTTGATTTATTTATTCAAACTGTCAAACATCATGAAAATGAAATAACAACTGATTCCGAATATGTTTGTTATTTAATATCTCAATTAATTCAAACAATAAAATTAAATGAAAAGAAAAAACGTAAATTAAATTTAGATAATTCATCATTGATACATTTATTTAAAACTACAATTGATCAAAATGAAGAATTAAATAAAAAAATTCAATTACAATTAAATATTCATTTACTTTATTTATTAAAACAATGTAAACATTGGTCAATACTTAATGAATATAGAACTGATTTTGAAAATCTTCTTCAACAATCAGAACAAAATTTAGCTATTCAAGAGAATAAAATATTTATTGAAAATATTATTCAACATATTGATCATGAAACATTAATACATGAACAATCGTTTTGTTTTGAAATTATTTTACAAATATTATCACGTTCTATTAAAAAATCGAAAGCAATAACAACAATTGATATTATGATATTAACATTAAAACAAGTAATTTATAAGATTGCTTCTTTTTTTCGAAGATTTTTAAATCGATAACTGTATCCACAGTACTCTACTGTTAAGTTTAGGATAAATCTATGCTGTAAATTGACTGATAATTGTCCTAGTCTAGATTGTTATTCTTCGAAGGATTTCTACTTGATAATAGATTATTCATGTGAATTCTTATCTATTATATCGTCGTAGTAATAAGGCATATCTAGGCACTGCTTTCGTTCTCTTTATAGCTAAGAGTAGTAGAATAATCAAATAAATTACTATCGATGGATATTAGCTATTGTGAGTACGTTTATTATAGAGTTGTAAAATCTGTACTCAATGCTTATCAAAGAAATAAAAAACTCAAATGTGTTGAGTGACAGTTATATACATACGATATATAATTATTTTTATTTGTTAATAGCTATTACTTTTTACAGTAGCAACTTCTATATGAATAGAATGATCATGGAAAATACGAAAAAAACATCAAAAGTGGAAAAATTAAGTTTTCACCTTGAGTTTATTGTCATAAACAGACAATTTATGCTAATAGAATATCTTGAGAAGTCTATAGTTTTAATCATCTTTATTTCATATGTGCTAGTCAATCACATAAAATCATTCTTAGAGACAACAATCAAATTAACCGAAAATCATGATTGCATCTCGTTTCTGATAGCATGTAATACATTTTAACTGTACAAAAGTATACGTGACATGATAAAATTTCGACTGATCAAACTTTAGAACTATAGAGTATTGCTTCTATCTATCTTGTTTGACAAGAGATATGAGTATTTTTAATGTAATCCCTTATTTGTTTACTTTGGAACTATTTACAAACCAATCGTGCTCATAACTTTTACACGAGGAGTTAGAATGAACAACAGATATTCACTCTCATTTACAATTATGTATCTTATTTCATATTATTTAGTTGACACCGGAAATGTTTGCAGCACTTTCATCAGATTTTGATAAACAATTTCAATTAGTTAGTGAATGTTTTTCATTATGGCAACGTTCGAAATCTTCACAATTAACAACAACCATTAAAACAACACTTTCTAAAGTTTGTTTTATATAATTTCTTTTCATTGAAATGATCTTATTCATATTTTCTAGTTTGCATTCGATGCAAAACATTTCTTAACTTATTGGAAAACTATTCTTGAACCTGCCAGTCAACAAACAAATACTGATTCTCAACAAAATCGTTTATCAAATAAAAAATTAATTATTTCAAAACCAACTGAACAAACTACTGCAGTAAATACAACAATAAATTGGAAAAATTTATTACCATCATTAGAACTTCTACATAATGATCAATTATTAATTAATCATCGACATGAATTAATTCGTCCTCTATTTCTTATACTTGAAAAATCTTTAAATCAAACAATTGATTTTGAACAAAAAACATATATTGATCAATTATGTACAACAGCTTTACTTAATCTTTATACACAATTAAAACCAGGTTTAATTAAAAATAACAAAGCAAAATTTTATTTTATCGAAATATTTTTATTTTAGCTGAATGTAATCCGGATATTTTTAATAGTGAAATAGTTATGGAATGTATGAAACGTACAAATGATTTACATACAACACAACAATGTCTTATGCTTTTATCAAAAGGCGCACAATTATTTCCTGTAAGAATTAGATTAAATAAATTTCGTTTTGCAATTGAAATGATAATTGCTATACATAATTCAGGATTTAGTTGACAGTTGTGCATAGCAATGATTCTCTTATTTAGAATTCATCACTGATATTTTAAAGATAATCAATTCAGTTTACTAGAATATTATATTGAGTAAAATTACTACTGATTTTTTATTCTCTTTCTCGTAAAGAAGTGTCCAGTAGACATAAATTGTCTGATTGCTTGTATGTCCGCAGGGTCAAAAAAACATCGAAAACCTATTTTCCAGTAAATGTGAAGAGGATGCATTTCTACGAGAAAGAGTTAAGCGAGTTCTCGGACGAGCGTTACTTGTGCTTATAGTAACCGTGCGATTAGATCATTGAAATATAGCAACACGGAGTACATACTAGTTAGACTATGTCGATTGGTAGTAAATGAAAGCTATATATTACAATGAGAACTCTTGACAATTGTTCAACTGATTGACTTATACCTCTAGATATAATTGAGTATTGTCGAGATCAAAACTTTAATTCCAAAAAGATATGTAGAATATTAACTCAAATTATAACATGGATGTAATTTTTTTAGGAAAAACTAATCAGTATGATAATGGCAATGTTTGCTTTTGTTGGTGATCGTCTTGTACGAAAAGATGATTTATACAGTTATCAAGTTATGGAAAAAACAATAAAAACTGTTATACCATCGTTATATAAAGTTAGTTTTATTTTTCTTATGTTTTGCTTTTTTTTATTTAAATAAATGTATTTTAAGGAAAAAAATATTGAACAACGTCGACCCATACTTGCTAAAATTACTCATGTTTTCGTAACATCTTTAGCTCATTTACCAGCACATCGCCGTCAAGATATATTTCGTATGCTTATGGAATCAATTGGACAAGATGAATGTCTTTGGTTTGCACCAGTTCAATTATTTGATTCTATTCTTTTATCACCAATAAATAGAAAAAATGAAGAAACATTAAAAGTAAAATAAAAACTATTATTATAATTTTCTAATATTCTTGTTCTTCTTCTTCTTTAGAAATCATTAATCGATGGTAGTGAACAAATGTTAAGTAGTTTCAATCAATTTTCATCAGCAACTATTCTTATTAGTCTTACACGTATATTAAATACTGTATTAAATCTTCCGGATCAAATAACTAGTAAAGAAAATCTTGATTTGTTTTCTCTCTATTAATTTTTCTTTCAAAGAAAATCAATCAACTCCACCAACATATTCGCATTTAATTGATTTACGTTCATATACAACAAAACATATTCATGTTCTTAAATATCAATTATTAGCATTTGTTAATAATATTCTTTCAGCTGATTTCTTTATGAAAATGGTAAATTATATTTTGTTTAAATACAAATATTTTAGTTTCGTATTTTATTTTCAATAGATTAAAACTGGTTTACATCAAGAAAATGAAATAAATTATTTAAATGAATTAATTCAAACAATTCTTCATTGTTTATTATGGGCTAATAAATTATCCGAAGATGATATTGATATAAGTCGATATAATAAATCAATTTTAAATAAAATCTATGAATGTTTAAATAAAAGTATTGCATTATTACATGGTTCAATGTTTGTTAATATCATATCAAATTTACTTCAACAACAACAAACAAATGAAAAACTACAAAGAAAAACTTTAGAAATTTTGAATATACGATTAAAAGATGAATTTACTCCAGAAAATGAAGTAAATTTTCAAAAAAATATATATATATTTCTTTTTTTATACATTATAAATATTTAGATTGTATTATTTTTACCTCATATGGATAATATATTATCAATTGTTAGTAAAAATTCAACAAATGAACAAGAACAAACAGCACAAACAGCTTTATTTACAGTTAAATTATTAGCTAAACGTTTGGGAGAAAAACATCCAACTGAATTTTCATCTGTAAGTTTATTTAAAAATTCATTTATTGAGGGTGAGATGTGGGTGTGTGTTCTACATAGAAAGATATTTTACATTGATGTAATCTCTTCTAGTAAGCTCATAATGTTTTTTTATACTCGTTTCGATCTATACAAAAGTGATCGTAGTCACATTCATATTTATAAATCTGCAAGCTGTAATTTCGACCATTTGCGATATATTCAAAAGAATAATGCTGAGATTTTCGTGTGATAATAATTTTGTTCTTTATTTTGTATAACTTTGAGTTCTATAGAAGAATATTTCTATGTACATATGTTTTTAATCAACAAAAAAACAACAAATATGGTATGAGAGAAAATCTAACTATTTATTTAAAGTCTTTCTTCTCCAGACGATGGATCAGTTGATACTTGTGGAAATATAGGATTATCGAAACAATTCAATTGATTAATTGAATATATTTGCGTAGTACCATTATTATTTATTAAAATATTTGTTCGATCTGAAACTTTTGTACAACATGTTTGAGTATCACATTCAGCATTTTCACATCGAAGTAAACAATCGCCAGCAATTTTCTTTTCATCGTCATCTGAATTGGTTTGTTCTATTATCATTGTTTGTTGATAGTTTAATTTAGTATCATTATCACATTCATATTGTATTGTAACTGAATGTATACCAATTGAATGAAAGAATTTCTTAACTTTATCAGCAACTAACATATAATTTGATAAATTTAATCGATTTAAATGTGCACTAGCAATAATTTTTTCATCTGTTAAACGCCATACATGTAATTCATGGATGCCATAAATTTCAGGAATATTTTTTAATAATTGAGATTTGATTTCATTAATTTCGAGATGTTTAGGAATAGTTTGTAATAAGATATAACATGTATCTTTAAAAAGTGGAATAGTAGAGATTGTTATTATGATAACAATAATAATCGATAAAGTTGGATCAATATAAACTGTCCAATGTCTTGTACTTTCGGGATCATGTGGAACAAATTTAATTACTAAAGCGCTAATTATAACAACTACTGATCCAAGTGCATCAGCTAATACATGTAAAAATACTCCATGCATATTCATTGATGCCTGTTTCTTTGGTTTACTCTCTTTTTCATCGTCAACTTCAATGACTGTTTCCATTTGTTCATTACTATGTTGTGCACATTCAGCAATAGCCTATATTTAAATTAAAAAAATATATATAATTATATGTTCTTCTAATATATGGTTGAAAATTTTTACCTCTTGTAATGCTCTTGTACTATGTCTTTCGAATTTATTATGTTCACCTAGACTTTCTATATCGATATTTTCTGAGAAATGTTTTTCAATAGGATTATGTGAATGTCCATGAGATTTTTCATCATGCGAATGTCCGTGAGATTTTTCTTTATGTGAATGTCCATGTGAACTTTTTCCATGCGAATGTCCATGTGAACTTCCTCCATGTGAATGTCCATGAAATCCTTGAAATAAGAAAAGACCAATAATATTAATTCCTAATCCAATTGAACCAACAATTAATAGTAAATTAACATTTTTAATGGATTCAGGTTGAAAAAAACGTTTTATAGCATCGAATATAATAGTTAAACAAAGGGCAAGAAGAAAAACTGTATTAATATTTGCACCAACAACTTCTGCACGTACCCAACCATATGTATTTACATTTGATTGACGTCGAGAGATTCTAACAGCGACCACAGCAATAACTAATGATATAACATCAGATAACATATGAAATGCATCAGCAACAAGTGCAACTGAATTTGTTATATTACCAACAACAAGTTCAATAATAAAAAATGCAAATGTTAATGAAAGCATTGATAATAATCGAAAAGTTTTTGTTCGAAACATTCGACGTTTGCTACGATGTTGAGAATGTAAAGATGATGTGTCTTTCGATGTCATTATGATTGTTTATAATAATGTTTAATATCTTCTGTCTAAAAGCATATACACATGTATATATATACACATACAGGTAGCAAGGCACCCCCTAAATAACGTGTCATATCTTTGTAAATTATATACATTGATAATTAACCCCCTTCGTTTTTATCGATAAAAAACATACATTGTAATGGTTCAGGGGGAGTCAAAAATTTGTCACCCCCTGAAACCAGTCTTTACTCATCAGGTAAAAACGTCACATTCTTCCTACCTGCTGTGATAAAAAAATATAGATTTTCTAAAAAAAGAAACTTATTAAATATTATTAGATACGCTCTATACCGATTGACTATTATCGAAGAAAATCAATTTACTAATAAACTCTGTGTACGTCTGATTTTATATGTTAAATTACGTCATTTTTACTCATGATACATAAAATAAAATAAAAAACAAAGTATTATTATCATAGGTAGAGGTTACTCACTTAATTCTTTCAATGTATGATAAGAAAATATCAATGTGTAGAAAAAAAGATTAACTCGAAAGCAAATATTGCTAACTGTTATTGTTCTTTTTTGTTTTTAGTCATTAACATTTATTTGCCAACATTTACGTCTTATTGATAGTGGACAACATTCGAATTTAAGTGCAAGTATTTATTTATGTTTAGCAGAATTATGTGCTACATTAAAAGTTTATTCGATTGCCGAATTACCATCATTTATGCCACATGTTCTACAAACTTATCAGTCAGATAATATTCTTAGGTATATATTTGAACAAAAAAAAGAAATATTAATTTAGATTTTAACGAACAAAATAAGATATTAAAATTATGTATACCTAAATTAAAAATAATACAGTTGAGAATTGGAGTATATTGATGTTTTATTTGTGTTATGAATATTACAGATGTTTCAATAGAATGCAATCTATTTTTTTTCTATCATATCATCAGCACCCTCTACACTCATTCAACCATTACAAAAGTACCTCCCCTTTTTCTTTATGAAAAATACCGATAAAATCAGTGTTAATTGATAAATTATCTTTAAATCTTTTAGAAATGAATTACTTCTTACAAGTGTTATTGCATGTCTATCAAAATTAGTTCGAACTCTATGCAATTATCTTACTCCATATCTTCCATCTATTATCAAACGAGTAAGACAAATATAATTGTTTTGAAAAAAATTCATTTTAATTTGTTTTTTCAAGACATGTACATTACTGACACATCCATCAGCACTTAATGATCAACGTTTACGAACAATGTGGTCTCATATAGCATTACATGTTCCACATCGTTTATTATTTCCTATATTATATGATGTTATTGATAAAAATGAATTTCAATTAAATGATCTTGAACCATTAATGACATTATTAAAACAATCATTATCTATAGCAACATTAGATGATTTAAGTAATAATTATACATTATTAAAACAATTATTTCTTAAATTATTTACTTTACGAACATCACATATAAAAAAAATGTCACCAAATCAAATGAATATTTACGAAGATTATGTATTTGATTGTTTTGCTGAATTAGTTATGCGTTTATCAGAAGAAACATTTCGTCCATTATTTTATACAATTTATGAATGGGCAGTTTATAATGAACCACCATCAGAATATACATTAACATTTTATCGTTTAACATATATGTAAGAAATTTAGATTTAAACAAATTAAATATCCTATTTTTTATGTTCTATTTCCTAGACTCTCTAAAAAATTAAAAGGTTTATTTACATTATTTGCTGGTCATATTATTCAGCATTCAGCAAATATTCTGAACCAATTAAATTCATCTAAATCTGGAGAAAGTTCAAATGAATTTAAAATAAATTTTCGAAAAAAACATGTTGAAGAAAATCAATTTGAATTAATTAATGGAATATTAGGTACAATATCAAATTTATGTTTATTTGATAGTGTAGGATTTATAACCGATGAGCGTTTTCAATTACTTATGATGCCCATTGTTGATCAGGTAACTATATTTGATAATATTTCTTTTGTTTTGTGTATATTTTAATATTTTTAGATGGAAAATTTAACATCGAATGAGAATTACTCTCAATGGATACAACAGTATGTATCACCATGTATTGTTAACTTAACATCTGCCACAAAAGAAGAAGCATTATGGCGCCAAATACATTACCAAATATTATTAAAAACAAGATCAGATTTATCGAAAGTTCGTCTAGCAACCTTACATGTTGTACAAGACCTTTCAAGAAAATTAGGAATGAATTATCAAGGTCTTTTGCCAGAAGCCATACCATTCATGGCAGAATTAATGGAAGGTATAGAAGATCATTTTTCCAATTAACTTTTAAATAAAAGTAAATTGAATTTTTTTTTTCGTTTATTTTAAGATCCAAATGATGAAGTAGAAAAAACATGTCATCGCGTTATCATCGATATGGAATCGACATTAGGTGAATCATTACAAGATTATTTCAACAGTTAAAACAGTGATTACAACATTGTTTTAAACTTTTCCTGTTATTGTTTGTTTTTTTTCTTTTTTTGTGTTTTGAAATAAAACAAACCTTTAGCCGGTTTTGTTATGGAACATCGTAAAAAATAAGAAAAGTTATTTATGATTATAGAAATTCAGATGTATTGATATTAAATTGCATTATACAGTAAAATTTAGAAAGAAATTGTAGAAAAGAATTGTCGACAATTTTACCAAGTATATGATGTTTGAAGTTTGCAAAAATGTACTAATGTATAGGTTACAGCTCATAGTGTCAGTTTTCTTCAATCGAATAAAGTCTATTTTTATATGAAAATATTTATAGTTTGATATTCTGTAAAACAGTATATTTTACTATGTAAATATAAATAATTTGAATGTGTTTGAATGTATTATACTGGTAAGATGACACTGAATATAAAATTCAAAATATTACTTTTTTACATTATTTTTCGGTTTATTGTGATTAATAATCATAATAACCAAATCATTCAATCTACAAATCGGTAACACTTATCAAACAGACAGTTTTAAAGATTAAAAGTAAATGATAATAACGTATATTTGAACACAATCGAATTGGTCAAGCAAAAGAATCGAAGTAATGTGCTTTTTATTATAATATTAAATAATACAGATCATGTTCAATCAATCGTTAGTATACATCATAGTTTTCGAAATTTGACATGGATTCGTTGTAAACAAAATATCGATAATTTATATTTAAGCCAGTTATTTGATTTGCATGAGAAGAAAACGAGAAAATATGTATCGTGTAATCTGGACTGTCTATATTCTCAAGAAAAATATATAAATAAGAATCAGTAAAATTTAAGTGTATCTGTTAGCGAAGATGATCACCTTCGAGATCAATATATGTCGAGAAATTTAAAAAATTCACAATTTATATAATATTTCAAGTTCTAATAGTATTTCGAAATTTTCATCGCTAAAAATATTAAAGAACAATAAACATCAAGCATTTGTAGAAAAAGAAAATGATTAATAAACTAATTCAATAGTAAAGGACATTCATCGTTCCAACTCTCGAATCGTTTCCTTCTTTCAAGGACTTAATATGTCGATTAATAAACATTTATTCAAAGGAAACCTCATTGACTTGTCTGGTGGAAAAATGTTGAAATTGATGTCATTCAATTGAATTATTAGTTTAAGTATTCTTCTAATTCATCGTAATACTTTCTATTTATTTAAAATCAAACAAAAACATATGTCTGTGGTTATGATCGCAGAAGAAAAAAAATTTTGTTACATTCTTCTTTCTTTCTTT
>CAJNOI010000010.1:952315-993963 GCA_905250115.1 Adineta steineri | reverse complement strand
TTCATGAAGACGATTTAATTCATTTTGATTTCCTTCATATTCTTTTTGACAATATGAAATTAATTCATTTCGATCATTTTCATTTGATTTTAGCCGAAGAAGACAATCAAGTAGTAATTGAGAAAATGCAAACTGACCATTGATTCCTGTTGTTGATTTTCCTGCATCACTTATTGTTGTAAACATATTCATCCATACAGGTTCTTCCATTTTTCGAAGATTTTTATGATCTTCATGGATTTGTGAAACCAGTTCATCCATTTTAGCATGAATACCTTTTACCTAGAAAAATCATTATTGAAACTAAACTTTATTGATACTTTTTTATTTACCTTGGAAAAATCATTTGTCCATTGTTTATCTTCTGAGTTGATATAAATTGATGCACTTTGTCTTAATTGATGAATTGAAGGAATAATTTGTCGACCGAATTCATCATTGGTAACAAGAACTAATCGATCATTTTCTGATGTTTTTTCAATATAATTTTTACATTCTTCAACATCATGAAATATTTCAATATGATTAATTATATTACGTAGTTCTGTTTGGATGTCAACATTTTCATGATTATTAAGCCAAATAAGACTAAAGCTTTCAAGATGATTGTCATTTCTTCTTCTAATAGATTCATTAGGAGTTTCAAGAATTGGAATCATTTCCATTATTTTGGAAATAACATTATAAATTGATTAAAGAACAGAATAATTCAAAATCATGTGAGATTAAAATGTCTTCAGAATATCGAATCTTATTTTTTTTTCTTTCTCCCAACAGATATTATACAGAAAGTTATCCACGACATAACGAATCAAAATAAAAAAAAAGATAAGAATTATTCGTAGATTCATGGTCGAAACTTTGTGATAGCGTGAGAAAATATTCATCTGAATAATCGAAGGAAAGAAAAGATTTGATAATAAATACGATTTTCTTTCGAATATGAAATATAATAAAGAAAAATGAGAAATAACACGTATACCAATGATTGAATGACAATCAATAAGTTTAATAATGATGTACGAGAAATCGATGTTAATAAAAGTGTACAAGATATTCGAATAGAGTTATGTGTATGAGTATAAGGGTGTGAATGTAGATAGCGACACGACAACCAAATCTACACCCACATCCTCATCCACCAGCCCCTGCAAAATTTTATCTGATTATGTTATTTATTTTCAACAGTAAAACTTCAATTTTTCTTTTATTTTTATTTTTCGATTTTTTATTTAACAAAAAAAAAGTTCGTTGATTTTTTTTCAAAATCAAAAATTTCATTCACAAGATTAATTCAAATTTTTCGATTCGATGATTCGAATCATTAGCAACATAAAGATTTCCTTCATCATCAAAATATAAACCACTAGGACCATTCAATTGATCTTGATGGTGGATGTGGGTGTGGGTGTGTAGATATTGTAAGAATTCAATACCCACGCCCACACAAACACTCTAAATGCCGCCAGAAATGAATGAATACATATGTATATTTATATATGAAAGACTTTTTTTAACCATATTCTAAGTGATGAAATCATATTTTGAAAGATAGTAATATTACCTTAGCAAATAAAGAATATTTTTTTAAATTCTGGTAAGTATAAAATATATCGAATATCATGTTGTAATCAACACTCTAAATCTTTTTTTTTCAATAATATGATATATAGTTTTTTCAAACACGAAGAAAGTGAATTCAATCTTTAAATGTATGACAAATTAAAATTATTTACTAGATGATAATTATAAAGCTACCATCAAGCATGATTAGTTAGTTGAACATATTCAGTCGATTGATAATTAAAAAGAACTGTTGAAGTTATCCTATATAAACAAAGACTTATCAAGAATTTTCATCCAACTCGATGTAGAAAATACTTCTTAATAAAAATTATTCAAATCTGATTTCATTCAAATTAAGGTGGTGTGATGTGGATGTATCTTTTCTTTACTTATATCCACACCCACCCTTAACATAGTAGCACATTACCTTGTTACTTAGATTCATTTCAAATACATTGAACAAAAAAAAACATTTTTTTTAAATACACGTATATGAAATAATTAGAAAACACAGATGTTTGTCAGAGATATTTTTGAGTGCCAAAAAGAATAGTTTCCATTAGAATAAAAGATTTACATAAGAAGAATCTTTTTAGATAATTAAAAATCTTTCGTAATGTAACCTTTTTAAGCCATCGGACTATTTTTCACCATGCTTTCCATACAATAACTCATCTATTCAATGAAACTATAATGACAAACGGTGAGAAGGAATGAATAATAGGCAACTTTGCTTCTCTTTTTGAATTCATTTCTTTACATACTCTCTCTTCTTTCTGATAAGTGACTATAAATACAAGGACGAAAATAGAATGGCAAGAATAATAAACTTGCATTAACGTTTGTTTACATCGTTGTCAATGCACTTTTTTTTTATCAATGTTTCTTTATATTTGTATTTTAAACGACTAACTATAGGTCATCAATATAGCTTCTTTTTGTGGAACGATTAGAAATCAAAAGAAGGCACACGACTATTCTTAATAATGACGTTTTACTTTTAGATTTAAACAAAAAGAAATTATTTGTCTTATATAGAACACTTGTATACAATACGTAATTCTTTTAAAATACTTTTCACAGTATTTTTCTTCCTAGGTCTTCATGCTATATAACTTGCGATGAGCATAAGTCTAGTGGTGCATGCATGCATACTGTTGCAAGATTATTGCCATATTTATTCAGCTTCTTCTTTTTTATCAATTAAAATCAATGATACAAAAGTTTTGTATGAGTTCTGTTTTAAAATATAATTCATCTGTAAATATTATTTGACAACCATAAAAATTCTAGAGTTTAAAGGCGTTATTGCAACTCTTCTAGATATCGTTTTCAATCACTTTTGATGATCTTTATTGCTATATATATACACTATTTATCACAACAAAATCAACCATATTGCATTGAATTATAAAAAAAACAATAAACGGCACATAACCTGATAAAGAAATCACTACACAAATTATTTATTTTAATGCAAGAACAAACTTTTACCTGACTATCTGCCAGAGAAGCTTTGTCTTACTTTCTGTAATATATCACTTGATAATTTATTCAATGTGCCTCTTTCTCATATAAAGTATATAGCTCTTCAACACCTTTTTTATACAAAAAAATTAATTTTTTCAATTGCTGTCAACAGTTGAAACAGTCATTTCTACCTTTAAGAATACAGAATAATACATTTTTGTTCAACAATAGTATTTTTCACTCAAAGTATGAAAAATTTTCTTAATATTTTTGTGTTTTTTAAAAACTATTTTCGATAAAACTCTTCAATCTTACTTTCACCGATGTTGAGTCTACAGTTTTTTCTCATTCATTAGTAGAATCTTTAAAGGATGCTCTATGTATAAAATATCACAAATCTTCTTTTATTTATTTTTTCATTATAAATTTCATATACTCATCAAACATTAATATAATGCCTGACAGAAAGTGTGAAAGAAAAAATAATTCACCGAAAGAATTGTGTTTCTCTTTCTACCTATTGTTGGCGTCAGTTTTGTTCGTTCTTTCACTAACATTAACAACAAATTTTTTATGTGTTTTTTGCTGTACAGAATAGTATTTTCAAAAGTAACTACGCAGAGTTTGTCCTTGAGCGACTACGACAAAATACAAACATTCGAAGTCGCCGAAAAATCGAGGAAAAACAAGTCACTGGCTATATAAAGAAGGACAGTGATCTTTCTTTTCATTCAAACAACAATTTCTACTGACAAGTTCACATTCTACAACAAATTACAATAAGATCAGAATGAGCGAATCAAAATCGAATCAAAATGCTACTGCATCATCCAATATTCACCAACAACGACAACGTATGGCCCCAGATTATCTTCTCATCTGGGTAGATCCCAACATCGACGCAGGAAAAAAGGAATGCCAAGACACGCTCACTCAATTGAAAAACGTGATCAGCCATATCAATTTATGCACTGAACCAGATCAGTGCATCCAAGTACTCAGCAAGTTTGACAAGGAACGTGTCTTCGTGATAATATCAGGCTCCTTAGGTCAACATCTGGTTCCTGCAATTCATGGCATACCACAGTTACATGCAATTTACATCTTCTGTGGTGACAAATCTAGACATCAAGGATGGACTCAAAACTGGACAAAAATCAAAGGTGTCCACACAAACATCAAAGAAATTTGCCAGGTATTACAAATGGCGGTTAAACAACACAACCAAGACACAATTCCCATAAGTTTTCTCGCGGTAAATGAAATGGCTTCAACTGACACTTTAAAGCAGTTGGAGCCAACTTTTATGTATACTCAACTAGTCAAGGAGATTCTCCTTGATATTAAATTCAGTGATAAGGCAATAAAAGACTTGGCAACTTGTTGCCGTCAAGTTTACTTGAACGACAAAGCTCAATTACTACTGATTGATGAATTCGAACGTGACTATAATCCACAACAAGCAATATGGTGGTATACACGTGAGTGTTTTACCTACAAAATGCTTAATAAAGCACTTCGATTTATGGATGCCGATATAATCATTAACATGGGTTTCTTCCTTCGTGATGTACATCAACAAATTAAACAGCTACATAAACAACAGGTCAGTAGTTATGGACGTAAACCTTTTTTAGTTTATAGAGGACAAGGTCTTATGAAGTCAGACTTTGAAAAACTTCAGAAAGCAAAAGGTGGACTAATGTCTTTTAACAATTTCCTGTCCACCAGTACAGCTAAAGAAGTGACCCTCAGTTTTGCTCGAGATGCTTCAACAGAACTAAATACGGTTGGTATTTTCTTTATAATGTCCATTGATCCTTGCTTGAAATCAACACCATTCGCTTCCATCAAAGAGGTGAGTTATTTTAAGGGAGAAAATGAAATTCTCTTCTCAATGCACACCGTCTTTCGGGTGAGTGAAATTAAACAAGTGGACAATAGGAATCAACTTTATCAAGTTGAATTACAATTAACATCAGATGATGATCAACAATTACGATTACTTAATGATCGGATACGAAAAGAAACTGGTGGTACTACTGGATGGAAAAGATTAGGTAAATTATTGCTAAATATTGGTCAATATAATAAAGCTGTAGAATTTTATAACGTATTACTCGAACAGACATCTAATGAGGTTGAAAAAGAGCATTATTATAATCAGCTTGGAGGTGTCCATTGGAGTCAAGGTGATTATGTAAAAGCTATTTGGTATTTCAAACATGTACTTCAACTTCAACAAAAAACTCTTCCTTCAAATCATCCTGATTTGGCTTTTTCATTCAACAACATCGGTTGTGTGTCTGACGGCATGGGAGAGCACTCGAAAGCACTTTCATTTTATGAAAAAGCACTTGAAATTAAACAAAAAACTCTTCCTTCAAATCATCCTTCATTGGCTACTTCATACAGCAACATCGCTCACGCGTATGAAAAGATGGAAGAGTATTCGAAAGCACTTTCATACTACGAAAAAGCACTTGAAATCGATAAAAAAACTCTTCCTTTGAACCATCCTCATTTGGCTACTTCATACAACACCATCGGTAATGTGTATAACTACGTGGGAGAGTACTCGAAAGCACTTTCATATTACGAAAAAGCACTTGTAATTAAACAAAAAACTCTTCCTTCAAACCATCCTGATCTGGCCACGTCATACAGCAACATCGGTAGTGTGTATGACAGCTTGAGAGAGTACTCGAAAGCACTTTCATTTTACGAACAAGGACTTGTAATTCAACAAAGAACTCTTCCTTCGAATCATCCTTTGTTGGCTACTTCGTACAGCAACATCGGTAATATGTATAAGTACGTGGGAGAGTACACGAAAGCACTTTCATTTTATGAAAAAGCACTTGAAATTTGGCGAAGAACTCTTCCTTCAAATCATCCTTCATTGACCAGATCATACAACAACATCGGTTTGGTGTATTCCAGGATGGGAGAGTACTCGAAAGCACTTTCATATTACGAAAAAGACCTTGAAATCTGTCAAAAGACTCTTCCTTCAAATCATCCTGATTTGGCAACTTCATACAGCAACATCGGTAGTGTGTATAACAGCAAGGGAGAGTACACGAAAGCACTTTCATATTACGAAAAAGCACTTGAAATTTATCAAAAAACTCTTCCTTCAAATCATCCTTTGTCGGCTACTTCATACAACAACATCGGTTTTGTATATGAAAATATGAAGGACTATTCGAAAGCACTTTCATATTATGAACGTGCTCTGGACATCAAACAACGTACATTGCCACCAACTCATCCTAGTATTAAAAGTGTGAAAGAGAGTATTGAAGCTGTAAAAAAGAAATTATAAACTATAGTTGATAAATAAACACAAGAACATTTTGCTCAAATATATCTAAATTAATTCTAGTTTGCAGTAGCTCGCGAGTGCGTACAAAGAGCAACTCTGTAAATAATACAGACGTGATGTATAAAACCGACTGATAAGGTAATACATCTACATACGTATGTGTATAAATGGCCATCTCAGACATATTTAGATTTTTAATTCTTGATGAGTGTTCCCTATAATAAAAGAATAATCACTTATTCATGATATATTGATCAATTTAGACATTTTTAAGATATGATGAATTATAGTCTTCTGATCTCGGATTCAGACTAAGAGAGAAATTGTTTGAAGAGATGTTTTACAATGATATCTCATTTTTTAATGACCATCACACTTAGGTCTGTCACAGAGCACATTATAAGTTATAGAAATAGATCTTATATATTCCGAGATCGAATATGAACAATAGTCAACGGTCGTCTATGAAAAAACACGAAGATATACAACTATACGATAATGAACAATTTAATAAATAACGTTCTACTTTTATCTATTTTGCATTATTGCGCTTTTTTCAGGTTGCCGTCGTAGATCATGAATGTTACTAAGTATTTTTATTTGTTTTACTTCATTTATAGAAGGTCATCAAAATCGATTGAATTAATAAATAGGATGTATCTCTATCTTATTATAATATTTTATGTTTTCAATTTTAAATTGTTATAACTCATTTGTTTTGAAAAGCAGATATACTGACAAAGAGTGAAGGGGTAGACAAAACATAATAAAAGTAATCATATTTATTCCATATTAACTAGAGATAGTTCAGTTAGTATAGTAATACAAGTAGATATTCGTAATATCAAGATCGATCTACACCCTGAAGAATTAATCGAACTCAAAATAAGATTGATTTTGTTCGAGATGATTTAAATGAATCTAAAATACTAAACTTAGCTGTTTAGATCACAACCATGAGAGTGAATATTGAATTAACTGGCTGAATTGTAGTTTAAATGATTATTCAGATTCTGATAAAATTTATATAATTCGTAGAGTTCATCGAGTTAACTATTTTCTGTTATGATCTAGATGCTTAAGATAAACTCATCCAATACATTGTTTTAACTTTTATTTGATTTAACATAAGTAATGAAATTCAAAAGTAATTACTAATATATTTATTATAATTAAAAATTTTGTCTTCTGTTTCTCGCAATAGACGGTGTGGGTAAAGAAAAAGTGAACCACACCCTCAATTCTTAGTACAACATGAATTTCATGAGAATATTTTATCAACAAATCATTCGACACTTAGATCTTCGATTAGCAATTTTCAGGTAAAGAAGAAAACAAATAAATATTCACTATTCTTTATCTATCTATCTGTTTTTTTACGTTTATTAAATATTACTAAAAAATAAATATTTGTAAATAATAAATATATATTCATAAGTAGACATTTAGAATTCATTACAAGCATGTAACCATTTTTAAATTCAAGAAATCTTCTTGTTTTCAATACAGTCTCAATTGCATTCATGAACAGAAGAATAAAATAGCATTCTAAATGATGAAAATGAATATATTTCAAATAAATTAATTAGAATGGACATTTTAATCAAGTAAATGTTATAATTTGAAATTTAGATTGATAAAAAGTCTAATACTTGACTAGAATTCGATAAAAATATGGTTTTACTCTAAAATAAATATCTATGAGATTAAATGTAATATTATTCTATTTCACATCGTTTTTATATGAAATTAATCTTATCAAAAATTAACGTTGAAGTACTGTCTAAATTTGAAGAGGGATATTTAATATTAAAATCTATTCTACACACATAAATTTTATTGATCTTAGTTTTCTTTTTTTTCTTTCATTCTTTTAATATTTAATGCTTAAGTATATATAACAATGATTTATAAATTTTTTCTTTCTTTATTTCTTTCTCTGATTTTTCTATGCACTTTACTCTTGAAAAGTTTTAGTGATACTTATTATTTAACGACAAGTGTTCTTTTTTTCTTATTAACAAACAATATAATGCCTAAAAAAAATCGAACAAATATGGATTTGACTCCAAAAGGTGAAATTTCTTCACGTAAACAATATATATTTCATTATTCATTTTAGAATGTGATTTACTTTCAGTAAATGCTCAGTTTACACAAGAAGGTAAAACAAATTATTCTTATAAATTTAAATTTTTTTATTTAATATATAGAAATACAACAATGGCATACGGTAAATTATAGTTATTATATCTATTTGGAAATAATCGATTAGGTTTAACAGGATTTTCTTCGTGAATATCCATCAGGTCAATTAGATAAAAAGGCATTTGTTGATTATTATACAAAAATACATCCACATGATGAAGAAAAAACAGCGTAAAACTATAATTACAAAATTTTTATTATTTTATAAATAATATTTAGAGAATTATTTGATCGAATTGATGTTAATGATGATGGTACAATTGATTTTAATGAATTTCTTGTATTAATTGCTATTAGAAATCAATTAGGTAGTTTAGAAAAACGACTTGCATTTGTATTTGATTTGTTAGTATATTTCCTATGATTAATTTATTGAATTATGATCCTAATTTTAATTCAGATGGGATGACTCAGAAGATGGACAAATCGATCGAAAAGAACTAACTAATTTATTATCAGCTATGGTAATAATATTTATTTTATTCAAACAAATTAGTTTATATTTTATGTTATAGTATGAACGTGCTGGTATAAGAGATCAAAAAGGTGAATGGGATCCAAAAAAACGTGCCAAAGAAATTATTGCTAAATTAGATATTAGTGGTGATAAAAAATTAAATAAAGAAGAATTTGTTACTGGGTTTGATTTTTCATATTAATTTATTTATTTATTTCATTTTTCTCTTTAATCAGATGTATGAATGATCAAGTTATTTGTAAACTATTACTCCCACGTTCTTCGTAAGAAATCTACGATTTATTTATTAACAACAGTCATTGCATTGATCATTTGCTATTATTCTATACTAACAATCCGATTCGCAAGAATAATATATATGAAAAAAGCGAGATGTGTTTTATTGTCGAAAGAAATAAATAACGCAGGAATAGAAAAAAAAGTTGATCACAGTCATTTTGTTCAGTAAATTAATTTGATTGATTTTCTTTTGGTAGGAAATATTTCTAAAAATTATCAAATAGTAATAAAACTTAGTAAACAAGAAATAAACATACTGGTGTATCCATATGAAAACGATGAGTATTAAAACGTCCATGACCTCTGTAGAATGATCCGAATCTTTTAAAGACAAAAATGAAATATTGAAAATTTAGAATAAAAATTACTTTGAATTAAAAAGAAGCGATTGATCTTTAACAACCGATGGGTCAGTAACAACAGTTGGATTATCAGTATATTTTTTATCGGTTGGTATTTTAAATTTTGCCATTTGAATTTCTGTATCTGTTAAACCAGCATGTGTAATTCGTGCATAACCAACACTAAAAAATTCTCCTCCATTTAATATTCATAAATTAAATAAAATTTATTATTACCGAATTAAATTTTTATATAAAATATATTCACACCAACGATCTCTATCTGTTGAATCAATATCATTTGCAACTGAAGTTAACATTTGATAATCTCGACTAAATGGTGCCGATGTAACATAACCAAGAAATACTAATGGATTAGTACTATTAAGAAAAACAAACATTTTATTTTGATTTTTATGAGAAAACAAAACAAACCTATTTTGCATAATATCTCGTAATTTTGCTGCTTGTAATTTTCTATCTAAATCATCTCGATCATTACCCATATGAACAATAAGTACATCAATTAATTTGCTTGCTGTTTGAACTGTTGCAAGAATAGCTGGTGCTAGTTCACCTAATTTCATTCATAGATTTATTTATTTAATTATTGTTTACAAATATTTACCTTCGGGTGATGGTAATAAATAGTGAACAGATCGAACAATTGGATATTTTGAAAGAATAATACATCTAAATAATACAGATTTATTTTTTTAGTATTTATAAAAATCAATTATACCCCCAAGTATGATCTTTTGATGAAGGACCAAAATCTGTAAACATATGTAATTTTTCTCCTAAATACGATGTTAAATCCGTATTTCCAAAGAATGGTTTAGCTGTATCAGTTTCCAGAAGACCAATCACATCAGCATCTAAACATTTAAATTACATAAAAAATATAATCATGAACTTTGTACTAACTAGTATCAGCAAGAGCAGCTGCAACACGATCAAGACTTGGATGCGCATTATTGTCATAACCGAAATGAACTGTCCAAATAGCAGCAGAAATATGTGTTGGCTAATTAATATGCAAACAAATAAAATTTTCAGGAAAAGAAAAATAATACAAACATCTTCTGCTTGTCGTAATGCTTTTGATGGTAACGCAAGAAAACGTGAAAATGTACCAACACAAGCAATCATGAAAGCAATACCAAATACTAAAATATAGAAACTTGTTTTTTGACTTCATAAGAATCAACTTTTTAGACATTCTTACATGTCCATATATGACGACTTGGTAAACTTATGGATGAAACACGACCACGTATATATGTTCCTAAATTTGGTTCTAAAAAACAGCATTATTCTTTAAAATAAAGATTATAGTAAATAGAATTATCTTACTAGCTGTATAAACACCAAAATAAATACCGAGGAAATTAAAGAATACTAAAACATGAGATGTTTCACGTGTTAATGTTCCACCAAATGGAACAAAATTATAGGCACTTGTCCAAACAGCATACACAACTTGAATAATATACACGAATGCAGCAGTTACAACAATACGAGCTTGAAGACCGCGAGCAATTTTATCAAATATTAATGGAATAACTGATCCAATAAATAAACTCAAAGCAAGGCCACCTTTTCAATAAAATAGAAATAAAATATTTTAAATAAATCAATTGAAAATCTTTTTATTTACCAATAAATGAAGCATTTCCACGATTGAAATATAATATACCATAACCAATAAATCCTACAGATGCCCACCATCGATTAGTTACTATACTAAGACGATTGATAGTTACGACACCACAAAATAAACAAATCCAAACGAGTAATCTACGAAACGAAATAACTTTATTTTTATTATATAAAATTTTGTCTGATTTACCCGTAAGGAATTGGTTCAGGTGCTTGATCAGGAAAACCATTCGATGCCCAACGACTAATTACCGATAAATCACCAAATACCCATTGAAGATTAAATAACAAACTGCCAAATCCAATACCAAGTAATAACCAATGTGGTTGTACATTATTATCACGCGAGGATGAACGTAATGAATTACTTCCTAATAATCGAAAGAAAAGAAAAGGTAATCGAATTAAAGAAATAAAATAGTATACCATGTGTAGACATTGATGTAATTGAAGCTAGCGATAATGGTGGAAGTAATTGCCACATAGTATTATCTATATAAAAATATCAGTACATTGGTATATCTTCACAAATTCAGTTATCAATTTGGACCGGAACTCTCCGCCTCCTTCTTTCCTTTTTTTTCTTGTTTAATCGAGTACTACAAACTATCATTTATTTTACTATCTGTAATAAAAGAAAGACAGTCGAAATTTTAGGGACGAAAATAGCTGAAATCCGGAAAAACCCGGAAACCGGAAAGATTCCGGAATGTCTGGCATCTTTGTTCCCAGCGTTATTTTTCATATCAATAATAATCTCTGAAAGAGAATGATAGACACCGTTGATTATATGCTCTGTCAACCGATCTTCTTCGTCTTAACTGATTAGTTCATTTTCAAACATTTCCTTAGGGAAATGATCAATGCCTTTAGGACAAACTCATAATTTTATTTCCTTACCTCGTCCAAATTGATCAAAAATTACTACAAATCCAATGAGAACATGTACTAAATTTGCAATAAAACCTGACCAAGCTGGCATAATACTTGAAAAACAAACACGAAGACTGAGAAAGAAAAATAAACTGATTGTTAATGTCCAAACAACAATTGATCTAAATATTTGTAAAAAAAAATTTTTTTTTTTCAATCTAAATAAATTATTCACCTATATGAATGATATCGAGAATTAAGACTTGTACAAAGATCAATCATTACTGCACAAGTTCCGAATGCAAGTATTAACAATCGAATTACAGGATTTTCCAATTGAAATGATAATAAACTAATAATTACAATTAAACGAGTAAGTAATTTCCCAACAGTAGTCTATAGAAAAATATATAGAAAATCATTCTCAAACAATAATTTAAACACAAACTTCTGCAATATTATTAACAAATGAAGAAGTAAGTATAATTGGACTTGCTAATGAAAGTATTAAGACTTCATAACCATCAATAGCTAATTTAACCATTGGAAAAAACATAACCATTGGACCAATACCAAAAAAAATTGTCCAAAAAATATAACCGAAATATAATTCCCAAGCAATCAAACGTAAAAATCTTTTCTCCATTATATCTCGAATATTAGCTGGAAGTTTTTGTATATCACCAAAATCATAATTATCTGCAACTTGTTTGCGATTTTTCAGAAGCATCTTTTCTTCTTTTTCCTGATCTAAAATTTGATCTTTACTTTCATTTGTTGTCTTTTTTTGACGTGAACGAACAGTATTATCATCCATCTAAAACAACAATAACAAAATGTTCGATCAATGAAGCGGAACTGTAAAAAGACCAGAAATGTTAAAGCAAATATTCATTCAAATGACTTTCAATGAAGTCAAATTCCAAATAATAATTTATGGATTTTTGAAAAACGAAAAATTTAAATAATTAAAATTAAAATAAAATAAAATAAATTATTTCAAATTTTTCATTTCAAATTTCTCGTTTATAATACAATTATTGAAGATAAGCGACATCTGTTCTTTATTTAAAATATATATATACATAACGAGACATAGAACAGATTTTTTAATAAACTACTGTCAACGGCATTGTCATTTGATGCTCTAGTATTATTAGCATAATCGGATCTCCAAAGATATAATTTGTTTTTAAGAAAAGTACCTTTTTCTTTTATTAGAAAAACAAGTCATCTTTTCTTTCAAGAACATGACTTTTTTTTTCTTTTATAATACACTTAATAATCATGTTGCTCCAATACACAGTATATTAGTACATAATTATAGATTTTCTAACATTGCTAAGGTCGAGTTCATTATTAGGAAGAATAGAACGCATAGATAATATGGAAAAAAAAGTTCGTTCCAATGTATTTAAGAACATGCAATCATTCATAGGTAAATATATGGAAAAGATCATGAAATCAAATAATATATATATAGGCTTCTATTTAAACGATAAATCTCGACAATTCATATTTAAATTGATTTTAATAAAAGGTACCTCAACTCTTTTTTTTGCAATTGAAACCTCTTATAAAAAAACAATTACAAACTATTGTTGATTGTAATGAATATATATATAATAGTAATCTTGTTTTTCTAATGCATCCTATTTTCAATTACTTTACAATTTTGATTAAGCAAAAAAATAAATATTTTCTAACAACCAGAAGATTGATCATCCATCTAATCATGGCATTCCATTGTATCTTATTATCATATTACAAATGAAACTATTTATTTCTTTTCTTCTTATTATTATTATCATTAGAAAATGTTTCTATGCACAAGAAACCAAATCGATATATATATGTATTTATCTAAATAAGCTATTCATAAAATGATCAAAGCAATGACCATGATTTCTTCTTTTGAATATTTACAAGAGAATATACATTTAAAGAGACATTTTTATATCATCGAAAAGAAAAAGAGGACACTCAACATAGTCTACTTGCCATTCTTTCATAGATCTCATCAGATTTTCTTTTTCTTTCGCATTCATAATAACAGTATTTCTCTTTCATGTATATACATTTACTAGCGAAGCAACTCATCACTATAATAGAAAGAGACAGAAAAGATCTAATACATGTGTATGTTGAGTTAGTTAGCAAGGTTGGTTTCTTCCTCCTCTTCTTTCTTATCTATTGAAACTTATTGATAATATAATGTCATAGCGTTCCGAAATTCTTCCTATTTTTAACTATATCCTCTAATCATTGATTATTTTCGGTAGTCTTTTTTGTTTTTGCTAATATGATTCAATGAACATATCTATTGATTTTATTATATTTTCCTAAGTATTAACACGTTAAAATGTCTAAGACAATGACAGTAACTATCTATACGAGGAATCACGTACAGAAAACGAGTCACAACTCATATTTCATAGGATTTGTGTAATTCAAGGATGGTGATGAGACGTTCACTTAATAAAGATACAATTAGTCCTGGCAAGTGACGTGTTGTCTTTGACAGCTCACGCAGTTTTCTTCTTCTTCTCCTCGTTCTTCTCCTTATCAACTTTTAGTCTTTCTTCTTTATTAAAATGTTTTTATATTCTTTCCTTATTTTAACATATCACCGACGGCTATTCTTGAAAAAAAGCACAAAATATAAATGTGTGTGTGTAACTATGTCATCAATGATCAGTAAGATAAACCGACAAAAAAAAACCTAAGTAATATTAGAGGAAGTCGTTTATTTTCTTCATTTTTTTCTTCTCTCTCCTACTGATGAGTTAATGGTTGAGACATAGTACATTTACGATATCGTTCCGCTTTAATGCTTTTTGTTTCATTCATGATTGATTGATTATATTGTATAGAAAAAACAACGAGATGTTTTTTTTTCAGAGAATAGGAGAAAAAAAAAGAAGATTAACTAGACATAAAACGAATGAGCTGATTAGATAACAATGCTATGAATAAAATATTCCGATGTAAAAGAAAAGAAGATACTTCTATATTCTATTTGATTCACTTTTCTATATTTGTTACGTTTGAGCAAGCAGAAAATTCTCAAATCAGTTTAGTTAAATATATTTTTACATCAATACTTTTTTGAAATAGATAAATGAGTTGAATTGCAATGAATGGGCACCAAATCATTTCGATTATTTGTTTGTATTATTATGTTATTCTCTCCTATTCTTGCCAATGATTATCGACAACGTATTGTTCTCAATAATTTATTTACAAATTCAAATTATCCATCAATCCAAATTGCTCTTGAACAGGTTAATACACAATTATTATCTCAGATAGATCGACAATTTTATTTCAACGAAACAGAAGGAATGATTAAAGTAACTAATTTTTATTTAATTAATATATTTTCATGCGTAAAAATTTATTTATTCTAGTGTGATGTTGGTATCGGTATAAAAACATTTTTTGATATGCTTAATCAATCTCCATCATTAAATGTTTTATTTACTGATGCTTGTCAAAATGTACTTACTTATATATCAGAAACGGCGACTTATTTTAAATTACCTATTGTATATTTTTTTAAAAATAATCATAAATATAATAAAAAAAAGTTCCTTATTTGATTTAGATATCATTTACTGACAGTGATCTATCATTATTAACAAAAGATCGTTATCCATATTTTTATCATATTGTACCATCGGATCATTCACATAATAGAGTACGTACACAATTATTACACTATTTTAATTGGACACGATTTGGTTTGATTTATCAACATGGATCGAAATATACATTGGTTAGTAACTTAAGAAATTTCTAGGGTCAGAAAAAAAGATAAGCAATCTTTCTAAAAATAATACTATTCAGGAAAAGTTTAACAGTCTATTAGCAAGTTTCATATAAACAAGATTAGCTTATTTCTATTTCAAACAAAACAGAATAATCTCTGTATCTAAACCTATTAATCCGATTTTACTATGTGTCCCTTGTGAGTATAATTCGAAAGTAATTATAAAACTGATAGATAATCTTATTCTCTTTTATATTTTAATGATATTTTAGCAGATCGAAGTGTGATGTCCATTAAAATATATTTTACAATTTAACGAATTATTTCTGCCATATATGACATTGTCCTAATTAAATTTAAAAGAAATCTTTATTGAAATTGACATCTCGTTTTTTAGGTAGCAAATGATTTGTCAAATTTAGTTGCTATGGATAAAACACAATTTGAAGTTAATTTAACACGTGGACTCGCTTACCGTCATGGACCCGAATGGCAAAAAGATAATGCAAGATATATGAAAGGATTATTAACAGATTTTAAAGTAAAAAAGAAATTTTTTTTTTGAAAGAAAAAATTGAATTTTTTTTAAAGACTCGAGATGTTCGAATAATTATTGCTAATTTTAATCAAACAATTGCTACACAAATGTTTTGTCACGTATGTATTTGATTTAATTGAATGAAAATATTTTATCATTTTTCTCAAAAGTTAGGCAGCTCGTGAACATATATATGGATCTCGTTATCAATGGATTATACTTGGTTTTCCATCTTTATCAGATTGGTGGTATGAACCAACAAATTGTTCGAAACAAGAATTAATTCGAGCAATTAATGGGACATTACAAACACGTGTACCACGTTTTTCTATTGATACTGATCAAGTAAGAAAGTATATCCATGGACTAAGAAAACAACAAAAAACATATATATGTATTTAGAATCGATCCGATAATGTTTTGGAATATTTAAAAATATATTCTGAAATAAACAAAACATATTTTGATGCTTATGCATATGATACAATATGGAGTTTAGCATATCTTTATCAAATACAATCATTACATAATCAATCAAATATTGAAATATTTAAAAAACATCTTGAAACTATTGATTTTATTGGTGCTACTGTATGTAAATGAGAAAAAAAACAAACGAATTTGTTTTGTTCATATTATTAAATTTTAGGGAAGAGTAAGATATTTAAATGGTGGAAGAATAGGTGAAATACTTGTTGAACAATTTGTTGGTAAGAAAAATTAAAAAGAAAAGCAAAATTTAATAAATAAAATTTAGCTTGTCGAATGATGACTGATGGTACATGTATAAGTCCATGTTATGAAGAAGAAGATGATTGTAATTTAACTGTTGTGAAAGTTTTTCTTGCTAAAAATTCCGAATCAAAAATTGATCCACCAATTTTATATAAACTTAATCCAATTATGTGGCATGGTTTGTTTACATAATTAAACTATAATTTCATACGAATATATATATTGTCTATTAAGGAAATGGTCCACCACGAGATCGAACAAATCAAACAATTGAATTTCAACATATTTATATTTCAGTATTTATATCTATATCAATATGTAGTGGAATAGGATTATTTATTTCATGTACTTTTCTTGCTTTTAATATACATTTTCAATCACACAGATTTATTCGTATGTCAAGTCCAGCATTAAATAATCTTATATTATGTGGGTGTATGTTAGCTTATATGAGTATAATTGTAATGGGTATTAATTCATCTTTATTTATTAAAAAATCTTATAGAGAAATAATTATGAATATTATTTGTCCGGTTAGTTTTAAATAATTGAAAAAAGAAGACAATTTCAATTATTTATTTAGATTCGAGTTTGGATATTATGTATTAGTTTTACATTAGCTTTTGGTTCAATGTTTAGTAAAACTTGGCGAGTACATTCAATATTTACAAATATAAATACAACAAAAAAGGTAGAGAAATATTTAATTGAACTTGAAGAGTAATATAATTATCCATTAGGGTATTCATGATTCTCGTTTACTTGCCATAGTTGGTATTCTTTTATTTGTTGATTTAATATTTCTTATTTCTTGGCAAATATTTGATCCAATTCATCAAAAACGCGTTTATGATACACCTTCAAGATTAAAGGTAAAACTATCTTTATAAATAATTTATTTGACCTTTTGTCTTTGAAAAGGATAATCATGATATAGAAATAATTCCATATCGTGAAGAATGTAAAAGTAAAAATATGAGCTTATGGGTTGTTATTTTAATCATATACAAAGGTTTATTAATGGTAAGAGAAAAAAAAATTTTTTTTGTATTCGAAATTTTTCTAAGAGAAAAAAAGTGATTAGTTTTTTGGTTCATTTCTTTCATGGAAAACTCGTCATGTAACAATTCCAGCATTGAATGATTCACGTTACATTGGTTTAAGTGTATATATTGTATTTATTTGTTGTACACTCGGTTCATTAGTTATATTTATACCAAATGAACAAATTCAATTTTCATATTTTATTCGATCATTTTTTATTGTTATTTGTACAACAGCAACTGTATGTTTAGTATTTGTACCAAAAGTAAGATTTTTTCGTTTTTAATCGAAATTTCTAAATATTTTCTATTTAGATTATTGAAGTTTATCGTGATCCACATTCAAGAAAACGACAACCGAGAGTAACAAGTCGTTTTCTTGAAAGAAATCATCATCGTGCTGCAGTTACAGTACAAAATTACAATACAGCTTTAGAAGATAATCAACATTTAAAATTTGTTTTATCTATGGTATTTGAAATAAAAAATTTAGATATTAGAAAATATTTTATTAAATTTAGCAAGAAGAAACAGTAGATCGTTTATTAAAGGAATTGACTAATTTACAAACTGGAAAAAATAATCCTTCGAGTAAAATCTTTTGATTAAATAATTAAAATTAATATAAAATTGATTTTTCAGATGTCGGAACGTTAGAACTTGAACGTCTTGTTGCACCCAATGATGAAACTGAAGAAACACATGATGACGATCCTTTACTGGAAGGTGACGATGAAACTAGTATAAATTCTATGAGAAATCATACGTAAGTTAATCGAATATAATACAAATAAATCTATATAGAATAAGAATTTCAGTGTATCACGACCGGAATGTATTGCACGTGCTGTTAGTTTATGTTTATTAAATAAAATTCAGATGAAACAATTATATTGGCCAGACTCAGTAGGTATTGGTCGATATTCAATTCCATCATTTAATGATCGTCTTCATCCATCATCAACACCATCGCCTTCAAAGATCGTATTTCAACAAACACATGAAAATTCAAAACTTATCGAAATAGTCGAAGACAATGAATTATCATCAAATAATCTCAAACGTTTATATGATGGTTTAGGTTCACTTGATGAAATTCGTTTAAGTGAAATGATTGAAACTGATCTTATATCATGAAATAGTTACATAGATTGATTATTTTTATTTTCTAATTCTTATATTATATACTGAATAAATCTTATTTTTTTCCTGCAATTATTTGTAATTCGACATTAGTAAAAAAAGCAAGATGCCGTTAAAGAATAGGATACAATTAGATTTAGGTTGCTTCCAATCGATTTAACATTTACAAAATTATTATTCAATTGACTCTAATGATTTGTTGATTGTGCCACTTCTTTTCAATTTCTTAGTTATTAAAAACTAATTACAACCAGTCTCTAAAGAACCACCAATACATTATTCTCTTTCTCGTAGAGAAGACTCCAGTAAACATAAATTGCCTACTTGTGTGTCCGCAGGGTCAAAAAAACATCGAAAATCATTTTTTCACGGTTTTCATTCGTTTTTTCAGTAATTGTGAAGAAAATGTATTTCTACGAGAAAGAGCTAAGCGAGTCCTCGGACGAGCGTTACTTGTTTCATAACCTAGAAAAAATGCACTTTTGTAGTATTTATCCATTATTGCGGAAGAAAAAGCATTACCTTCTTATTTCCTTAAAAATTCATATACGAGTTAATATTCTAGTGAGATTGTCAAGTCACTTATATGGGACAGTCCAATATTTATTGATTGAATTTTGACTCGTGCTCGTATTTTTTCACAAGAATGGCTATGATTCTATTTTGTCTTATTCTCAATAATAGTTTATTTTTATAATATAAAATTAATAACAATGTAATAAAATCAACATACTAGACAAAAAATTTATCACCGACATCCATCATTATAGAAATTCTCAATATTTTCATAATAGATCATATCATCTTTTCGCAAATTACTTAACCGTTGACATAATTCACACATTCGTATACGTTCTAATGCTTTTCCATCAATAATAACCTCATAATTTTTTCTCCATTGATGATACATTGAAAATAAAGTTAAATTCGAATGAATTTCTTTCATGTAATCAGCAAGTTTATCTATATCATCATGAAAATCATCAATATGTATAAAAGAATTCTTTGGTGCTAAACGTTCATAATCATTTCTTTTTGGTCCATATACAATCGGTATAACACCATAATAGAATGCTTTATAAAACTTTTCTGTTATATAATCTCGACATGTATTTGATTCAAAACTTAGATAAAATTTAAATTTTGACATATAATTATATTCACATTGACTAAATGAACTACATAAATGTATCGGATAATAATCTACACAACGACCATAACCTTCATTTAATAAATTCGATGCATATTTTAATTTATAAAATATTTCTAAACGTTTTTTTGAATGACAATTTGAAACAAACCATAATGCACCATTTGTTCGATTATAATATTCTTTTTCTATCCAATCTTGATATGTATTATCTGATAATGGATGAATTCGTCTACTAAATAAACCATACGATCCAATAGATATTTCACTATTTAATTTATAACTTATTGTCCAATTGAAATGATAAGATTTAAGTAAACCATAATTAATTATTGTTGGAGGTTCATCTGACCATAAAATCCAAACTGAATTTGGTTTAGTTTCCGAACGATTCGGCATTGGAGCTCGAGATAATGGAATATCATAAGCATGAAATATTAATGCATCAGCTTCGCGAAATTTTTCATGATCACATGACCATTGACAACGATTTTTTGATGGACAAGTTTTACCAAAAATACGTTCGATAGAAAATGAACAAAATTTTTTATCACGAAAAATTGTTGTAAAAAGAACAATTAAAATAGGAGACGTAGACTGTTCTTCAATAATTCCACGTTTAACAACTTTACTATTATCTGATATTATTTCATTTTGAAGAATCTATGTAAAAAAAACAAGAATTTGAAAAGGAAATTTTCTTTGCAATCTACTTGTTCTTTAATTTGTAATGTTTCATTGATACTATTCCATTGTATATCTTGATTAATAGCAATTCGACTATATTCAGCAGAAAATGGATTCGGTACAATAAGAATACAAATAAATACAAATATAAACCATATGAAAGATATTCGTCGATAACGAAATAGTTGCTGTCGGCGCCACCAAAGTCGAATAGGTGATTTGTGGTATGAGAAAGACATTAAACTACTCCACAGCTGGAGAAAAAAACGAGTCGACGCTTTTTTTTCTTGTTCTTGATATCTCAATTCTTGTCGTTTTATTTCTGTTCGCTTCACTAAGTATTAAATTGAGTCGTTCATATGGAATTATTATTGCATATGATTCTGTTCTACAACTAATAACATAAAGAACCTTGCATTGATAAGAATTTATTCTATAGAATAGAAAAAAAACCATTGACAGAATATGCACAAACTATTTGCTAATGTCTGATTCCTTTTATTTGAGAAGAATAAAGGATTTACTCACTAATATTAATATTTAAGCATCTAACACCTGTTGGTAGTATTATTTCAAACAACGTAAAAGAAAATATATACTTGTTTTCTACATTAGTGATGTTATATAGTTTGGCGAGAATTTTATTATATGGATCCGATTTCAAAACAATCTTCTATTGATTTATTCTCCTATTCGATCGTATATTAAAAAAAACCAATCGATATTATAAACTATCAATAGTTAAAAACGCTGAGTCATTTGAATATACGTAAAAACAAAACCTCATGAGAAATATATAATCAATAATTTTTGAATATATTAGGAAAAATAACATCGTAGAAATAAAGAGCAAATCTAGAAATAAGGAAACGGAAACGAAAGAAATGACATGATTGAATAGCAAGAGAGCTATAAGTTTATTGACATCTGATAAACGTGCCTTTTTCTATAGTATAGTTAGAAATAAAATTAATAATACAAAGAATATATAATAGTATATTAACAAAACGTCCGTCGGCTGCGAGATAAATTCTAATTTAAAATTTAATGATCGTGTTCAAAAAGTATTATAAAAACCATTATATCAGTTTATTCTACACTATCAGTAACAAAATGACAGACCTTCTATTTTTTCAATAGAGATACTACATTACTTTACTACTGCTAGAAATAAGTAATGAGTAATCAAGTAAAGTAAACAGTAATAATTTATGAAAGTAATAAGAACAATTCTGAAGCTTAACTTTCATTTTATGCTTCATTCCACTTTCACTGTATATCGTCATGCGGGCATTTTTTTTCTGTATTGCAGTAGTCAACTAGAAAAATGAAAGTGCTCTTGACTAAAAAGTATATTAAAAAAACATGAGTAGTTAAAATTTAATATAATCCTCTCATACCATGTCTGATCTTTTGTATTAGATTCAGGACGTGTCGCAAAAAGACAAACTTGAATAACAACTTCCTTTTTTTCTTACATTTCGAGATAATTAAAAGAAAAAGTTAGGCATTATTTTCTTCTAACAAATATTTTACAGCTGAAAGTTAAGCAAAAGTAATGTAGCACTCCTATTTTTCAGCTCTCATCATGCTCTGAAATGTACTTCTTTATTATTTAATTGTCCGAAACAGTTCATTTTTCTTCTTCAAAATTGTCTATTTCTATAATTCTTTCAGTGTTATCTCTTATTAGATACGGATCAAACTCTAAAACAAATAGGATCAATTTATAATCATCAGTTTTCAGTATCACGAAGAAATGTTTTATCTCAGCTAAAGATTAAAAATTGAATTTTTATTATATCAAAGCTCTACTTATAGTGCAGTTTTTGGTATATTTATTTTCGAAAAATTTGACCAGAAAATGATAAAAGATCAGATATAGTATTAGTAAAATATTCTATAAATAACTGAAGTAAAAATGCCGAAGTGAATGTGAGGGAAGATAACAGTGCTTTTTTTGACATTTTACTTTAGATAATGTGCATGTTTGTTAGACCTACTATCTTCTTGTCTTTTTCAAAAGTAATGAGTTCTATTTATCAAAATTTTTCTTTGTCTTACCTTTCTTCTCTGTACTCTTTGTTAGCAGCCTTGTGTAAAAGTCAATCTTGCTGCCAGTTTCGCTGTAATAGGGATGTATATGAATAAGAAAATTAATAGATCATCAAAACTAAAAAAAAACCGTACATGACAATGAAGTATAAAGTTAATAGATACTATAATTAGAAGTAAATAACAGAATAAATTATATAACATTACAACGTGAAATACATCGTGGTCTAAAAGTCACGCACCTAATACTAAGTATAGATGAATGTTTCTACTCAAAACCCATACGAATTAAGTTAATGAGAACCTTTTGTAAAGTATAGTGCTTTTTTCCTACTCTTAAAACAGTAAAATTTTCTTATTGAGATCAATAGGTGATACTTATCAAAGGTTCTCACTGACTGTATTCGTATGGATTTTAAGTGTGAACATGACTCTATGTTTGATAAAAAAATCACTTTGATTGGTTGAGTCGTAGTATAGATATTCAGTTTTTTTCTCGAGTGTGTGTTTTTTGGACTACCTCATATTTGACGTCTTATTCATATATTTATTATTTTATCGTAAGCTTTCGATCAATATTGCGTGCTACAATTATAAATATGAATGATGAAAAATAAGAAACTGCAGGTGCTTATGCTACGATGTGTAAAACGAAAGATGTAATAGATATTTTCAAAACCATCTGTTTCTTTTTTCTTTCTTTCTATCTGCTTTGATATCTATTATTCATTCTTATCATGATTTCATGTAATAATTGTCAAAAGTTTGAAATATAATACTAAAAGAATATTGGCCACATTTGTACATCATACAAATTTAAAGTTAAATATTTGAATAGAAGAAAGAATAAAAAAAAAAGCAAATGTAAAATGGAGTTTTTTTTCTACACTTTCAATATTTGTCTATTATATTCTAGTACGTTTCCCTATTGAAATATAAATATACGGATATTGTCAGGCACAAGACCATAGTTACGCATCATTTCCACAGTTTTAATATAATCTACTATTCATTTCTTTTTTATCAGAATCATGAAATCATGATTGTATTAGAAAATACTGTCTATCTTGCACTGTCAGTAGATTTATCTCAGACTAGATATTAAAACTGAAAGTATGTTTAAATCGAATTAGGACACTCCTTCTTGTATTCATAATAGATATTAAGAACGTAACTAAAAGATTTCCCAGTAAAAAATAATCATTGAATAGAACGGTATAGAAAACGTTCGAAAAATAAAATCAGCTTTTTTTAAGAAAAGAAAAGTGTTCCACAATTTAGAGAACGGCGACGAATCTATTCTCAGATGTATCTGTCTAGAACGTCAAAGAATGTGATCTTGTTTTAATAAAATGCTATCTTTCTAGATGTAGAACAGTTTTCGAATCAGGAAGGAAGCATTCTGTAATAATATAGCACGGCAAAGGATAGGTTCTTCTAAACTCAGAAAAATTCTTTTTGTTGACGAATGCATTTACTAAACTATAGAACGCTTTCTACAAATAAGAGACAAGTTTCCGTATTTTGATGAATACGTTTACTTTCGTTATTTTTCATGGTAATTTTTCACTGGGTTTTATGGTATGTTTCTAACCACACTACATACATTTATATACGTTGTTCTGCCTATTTACTCTTCTCTCTATATGCCTCATACTTCTTGATTTGTTATTTTCTCCATTTGTCTCTATGTATACAAGAAATTCAATGTATCAATTCGTTTCCGTTGATCAATATCAGGACATGACAATAATAAATTTTGATAAACGTTTTTGTAGAAGAAGTAAAACTTAGCTCTATAGTTTCTTCGGTCATTTAGTGAAAAGTTTTCAATAATGATCAACTTGATCAACTATTCATTCTATTCTATGCCAGGGTGGCCAGATATTATGAATTTGCAACTTGACTCTGATTTTTTCCGATTCTGGCGTTTTTTTTGTATTTTCTCAAAATTCAGAACGTTTTAAATCGAAGTATTTTGCTAATAATATCATGCAAGATCTTAGTTCATTACTACAATAATCCAGTTTCTCTATATTTTACTAGTAGTTCTTAAAACTCAAAATGAATCCATAAATTCAGAATCTTTCTGATTTTAATATTTATGTTCATTTGCGTGAGCCTATTGTAAATACACAGTGAGATAGCAACTTACACAGTGATGGTACCAATGATTATGTCGAAATACATGTAACATTCTCGACAAATATATTCACATCATCTGATCGACATGTAGAGAAATGAGGAGCTTATCGTATAGAATGATTATTTATTAACGAGTACAGTGTGTATGTGTTTTCCTTTCTTATGTAAACAAATTTTGATTATAGTACGGAAGTTTGTTACTAATTGTTTTTCATCATTAGTTGTGTTAGATAAACTATATACGAGCTACGTTGTTTTTCTTCCGAATAAGATGTTTCTCAGAATAAAGGAAGCATTAGTACACAAAGGACTCAATGAATATTCGATAATAGTATGTGAACATAACAGTAAAACTGACTAATTTTTAAAAGAACTATCTTTCTGAGATGAGACCTTCAAATCTCAAACCTAAAGCTTTTGTCTGCACTGATTCTCTTCTAATAAAGTCAGTATTCTAATAGGTGCTCTCTTAAATATCTAATGAGCTCATTTTTTGAACATAGTTAGCAAAAAAAAAAATCTTCGAAATAACTGATTATTAATTTTTGATTAACTTCATTTATCGTTCGAGATGTATCACAAATATGTATACGAGACAGAACGATAAATAGGTACTTGATATCTAGAGAAGTCAGAAAATATATATCGAAAGAATAACTAAAAAATAAATAATCTACGAATAGTATGACCTATAAATTCTAATCCTATTTTATTCCCATGTTTAACTGTATCGCTATTTTTCTATTACTAAATACAATAAGATGAGACTTACCGATTGATACTTATTCTTTAATAAATCATTACGTGAAAAATAGTAATAACGCTTATACCATCATAAAAATATATATATATTAGTATTCGTTGTTTAATTATCCTTTGAGAATTGCTAATAGTACTATATGATCTCATATTTTTACATATGTTAATATCATTTGTCAGATATTCAATGAGGCATCTGAATTAACAACTAACAGCATAATTCAATCTCTAATGCGTCAAAAGATTATCAAATTACATTCACTTTCAATGTGCACATTGAAAGCTTATCATCAAACAATACTCTTACATATATTTACTTACGGTAATTCAAAATTTTGTAAAATAATTAATGACGAAGGTTTTATTATATGAATAGATAGTGGAAATACTTCGTCTGTAATAATGTATATAAAATTCTCTCAAGTTTTATTGTAGCGTTCTTTTAGATAAAATCTATAATACAATGACTATATGAATATTTGACGAGTCATTATCTAACGCGTTATCGAAAGACGCACATACCCTTGTGTACCACTCTGCATCGTTTTTGACTGATATTCTGTTGTATTTTTTATCTTCTTTATCACACACATGGATTTTTTTCTTTTGTTTTATTCTGAGACATTCGCGTTAGATACAACATAGAGAAGACTTGGATAAAGAAAGAGCCTCCCATATGATGTTTGAGTATATTCTGAACCTTTTTACATTTTACATTTCTCTCTCGTGTGACATTTTCTAAAATCATGTTCTAGAATATTTCATTTATACAGTATATAGAAAGAGATCGTTGGCTGCCAGTTCAATTCTCGTATAAATACAAGTATTATTAACCTTACCTAAAAGCATGTTAGAATTAAATCCAAGATAGAATTATTATATGCATCATCATAGATAAGGCAATTTATTATGCATTCATACAATAAAACTTTCAAAACTAAGTGTTTTTATGATATTTAAACTATTGTGAAATCAATAGATTGAATGTGCTGTATAATTATACTCAATTCTTTCATTATTCTAGAGGAATATAATAGAGATGAATAAATCGATCTAATCATATATAAGTAGAAACATACTAAATAATGTAGTTTTAATAAAAACTTACATTCCTGACTACTAATATGCTATAAAACAAACTCTAAAAAGCAAATAATTCTATCGCTTTATACTACCGAGATGTTTTCGAATATATATATTTCATTTAGATATTATGAATTTAAGAGAGCCCAAGAGAAATCATGACAGAAGACATGCTATACTATTCAGATTGGCTTAAATATTGTCTACCGAATCAATCTATTTTATACACTGTTGTTGATAGTATAATCAAATCGATTTTTTAGAGGAAAAAACAACTGACTGATAACATATCCGTACCTTTTCTTGTACAACATTGCACTTATATAGTTTTGTTTTGTTCGTCAATGATTAATGTATTCTCATTATATATTAGAGCGCTTCACTTCTACAAGTCATCGCTACTGACACACGTAATCATTGTACATCAATCTTTCTTTTCTTTTAATCAGTATCGTAGCACAAGCAAAATATTTAATAAATAGATCTTTGATGTCAATATTTAAAAAATAACTTCTATTTTTTCTAGTATACTGACATGTCTATGTATTTACTAATAAAACAAAACTGAATAATTATCTATGTATATGTTAGACACAGGGCATTTTTATTTTACTCACGTAAGAATATATTAGAATTTTTAATCGAATATAACTTCATAGTAAGAAACTTTATAATATTCTAGAAAAATGCTGATTAAAAGTGAATAAATACTATATTACATCGTTCTTATCTATCACTTCACACGCGATTACATTTTTTTATTACAAAAAAGAAAAATGTCAGACTCATTACCATATTTTACAATGTTAGTTTTTGCTTTCATATTGATCAAAGCCAAAAAAATGATATATAAGCCTTACTGATTTTATTTGACACAAACCTGCTGGTTCAAGTTCAATTGATCAAAATACAATGTACTATTCTTATATGACAATTATACTTTGATTACTTTGTAGAATCGAATGTAATCGATTTTTTGATTACTTACATTGACTATATTTGAATAATACTAATAGTATAGAAGATAAAATGAAAAAGAAATCATTTTCAATGATTATGCATGTGTTTACTTTGTTTTTCAGATATAATGCTAAATGAACATTACTTGTTCAATACGAGATGAAAAATTTGACTAGAAATATTTATTTATTCTTAATCGATAGTATATAAATTTTGAAGAAATATATTGAAAAGAAAAATAGTTCTAATATGACAAGAATAGAAAAAATGAATAGAATACATAAACTACAGATAAACAAATTGAAAATCTAATCATAACATATTAAACAACAAATATTTTGTTTGACATAACCGTTCTAGCACTGAATTTTCGGTCTAAAATGAATAGAAAAATCTTAAATTTTATCATCATATTCATTATCATGTGTACGACATAAACCAAAATAATCGATTTGAATCAATGTTTTCGATTGACAACGTTCATAATGTAATTGACAACGATTAATATATTGTCTTTTATTATCACCACAAAATAATTCAAATGGACAATATTTCATTGGTTCTTCTAATTGACAATTAATACAAGCAGGATAATGATATTTATCTTGTGTTTGAACACATATTTCATTTTGTTGACATAATTTTTTTTTACATTGTCGATTTAATCGACAAGGACCACGATATGCTAATTGTCTTGGTTGATTTAATATTATCGAATTTGATAAATGACATTGATTAACAAATGTTTTACCATATGTATCACATACAGGTGAAAAACCAGTACAATTTCTTTGACGAGACGTACAATGTGGTTTAGGTGTCATTATACATATTTCATTATCGGAAAAACAACGTGATATTAATGAACAATTATTTACACATGAACCAAAATAATCAATTTGTAAATTAAATAGATCGAGTTGTTTTGTACATAATGAAAATATAATTTCACATATATTTGCATATGTTAAACCATTTTTTAAACACACTGGACCGAGATAATCAGATTGAAGGATATTACATTGAATATTCGAACAATTTGGTGTATATTGATGAGAAATATTTATTAATTGATCAATTAATGATGGGCTATTGAAACGAATTTTTGGTCGATATGGATTATCTATAATTGGATTACAATAAGATCTATTGAATAAATCAGTTGGTTTTCGTGTAACAAGATGACGAGATTGCCAATGAGATAATGTTGTTGTTGTTGTTGTTTGTGATTTTGTTATATTTGTTATTGATGGTGGAGAAATAACATTTGAATGATTAGTTATCAAAACTGATAATGTCGTTGTTGCAAACTTTATAAATATAGATGAAAAAAAATCTATATAGTTTTAGATAGAAAACTTTCTAATTATACATTAAATCTTTGATGAAATTCTTTTAGTTTTCTCCAAAAAAATAAAAAAAAGCGTAATACACTAGTCTACAAGTTTTTCTAAGCATTTAAGTCTGGAAAAAAACTTTATAACTTTCTTGTAATGATATGAAAAGATTTTTAAATGGATGACCTTATTTTTTAATATAAATAATCTATCATGAACTGACATATACAAAACTTAAACTTGTAGAAAATTTATATCAGATGTCAAAATTGATCATATCGTTAAAAGATTTGATTATTGGTATAAATAAATCAAATACATATTTCGATATGTCACATTGTCAAGTGTAAAATTAAATCAAGTTTGTACTTGAAAATATCTATACTTATTTACATATATAAACAATTATTTGAATTAAAAAAAATAGTTTGATGAGTTTTGTACATGTTCACTGATAATTTACAGAAAATTTGTAATCTATTCTATCTACATACTGTATTGTTTATATCTCGTTTATATCGTTCAACCATTGAAGTTGTATATCTTGATTTCATAAATTGTTGTTTTGGCCTTCTTGTTGAAGGATATTGCGTAATATATTTAGTTTTATTATCAAATGTATTTGTCCACAATTGAAATAAACTTTGTTGTCCATAAAAAGCTTTACAATAATGTTCTGTTATTCCATCTTCCATTATACAAATATTATTTGTTTTTATTCGATTAATAATTAATGGTAATGAACATGTACCACAAAGTGGTGCATGTTGCCATTTTAGAAATTTTCCATCTCTATTCCAATCCATACAACCAGAATTTGTACTAATATGAAAAAGTACATATTTATTATCTCGTGTTGCATATTTTAACCATTCATATTCACATCGATGACAATCATCATTAACTTTTAATAAAAAATCTTGTAAATAAGAAAACGATCGAATATATGTATAATTTAATGGATGATTAAATGATGAAAAATTTAAACGTAATATATGTAAATTAGGAAATTTTTCAATTAATAAATTTTCATTACCTAAATCTGTATGATCAAGTATAAGAACATGAAGACGTTTCATAATTAAACATGTTGAATTAGAAAATAATTTATCTAAACTAGGTGATACACGTGTTAAATGTAAATATAATAAATTTTTTGATAAAGAATTAAATGGACATAATTGTTTTGTTACAATTGTTGTTCGATGAAATATTAAAAATTCAAATTTACGAAATACTTTTGCATATTGTTTTATATTGAAATTTTTTATAGTTGAATCTGTTATTTCTAATGTTGATATATCATGAGAATATTTTAATAAATATGGGTAAATAGTGGAAATATTTTCAACATAACGACATGTGATCATTCGATAAAATTTCAATGTAAATTGTTTTCCACCTAAACGTATACTACATTCAGTTGTTGAACCAAATAATGTACGATTAACTAGGCGTGTTGAACGAGTTTCGGAATGAAAATATATTGAATTACATGAAATAATAGGAATAAGAATTAATAGGAATATTAATGAAAAATAATTCATGATCAAGTGTTTATGAGTTGGAGAAATGAATCAAAACAACGATAAATAGAAAGACGAACTCTTAAAAGCACTTTTCTTCTTTCTTCTCAACAGTTGTCTATTGAAGAGCATTTAATCAGATCATATTACTTTTACTACTAAAATTGAAATCATGAAACACACACACACACACGCACACGCAAACAATCAATTAACTTCTTGATTTAGTCAATAAACAAAATACAAGCAATGTGAAAGTATAATAAAAATTTTGACTAGTAATTGAAGACAATGATGAAAATGAGAGTGTACGTTTATCAGGATCAACAAAAGTTAAATTTGTTCGTTTAGCTATTATAAGTTTCGATGTTTTTTTTCGTTGTTGTTCATGATAATGTCGAGTATATTTTTGAACATTAAGAATTAATTTCATATTTTTTGTATAACATAAACCATTATGATGTTGATCAATATTTTCTAATTGACCCATTGATGTTGATATAAAATAATAATATTGTCCATCAGCAAATTCAGGTATATTTGGATAGGGTAGATATTTTGATATTGATAATGTATAAACTAATGGTTGTAGATCAAATGGTTTATTACATTTTATTAATGGATTATAATTTGTTGTATTACAATGATAATAATCATTTTCATTAACAAGATAAATTGTATTATATTCAATATTTAAATTTGTATATTCATTATCATAATAAGGACAAAGAAAATCAATTAAATCACCAAGATAAACAGTTAAATATCCTGATGATTGAAAAAGTGTATTCGATGAATTCCAATAAATTTGTAAATGTTGTCGTTGATAACGATGATTTGCGTAACAAATAATCGACATTGAAAATATTAGAAGGGAAATAAATATATATGTTAATGACATGAGCAATAGTAAGACATCGATTAATGTCTATATCTAGAAATAAGATGTTGATTGAGACGAAAGCCATATTTACATATGCGCGAGTTAGGAATTACATAATCAAAAAAAAAAAGAGAAATTGTAACGTTTATCATAGAACAAACATTACACTGCGTGTCTAATAGACTTGCATTCTTCTTACATGTTCACTAGATGTATATATATGTGTGATCATTCGTCAGCTCAAGGATATGTCTTGTTCAATGATTCTATGATAGAATGTGTTACCTTACACGAATAAGTACTTTGCATTCTCAATAAGTCTCTCAAGATGAGAAAAATGAAACTGTTGTTCAGCATACTAATAAATATAATCATCATATTATTCTGGATGAATAATAAATGTATATATATATATATATATAAATATTAGAATATATTGATGAAGGTTATTTCGAATGAACGAGTTTTAAAGTCTTCATACAATATTTTAACAAAGCGTAAAAGGTTCTTTTTTTATCCTTGCATTTACCTTTAATAATGATGTGATTTATATCCATTTGAATTGTCAATGACATGTAAAACATGTCTAACTTTTATTTTATTTGAAACTTTTTTTAAAATAAATGATGGGCTATTTTTTTAACAAGTTTTATTTATTTTTACTTACTTACCTCTTTTTTTTCATTTAAACTAACATAAGTTTATAATCAATGTCATATATTACCTTTCACAAAAAATGATTTCATCTTAAGTTTCTCTCACGTCATAATAAGAAGATGGTAAGGAAGAAGAAGAAGAAGAAGGAGAAAAGTGGTAGTGCATCGAGAATTGTTCCATATGCGCTCTTCTCTGGTTCAATTATCATCAAGAAAAGAAAAGAATAAGTTGGTATTCAACCGTCAAAATAGAAAAAAAATACAACTTGTATGTGTTCATTCATTCACTTATATTCACTATAGTGTTTAGTCATTTTATACTTCATCATCTCATCACTATTCATATTATTAAATGGATTCACGCACCATCTCTTCATTTATGTAATCTATTATTTTTTATAGATCAATTTATTTTTATTTTAAAAATGAATTATATCATCGAGTTCAATAGTAAAAATAGACTTGAAAAGAAGAAATAGAAGATATATTATTTTCTTCTTATAGTAAAAAGAGAAAAAAAGAGTACTTTCTTAAATTGTTACCTTTTAAGTGAAAGAAACGTTTTTATTTATATTTTTTTCTATAGATAATTTTATTTTTATTGAAATATGTCAACCAATGCATCGAATAAGCAAACAAAAACAGTAGAAGATCGTTTAAAGAGACGGCAACGTTTACATGCTAAACTATATTCAGATAAAACTTCTACGGATGAATCTGATATTACATCAATTAAGTATAGTCCAAGAGCATCACAATCACTTGATAGTACATTAAGTAGACATACAAATCATATTTCATCATCTGCAGCATCAACAAAACTAGATGATCAGCGTAGATCATCATTAACAACAATAAATTCTCTAGAAGTATCATCAACACATAATCATCATTCAAAACAAAATCAAAAAAACATTCCATCAAAACCTTCACTTTCGAAACACCAACAACATAATTATTCACATCAAGATGAAAAAGCTATGATTATTAAAGAAACAATTTCCTCTACACCAATTCAACAAAAAGCTTTCAAAAATTCTTATTCAAATCAAAATGAAGAACCTATAATTAGAGAAGACATTCTTACACCTAAACTGTCACCTCCAGCTGTTTCTCCTCGACTTACAAGAAAACATAATTTACTTCAAAAGCAAGAGACTATTGAAAAATCTCATGCATACTATAATGAAGAGCCTGTAATCAACAAAGAACTTATGTCATCTAATATATTACCTCCGATTGTTACGCCTCGAAGAACAAGAAAGTTCAATTCATCAAGTTATCCAGAATATACAACCGCTCTTGAAAAACAATATTATCATTTCATACCATCATATCCGAAGCCGAAAGAACGTTTAGCATCAGAACCAACTGTATCATCAAATAAACATCGATATGCATCAATTCATCCAAGAGTTGCTAAGCAAAATTCTCTACCGTATTCATATGTATTTAGTAAACGTATAATTGATGCTGAATTAGCTCGTATAGCTTCATCAAGACACAGAACTGTTTGGGATTGAATATTGTTAATTTATTTTTTTATATTTTCTTAATTAATCGATTTATTCAAAGTCATTTGATGAGAATACATTAGTTTGGAATCAGTTTTTCATCGTCTATTTTCTCATTTTTCTAATAAATAATAAATAAGATAAATATTTATTGAAGATATTTTATTCTAATATTTACCTTGATTTCCGATGAATGAGTTCTATAAAATATTTAAATAAAATAAACGAATTGAATAATTCAAATCTTACTCCATATCTGTAGTTATAACCATTGGCTTTGTAGTCGGATTTTCTTCAATTTTTCGAATAAGATTAAAATTATCCGTATGATTATAATTATAAATGTGTGGTTCATCATAAAATACAGTACTTTTCAAACCAATATCTAATAAATAAATCGTTATCAAAAAATTATTTTCGTTTTATTTTATACCTTGTACAATCAAATGAATATTATATTTTGTCACTCCAAATTTATTAGCTGATGTACAAATAATATTTTCATATTTTTTATAGATTACATGTAACCAACAACAACGTTTCGTACACCAAACAAATGATGTTTTCTGAAATTCTGTATTCATCGACCATGAATATGTTGGGTAAGGAATACCATCCAAATGACAACAAAGTAAATATTTTGAATCTAAATTAACATGTATTGTCTGTACATAAATATTATCAGGAGATTTTGGTGGATCTTAAATAAAATATAATATTAAAATAACCTTTCCAATAATAACTAATATTCCTACGAAGAATTGTTAATATAATTCTTCGATGAATAGTATTTTCTGTTTGACATATATACATTCCAGCATCCGTAATTTCGACAGAATTAATTTTTGTATCTGTATCATATATCGTCGGAAGATTTTTCATTAAATAGTAATTATACGAAAGAAAATACCATTGTATAGGTAACATTGTTGTCGATGGACAATGCAAATAGATGGAATCATCTATAATTAATATAATGTTTTTATATGAATTAGATTAGCTATTCTTAAAATTAATTATTGTAATACTAGTATAGATCATTTTTTTTATTTATGCTCAAAAATATGAAAATATTTCTAGATTTTCAGAAACAATTAGCATTTCTTTCGAGCATATATGCATATCTATGTAAATGAATATAAACATCTGACAAAATATGTAGCACAAAGGATACTAGTAATTACAAGTTACAGCACAAACATAGAGGATCGCTACCATACAAAGTTACTATTATTGTTTGTAACTCATATATCTGCAGTCAGCAATATTATGATCGTTCAGGCTATAATAAAAACGAAATCCGAGTTATATTTTGAAATCTTTGTTTTAAAATTTTCCACCATTCTAACAAATTTTGAATAATTAATAAAGAAGTTTATAAAGTTTATGTATATATGTACTTATTAATACTATTGAAAAAATATCCTTAATCTTGAGGAAATATTCCGTATGTAAAATTTTTAGTTTTTAATACCTTCAAATGCAATTCGATATACATCTCGTTCATTAGTATTCATTTCGAAATAATCATTATCTTTCAAATATTTATCTGATAAAAGTGGATCACCGAAATCTAGATAGAATCATAATTTTTTAACATAAAACAAAAAAAGAGAATTAAAATAATACTTTTTTTTATTAATGTTTGTACGCGTACACCAACGGATGTTGTATCTATATATAATTTGCAGAAAAGATGTGTTGTACTTCGAATATGTTTAACAAGTAGAGCACTACGATTATAACGAACAGTTTGTTTACTGTCAATTAATTCAATAAATTGTTCATTAAAACCATAAGTAAAATAAATAGGTCGACAAGTAGTTATTAAATTATCATGAAATTCTGTTAGTTTTGTCCAATGACGATCAATAGAACGTGCTCCTATTATTACATAATAAATAAAATATTCAAAATCAAATAAATTACCATTTGAAAAAATAAAAACACTACGAAAATTGGTTGAATCATCATATGAATGACATTGATAAAATCCATCACGATTTCTATCAAATTCATTTAAATGAATCATTTTATCATTTATAATTTCTATTTTTCCATTATTTAAATACAATTTCCAATATACAACATTCTTTGAATCACATTCTAATAAATAAGATTTATCTATAGGTATATAAATATACGATGGAAATTCTAATCCATTGAGTAATAAATCTTCTTCTACATCTACACAAAAAATTATTACCAATAGCAAAGAAAAATAACTAACTTTGTATCGCAACAATTGCTAGAAACGCTTGACATAGATATGTAAAGATAATTTTCATCTCGAATAAATTTATTTTATTGAAACAAGTAACCACAACAACAAATGACAATATCTGTTTAAAACTACACAAAGCATCTATTTTAATTAGAAGCTAAACACAAACAAGTTTTTTTTTCTAAATACAATTGTCTTCATCGTTGATATTTGATATTAATTTATAATCCGACATTATTTCATCATCATCAATTTCATAATGAATTAATTTTCGACGAGAGGATGTTGACATATAAACTAATAAATAACTAATAATCAATAGAAAAGCATTACCAGCTAAATGATATGCATATGACATTGTTAATAATGATAATGATCGATGAGATTGAGGATCCCAGATAAATATTGGATTATTTGTTTGTGGCCATAAAACATAAGCCGCTTGAATAAACCATGTACCTTGTGTTAATGCAAAAAAAATTCGTGTAATAATTAACCAGAAATTATTTGGATTAAAACATTCACCTAAAGCACTAATCATTGAACACATCATTGTTAAACCAAGTAATTTATGTATATGAGCATCCATTACATTTCGAGCATGTAAATGAAATACCATCATGACACTTTCAATAGCAAATGCTAAAAAACCCATGACTTGTGTTGTACGTTTTGGTAATGGAACTTTTAAATGAACGAGTATTTCAATCCATGAACCAAGAAAAAAACCAAATAACATTGCTGTATGATGAGCATTTTCTTCTTCTATATGAGGCATTGGATCTTTTCGATAGCCAGTACTAATTTCAAGTGAGAAATGTATTGATGTTATAAGAATTTTGAGCATGCTTTCTATTGGTAATTGACGAAGAATTTTACTTGGCAAACAATTACATGAATATGTTGTTGAACCTCGAAATTTAACTTGTTGTTTTTCATTGGTTTCATTAGTTAATGATTTTAAATAACGTATACAATTATTTATATGCCACCATATAGCAAATAAAATAAAAAACATACCTAAATTAAATGAGAATTAATTAAATTCAGAGCTAAAAAATAGTTTGTTTGAACGTACCAGCTGAAACATGTCCGATCCAAGTACCCATTGTATTTTATTTAATCGAAATTATTCTTTTTATAGATTAATCTAAAATAATTTTTATTGTAGAAGTTTAAAAAAACATGTTTTTCTATTAATAAAACGCATTTATATAGAAAAAAAAAGTAAGCGCATAATGTGAGATCATCAAGTTCAAGGAAAAGAAAAAGAAAATACTAGAACTGTATCTGCCTTTTATAATATCATGACAGGCGAGTTATTAAAATCTTTGCGCACAATGACACTTACTTTTTTTTCTGTTACATATTTTAAAAGAATTTTAAAAACTTCCTAACAATACTTAACTATATAAGATTTAGTAGTTATCGAATACAATCGTAAAATATCAATAACTCCTACAATTTCTAATAGTGAAAAAAACATATTTTTCACCATCTATTTATATGGGTTCAACAATGTTAGAATGACGATGCAAAAAAACAGATATATCATCATTGCTCGCATTCTAAAAGAACGAATAAGTACGACAGAGTTAATAATGATATCCGCCTGAACTATTCATTAAAGTATATAATGAAGGTTGAATTTGAAAGAGTATCGATAGCTAATTTATAGCATATTTTATTTCAAAGCTAAAAGTAGATTTTTTAAAATTAATATGACATGTGATCTTAATTTTTTGGTATTTCCGACTAACGAAAAAGAGATATGAAATAAAAAAATATCTTGTAAAACTCCTAGTAAGAAATGTGTACTTGCAGAACATCTACCACCGCTAATTACCTTCATTATATCTCAAGGTAAGATTTTCTTTTCTTTCTTCTATAGAAAGGAAAGATGATATTCGCAGAAGCTGATGATAGAGAAATAAGCAAAAGTATAAACTAGTCCGAACTTTTTTTGTTAAAGATGAATTCTATTTCAAAGACAAGAAAAACATTTTATATTATACTCTTGATATAATTAATTCATAGGACTCAAAGTGTTCTTTCAATTCAATCATTTAAAATAGATCTTTATGTTAATTATTCAAGTATCATAATTAATTGTATTCTAAAAATTGTCACATAGAAATAATATAATGAAGATTTTTTATTGTTTAATTTTATAGTACCTTTTAGAAAAAATTATTTATATTTTCAGAATAACTTTAAGATTATTATATGATTTTATTGAAAAAAAATATTCATATTATAAGTCACGCCTTTTTCATATTTTGTACTCATAAGATATAAAATTAAAATAATTACTGCTAGAAATATCTCCATTAACTTCAATAAAGATTTATAAATTGTGATGTGTCGTAAAATAAATATATTACTATGATTATAGTATGATGCCTTGATATTTATTAAATCTAGAATATTTTAGTTATCAAATCATTTTTAAAAACTGCATTTATTTCAAAAGAATAGATATACACTGCCTTAGCTACTCAAAAGCAAAAAAAAGATACTGTCACGACTTTGTATAATGGTAACTAATAAGAAAATATTTAAGATTTTTTTCGAATGAAGTTTGAAATCTTTACAAGCTCATTATACGTTTGATGATAATATTATATATTGACAAGAAAAATTATTGTTGAGTATTGAAACATTCTATTTTCCTATCAGAATTCTTTCTAAAGACTTCATTTAATTGATTATATAAATCTTTCAATATAAGTTTTCTTGATTAGATAAACACTACTTTAAAATATGATTCAATCAACATGTATGATCTTTTTTTATCGATATGTTTAATTTATACGTAAGATCTAGGGCAAAAACATCGTTCGATTAATTATATAATTATTTCAGACTGTGTATCCTTCACTCAAATGAGAACATTAGGTATAACATTCATCGTCAACTATTTATATTATAAATAGAGACTCAAAATGTTCCTTTATCATAATCAAGTACTTAGTAATCAAACCAAGACGTGCTTTACAAGATTTTTGTTTAAAAACACACTTCAAGGAGATCAATAAAAGTTTTTTGAAAGTTATTCAACTACTTGAAATATATGAATATATATTATCTTCTTTTCTTACTTTTGGTGGTACGAGTATCAGTTAAATAACATATCTATTTTTTACTACTTTTGTTGACATAAGATTTTGTTATCTATTAAATGTTAACATACAAGTTAAAATTAACTTGTTTCAAACACATCACAATACATCTTTTCTTTCTTTATGGACTGGTTGAGTCGTCATCACTCTATAACAAGCAGCAGCGATATGAAAAGATTGAAACTTCTTATTTGTGCAGTCGCTTGTACTCGTGTGATATATTTAATAATTATTAAACTTCGTAAAGTCAAAACGGAGTACCAGACTTACTTTGCTCAATTGAATCTAGTATTAAAAGAACAACACAGTGGAGCCAGTGCGGGAATAATTGATCTGGACAGATTGGATTCGAATGTAAATTTTATTCGAAGAAAACTAGGTGATGATTACAAACTAAGACTGGTTACTAAATCACTACCTTCACTAGACTTGTTGAAGTATCTTATAATAAAAGCTCAAACCAATAGATTGATGGTTTTTTCTGAATCATTCATTGCTGAAATTTTATTCAATATGAATCCTGACTCGCTTGATATATTGTTAGGTAAACCACTACCGATTGATGCTTTTATTAGACTGACAGTTTATAATGGCTGGAATACCATTAACTGGTTGATCGATACAAAGGAGCGGCTAAATCAATATCTGTCGTATGTGCAAAAAGAAAATCTTCGGATAAAAATTAATTTAGAGATAGATATTGACTTACATAGAGGTGGCTTTGAAACTATCAAAGACTTCGCTGAGGCGATACAGATTATTAAACAAAACAGTCAATACTTTGAACTGACAGGGCTAATGGGATATGATGGGCACGTGCCTTATGTGCCTTTTTATATTAACAAACAGAGGTCTATTAAAAAATCTTTTGTCAATGTGCAAGAATTATATAGCCAATTTGTGAATGAACTGAAGAAACATTATGATGCGAAAGCCATCAGTACTATGACCTTCAATAGCGGTGGAAGCCATACTTACTTCTATTATTCTCACTACAACAGTAACACTCCAGTCAATGACATCGCAATGGGTTCAGGATTTCTGGCGCCGCACCATTTTTCTGATCTAATCAAGCTGGGTCATCAGCCGTCCTTGTTTTTGACTTCGCCTGTACTGAAAAAGATTAAAACATCTAGACTACCTCATGCAGAAAAACTCACAACTTTAATCAATTTGAGTGATCCAAATCTTAAAGTTTCCTACTTTATGCTTGGAGGTGGATGGCCAGGTGAACTGATTAGCCCAGTAGGATTGAAAAGAAATCATTGGTGGGATGGAGATAATCCAGGTTATACAAACCTATTGCCCAATCAATCTATTGTAAGCAGCTCGGATAAAAATAATATCAATGTCAATGATTTTATTTTTTATCATCCATGGGAAGGTGATGGAATGCTCTGCTTCAAAAAAATTATTCTTTACAGACAAAGTAGCATCGTCGGAGAATGGGATACTTATAAAGGAAGCAATTGATTAAAATATTTCATTTTTAGTAACCTAAACGGTTATTCTATTTTCGCTTTGCAATCTTTTGATAAACTATTGATTACCATGAGTGACACACTTATCACTAATAAATCATAAAAAAAATTCTCACTACACATATTTAATTCTTTTCAAAAAAAAAGAATATAGAAAAGAAATGATCCATATACCAGTAGTTTATATAATTTAACAACTAATATGCATTCATATATACGTATACACGAGAAAAAAAGACAATAGGTCCGACAGTATAAACGAGAGCAATGGACAAGAGGATATAATACATAAGAAATTAAAGAAAGAAAAGAAAAAATATAAAAAATGATGCAATCAATGTCCAGCTGATAGGACAGAAAATGTTTGAAATATATCTCTTTGTTATTCATTCTATAGAAACTTGCTGACGAAGGAAGAGCTCTAGATTATCAAAATCTTTTGAGCACATATCTTGTTCATTGGTAAGGAACATATATATTAGAACAATCTACCGAAAGTTCGTCAAGAGTGAATAAAACCTCTTCCTTCACGAGAAAGATATTATTTTTATTTAAAATGATTTTATAACGTTACTTCATCAATGTCATATACATCAATCTTTGTATTAAATGTACCACTTACACATTATA
>CAJNOI010000010.1:928308-952215 GCA_905250115.1 Adineta steineri | reverse complement strand
TAATCATATGTTTATTTTTCTTTGTCGAGATATTTTAATACGATTAAAAAGATTTTTTTTGTTGTTGTTGTTTTCTTTTCTTATGTTCTCTTTAATAAATGAGTCATGATGTTTTGTTTGATTGCACATGTCATTTAATTTTTTCTTTCTAGATTTTCCCTTTCGGGCGCATTATCTATTGTCCCGTTTTTTTTAATTAAAATTCAATTTTTTTTTGAAAATATTCAATGACCGCAAAAAATCATTCGACTCATTCACCTTTGCTTGATGGTAATGGTCAACAACCAGCAGAATCATCTGATACAACTGAACAACAACAACAACAATTACCACCGGATTATATTACTTCAACAATACAAGAGAATGAACCATCAGATGATGATGAAGATGATGATGAATCATCAGCACAAATAGAAGATAATGATATTTATGATGAAAATGGTCAAATTAAATTTCCATTAAATGATTTAATTAAACTCGAAGAGCAATTAAATCAAACACGATGGGTTGTACCTGTTTTACCTGATGGAGAATTAATAAAATGTTTACGAGCTGCTGTTCGTCTTGCTACACAAAGTAAAAAACAAAAATTTTTAACAAATAGAAAAATAATTTCTTTGTCTTTAGAATTAGATACTAAAAGTGATCCCTGCCAACGATTTATTCGAGATAGTCTTGTAAATTCTTTTACTAAAGTTCTTTGTGATGAAGCTGTACAAACATGGAAACATGAAATATTTGTATGTAGAAGAAATCATTATAAAGGAATTTAATAATTTCTATTTAGAAATATATTTATCAAAATTGTATGGTTTTTATTGAATTATGTGTATTAAAAATAGAAGATGATTGTTTACCATTACTTGAAATTCTTGGTTTACTTATGAATCCTTCTTGCCGGTAGGGTTTAATAAAAAGAATCGAAATTTTATTTTTTTTTTTTCTATTTGTATAGATTCCATCAGTCAAATCATAGCCGTGTAAGTGATTTACAATTAGCGCCTGAAAAGGAAATATTTGCTTTATCAAATGAATATCGTCTTCAACAACGAGTAAGGATTAAATATAATTTAAATCAACGATGCTATATTTTTATTTATTATAAAGGGTTGGTTAATTGATTTTATAAATCGATTTGGAGATTTAGGTGGATTTAATAAAATTTTAACTCGATTTTTATCATCCGAAACAAAATTAACAATATCTGTTGTTGTTGCATTACTTAAACCTTGGGGTCTTTGTTATGAATATCTCACACCTACAACTGTAAAAAAATATTTTGCACCAATTATTGTTAGTATTGTCTTATCTTAATAGACGAAGAAAAAATATATATATTATTTTTTAGGATTTTGTTCCGCAATTTCTTGATCAATTAACAGAAACTGATTTAAAAGTTGAAACAAAAACTGAACCAAAAAGTGATACTTTATCAACAGTTATTAGATGGTTACGTTATTTAGCTTCGCGTATACCAGATAATGAAAAAGAATGTCGAAATTTAGATGCACTTAGACTTAAAATGATTTTAAGGTAAACAACAAGTGTTCGGAAAATGAAAATATTTCAATTTTTGTTTTTTTTGTAGAATTCTCCAAACTAATTCCTTCAGCGGTAAAATGAATGCTCTCAATGAAGTCAATAAATTAATTATGAGTCTTAATACAATTCAACGTTCAACATTAAATCGATCTGAAGAACCCGAAAGTTTAACAGCTGAAAAATTAATTGTAAGAAAATTAATTAAGACAATTGATTTTATTCATTCGTTTATGTTTTATTTTTTAGCAATGGATACAAGAGAATCAAGTTCTTGATATTGTATTACGTGATTGTTTACATCAACCACAATATGTTGAAAAACTAGAAAAAATTCTTCGGTTTATTATTAAAGAACAAGCATTAAGTCGAATAGATTTAGATAAAATATGGAATTCATCATGTGGAAAACATGAAGCTATTGAAAAGAATGTTCATGATTTACTCGCTAAATTAGCATGGGATTTTTCACCTGAACAACTTGAACATTTATTTGATTGTTTTCGAGTATTTTATTTTGATTTTTTGAGAAAATCTATCTAGCGAAAAATTTCATTGTTTTTCTAGGAAAGTTGGACAAAAGCAAGTAAAAAACAACGAGAAAAACTTCTTGAATTAATTCGTCGATTAGCTGAAGATGATAAAGAAGGTTTAATGGCAAATAAAGTTCTTGAATTATTATGGAATATCGCACATGATCAACATTTACCAAATGAAATTATTGATCAAGCATTAACCGCACATTTAAAAATTCTTGATTATAGTTGTTTACAAGAAAAAGAAAAAAGTAAATTACTATGGCTTGATAAATTTATGGATGAAGTTAAACATGATCGTGGTCATGTCATTATTTCATTAAAACAATTAAGAGAAATATGTATGCAATTTCATGAAGGTGTTTTTGCACAAAACATTCCACGTATGCCTGGACCACAAAATCGAACAGGTGTTATTGATATTTTAGAGAAAAAATATGAATTAACTCGAATTGTCACGGAAAATCTTTGTCAATATATGGAAAATGCAAGAAAATATAAAGAAAATGAATTAAAAGCAAGTTTAACACCAGAAGAATATTATTCAGATGGTCGATTTAATCATAATCAACAAATTCATGAACGATTAAATTTTCTTAAGTAAAGCATTTTTCTTTATAGAAAATTTTCTAATTATTTATTTTGATTTCTAAAGATTTACATTGAAAGAAGGACGTTTGTATTTATCAGCTGAACATTCAAAAATGATTTGGACATGTTTAGCTGAACAAGCAGTTTACCCGAATGATCGTGAACAATGTTTTCGTTGGTTTGCTGAAGTAAGAAAAAAAAACAAAGTTATATCATATAGAATAATTCATATATTTAGATTATTGATGAAGATGATTTTGAACCTAAAGCAGCAAAAGATTTTTTTCAAAATCATTTGATGAAACTTGAACCTCATTTATTAACTGATCTAGGCATGAAGTAAGTCATATCGAACAAGAAAGATACTTCGATTTATTATAAGGAGAAATTATTTGCACGGAATTAAACAAGTAACACTCAGCCGGAGACTCGTAGAAATGGTGCTTCAGATTTAATTTTCTCGGCCTCGATTAATCTTTGATCAAGTTTTTCGTACGCCTCCATTGAGATCATTTCTGGACCCATCAGTGAATTGCGGACCATACAAGCAAACAAACAGTTTATTCTTACTGGACTCTTCTCTATGAAAAAGCGTTTGATAGAGTTTTACAAGAGTGAAATCTAATTTTTCTTTTTGTTATTTTTTAGTTGTTTCGATCGTTTTTTTAAATCTGTCAATGCCCAATTAAATAAATTACAACAAAAACGTCGTTCTATTCGTTTAATGAATGATGAGGATCTTGTTGGAATTGAATATTTATGGAAATTAATATTAAATGGTTCAGATGAAGTAGCTGATCGTGGTATACAATTAATGAGAGAAATTTATACAAATATAAGTCCACAATTAAAAACGGATGTTAAACGTATACATGAATCATTTATAAGTGATTGTTTTGAACGTTTACGACCAGTTTATGATAGTGTTAAATTAATGCAAACACAACAAGATTCAAAACAAGAATATCAACATAAACTTAATTCATTAATACGAATATTAATTGTTCTAAGAGAATATTTAGCTGAATGTGATAATTCATATCATAAAGAACGATCAATTTTACCCATGTCAAGAGCATTTCGTGGTCGTCCAATGACATTAATTATTCGTGTAAATACTGGTCAAAATCGAACTGATGATTTCGAACATGGTTTTCATTCAAATGATACATGGGGACATATTCGAAGATTTATTCATAATCGGTATTTTTTCCTATTAAACTATTTTTTAAAGAAATTTGTATTTTAGATATAAATCTGCTTATGGTATTATTGAATTGTATCGTAATAATGAAATTATTTATTCAACTGATGATAATAAAACATTAGGACAAACAGATGATCGCGATAGAATCGTATGTAGATGAATATATTAATTGAAATAAAATATAATATTATTATTTAGACGGTCACAGCACGATGGGTTCAACATCAAAGTCATGGAGGTTCAAGTGGAGAAAGTAGTTCATCCGAATCAGAAATCAATAACAATAATAATAATTCATTATCATCAACATCTCATCATAATCGTAGTTTAGATTTTATTGATATCAATGCAGAAACTGCTTTACCATCTGTGGTAATAAAACTAAGTTATTTTTTATAAAAATTTTCATATATGTGTTGATTTAGATATTTTCTCAAAAACATGAATATTATCAATTTTTAATTGATATTGCTGATTTAGCTTGTAAAGAAGGTAATACTCGTCTTCGTGATACATCTCGTCATATTCTTGATTTAATTCCAATTGATTCACATTCAACTAAAACTTTAAATAGTTGTTTTACATTATTATCAGCAAATAATGAACAACCAAGTGCAGATGAATGTTTAAATCGTTTAAATAATTTTTATTTTCATGTTTCACCATCACAAATGCTTTATAATCTTAAAACAACATTAATTAATTTTTTACCAGCACAAATACATCAAATATGTTTACAAAATAATAATAATGTTGAAGGTTTACATGTACGATTTCTTAATGCTGGTGGTTTACAATGTTTATTAAATATTTTAAGTGAAAAACATTATACAGATCAATGTGATATATCAACACGTAAATCAATTTATTTTATTGTACTTTATCTTCTTAAACGTCTTTTAATAATTCTTGCTATTTATCAATTAAAATTAACAAATACAAATGAATCATTAGAACAAATATTAAATATAATGCCAACAATTCCATTACCTATAATGAATGTTGTTGGTGAACAACAACATATATCAATGTCAGTTGAACAAAAAATAGCAACAACATTAATTGCACATCGAGTTGATTATCCAATACCAAAAAATTCTTTATTACAATATAATCATATTAGAGAATTTATACGACTTATATGGTGTTTAGCTTCAGATTCAAAACAAAATTCATTTGAAATTAATTTAAAAAATGATTTTCAGATTATTCATCAGACATTTAAACAAGAAAATGTATGTTTTTCATTTATAAAAAGAGAAATTCACATGCACCATCCTTTTAACGAGAAAATGAAATTGATATCGTCAAAGATAGATGACATATTTGCTAACTATCTTCATTGTGATGCTATAAACCCTTTGATCTAATCACTTGAAGTTTGTTAATCATAAAAGATACAACAAGTAAAAGGTGTGGACATAATAGACAGAATCTGATAAGCTTATTTCTCCGAAGCCATCAGTAGTAAGAATCCACCGCGAAGCTCGGCGCGATCGATGTCATCGTTGTAGCAGCGGATGTTCAGGGTGTGGGTATGAATGTGGATGGATGTGAGTGGGTGGGTGAGGGCAAGTGTAGGTGTGGATGTATAGGCATGGAGTACTTTTCTTCTATAGCAACACCCACACCCACGCTTTTTTACCTGGAGTTGGAATGGAGTTGTAGTTGACATCACAAACATCGGAGTTGGAGTTGGTGCTTTTTCCAACTTCAATTCAACTCCGATGAATCTTATGACGTGCAAGAGAACATCAAAAAATATTTATACAGAAATAAGCAACTTCAACTCCAGAGTAGCAGTTAACTCCGGAGATGACGCTTTTTTACCAGGAGTTGGAGTGGTGAAAAATGAGATGGAGTTGCTTACACTCGGAGTTGCCTATCTCTGATACAGATAGTAATATCATATTAGATCAGAAGTGTGTATACATGTCTTTCAAATGCTTCTAGTATCTCTGAGACAGAGCTGGGCGAGTACGGACTTTCTCGAGTACAAACACGAGTACTATTGTATCGAGGGTGACTAAGAGTTTCTGCCATAGTTGGTAGGAGGAAAAATCTATTTTTAAACAGTCGAAACAAAAAGGCGTCAAAAATTCATGTCATTCGTGCAATACATAATCACATAGTAATTTTTTATGAGACATAAACAAGAACTCTAAGATCATATCCTCGAATACGAAAAATAATCCATTCGAGTACTTCTAGTACTTTACCCAGCTCTGGTATCTCTCGGATCATGATGTTAAGTTTTTCTCTTTATTAAAACATCTATATGTGTCATTATTTTCTTTTATTTAATTTAGTACAATCCAAATGATGTTTCTGACATGAATGATGACAATGATGAAGATGATGAAAGTCAATTAGCATGTCGTGAAGGATTAGAATTATTATGTATATCATTAGCTCTTGTACCATCGAGTGTAGAAAATTTATTAAAAGAAGATTTTTTTGAATATTTTTTTATTGATTTAATCCTCTATTGTCAATATCAAATAATTCGTCATACATCATCGGAACAAATTTTTTTATTAACATCACGTTGTTCACAAGGACAATGTGAAAATTTAATACAATTTTTTCTTCAAAAACAATTTCAATTATTAAATAAATCTTCTGAAAATTTAAAAAAATATTCATTACAATCAGCTGATTTCTTTCTTTTATTATGTCGTTTATTATCATATGCATATTCACGTAATATATCACCACCGAATATTCATCAACAATTAGATGATGAAATATTATATTTAAAACAAATTGTTTTACCTGTTGATGATCATTTACTTCGTGGACATTTAAATATTGCAAAAGAATTATTACAATTTCAAACAAGTGAACGTAAATGTCATTATGGAATTGATCAATCACTTATACAACAAATTATTGAACAATATCTTTTCCCAGCATCAACATTACTTTATAATTTTCGTTTATTAAGACGAAAACGTCTTTCAAAACAATCAATTGTTCATAATGATACAACAACAAATAATAATAATAATAATGATGAAGATAATGAACTTGATTTACTTAAAGAACCACCGGTTGCAATTTGTCAAACACCAATGTCAACTTTAGCTGCATTTGATTTATTAGTTGTTTTAGGAACAAATTGTATTGAAAATTTAAAATTAATCGATAAATATATTACTGATCTATTTTATACAGGTAAACTAATTTTGATTGTTAAACCGAGATCTTCTATGAATTCGTTTGATTTTTCTTTAGTCCCTGACTCTAATCTCAATGAATGGGATTTTTCTCCTCTCGTTGGTCCACGTCCAAATCGAGGTTTTGTTGGTTTAAAAAATGGTGGAGCGACATGTTATATGAATTCTGTTATTCAACAATTATTTATGATTCGGTCATTACGTACATCGCTTTTATCAGTTAAAATTCCATCGGCACATGGTGATGAGGAAACAGATGATGATGATCAACGTCGAGATAATGTATGTTCAATCTTTTCTTAATATCTATCTATATATTTTCTCTCATATAGTTTGATTCATTTTCTGAAGCCAAATTATTTCTTAAAGATAATCAATCAATAACATCTCCAACTAAACAACAAGAACAAAATAATACGACGGATTTATCACCTAAAAATTCTACGAATGAACGAAATGAATATAATATACAGATATTTCGTCATATACAATGGATATTTGGACATTTACTTGAATCGAAATTACAATTCTATATTCCAAGAGGTTTTTGGAAAATATTCAAGTATGTTTAACGAGAGAGAGGATGTAAGTTGTAATTAATTGTATTTTATTTGAATAGATTTTCTGGTGAACCGGTGAATTTACGTGATCAACATGATGCAGTAGAATTTTTAAATACTGTTGTTGATAGTGTTGACGAAGCATTAAAATCATTAAATTTACCACAGATATGTTCGAAAGTATTAGGTGGAACATTTGCTGATCAAAAAATTTGTAAAGATTGTCCACATCGGTATAAAATTTCAATTTATAGTTTATTTATAACAAATTTCTTTCTATTAGATATTCACGAGAAGAAGATTTTACATTATTAAGTGTTGATATTCGTCATAGTCAAAATCTAAAAGAATCTCTTGAACAGTATGTTATTGGAGAATTACTCGATGGACCTAATGCATATTTTTGTGAAAAATGCAATAAAAAAGTATACAGAAAAGATTTGCCAATTTCCTTTTTCTTAAAATTTATATTTAAGGTTGATACAATTAAAAGAACTTGTTTTAAAAAGTTACCATCTATTCTTGCCATTCAACTTAAACGATTCGATTACGATTGGGAACGTGAAACACCTATTAAATTTAATGATTATTTCGAATTTCCAAGAGAGTTAGATATGGAACCATATACAGTACAAGGTCTTGCAAAAGCAGAAGGTAATAATTACACTTTATCTTTTATCTTCACTGTTTGTTAAATTTAGGCATGTCTGTAATTGATGAAAGTGTTGAAGATGAATCAAAATCAGTTAATAATAATGGTGATACCCGTTATAAACTTGTAGGTATCATTGTACATAGTGGACAAGCAAATGGTGGTCATTATTATTCGTTTGTACAAAATAAGTAAGTTGTTTTTTTAAGTATTTTGAAATAAAATATTAAATTTTTTGTTAATACAATTCAGAGAAGAATCTAATTCTTTTGATCTTCCCCATTGGTATAAATTTGATGATACAGATGTAACTGATTGTAAAATGGATGATGAGGAAGAACTTCGATCACAATGTTTTGGTGGAGATTATCCTACACAATCATTCGATCAACCAGTTATGAAACGGTATTTATTTATCAGTTTTTTCCGCTAAAATTTTAGTGTTATACTTGTTTTTCTAGACAACGTCGATGGTGGAATGCATATATTCTATTCTATGAAAAAATCTCTAATGATGACTCAGATTCCGTAGATAGTCTTACAAAAGATTTATCTCAATTACAATTTTGTATGGATTTAATAAATTGATTATATTTGTATATATTTTTTGTATAAATAGATGATCAAACTCAACGAATGCCATTATCAGTTCAACGAAGTGTTCGAAAGCAAAATATTAAATTTCTTCATAATCGAATACATTTCAGTCCTGAATATTTCCATTTTATGAAACGACTTGTACAAAGTAATGTGCAAGTTATTGTTAATTTCTTTCAACAACAACATGGAGAAAATAAAATTATTACTAATGTAAAAAGATTTTTTTGAAAGAATTTTTATTTTTCTATTATATATATTTTCAATAGACAATTGAAACAATCGAAGATTTAGCATTAGTTAGTGTTCAGATAGCTACAAAATTTCTTTTTTCTGTTGGATGGCGAACGAAAAAAGCGTTACGGTTTGTTAATAAAAATGAAAAAACTCTTCCTAATTTTGAAATTTTTCTAGTGGTCCAGCAAATGAATGGACTGAATTAATAATTCATTGTATTCGATGGTCACGAAAAGCTCGTTATTATTTAGCTGAAGAAGTCTTATTTAAACATCAAAATCGTTTTCAAGAATATCTTATCGATTGTACATCAGCTGAAGTTAGTTTAAACTCTAATATTATTTTTGTATATTTTTTTTCAATCGAATCAAATAGATTCGTAATGCATTTGGAAAAATGCTTGTTGCTCTTGCTAGTCATTCTCGACAAGATGAACAAACAACTGATGTTGCAACAGGTTAGTTATTATTTAGAAAATAAAAATAAATCATTTTTTTTTTGTTATAGATAATATTAAGAATTATTTATCAGTTGAAGAATCTATTCTCAATCATGTTTTGCGTTTACTTAAAAAGGAAATGCCTGATAATGTTAAAATGCTTACACAATATTTTCAATTTTTTGTTAATTATTCATCGATTGGTCGTCATGAAGTAAGTTTAATATACTTGTACTACTTACATATACTTATTAATGTGTTTTTTCTATTTATTAAAGTGTGAACAATTAATACGTCTTAATGTTCCAACATTATTTGTTAATTTGGCGAACGATGATAATACCTCATCATCATGTTCAACATTACCTCGATGTGGTGAACCAGCTAAATTATTTGTGATACTTTCAACGTTAATTCGTTGTTTCGATATTTCAATCTATTGTAAATCACGACAAGTAAATATATTTTCAATAATTTGATTACAATAAGAAAATAATTTTTTTTTCTAATTCAGCCCGATACTGAAATATTACCCAATCCATATTATACACATGATAATGGTCCGATATGTCCAATACCTCAAAATATGGCTGATATTATATATAAACGAGATATATTTCTAAAAAAAATTATTGAAGATTCAGGTTCATGTGAAGAATCACTTCGTCTTCTTCGTTTTCTCATATGGGAAAATCCTGATGTCACATCAATAGTACTCAATGAAATCATTACTTCAGTAAACTTGATTGAAACAAAAATTATCATTCATCATTTTATTTTTATTTCAGCTTTCTATGTATCATACATATGATTTTCGTGCACATCTTGATGTACTCTATACGATGTTGACAACTGAAGATTCTTGGCAAGAAGTACGATTATTATATGCATTGAAAGGTATATCAATGACACCTGCTCCTAATTCTCCGACTACAACTAATTCTGGATATGAATCAGCGCCACAAAGTTTATTTGATATGTTTTTAAAATCGAAATCAACTTATCATAAAAAAGCATATCATTGTATTAAAACACTTGTACAATTATTTTCGAAGTAAATTATTCGTAATTATAAATATTTAATAATCTAGATTTATTTGATTTAGTTGTCCAAAAGCTCACCAGATATTAAAAACGGATGCAGATATTAAACAACGTTGGTCACAAGCCGTTCGATGGTTACATGAACAATTAGAGGTAATGATTAATGATATAAATTCTTGTGTATAAATTTTTAATTTATTTTAGCGATCATATAATAATATACAATCAAATTATCCTTATTATCCATCACAAGGACCCATTACTAGCAATGATATGTCACAAGGGTAAAATAAAAAATATATATTTTTTGAAATAAAAAATTATTTTTTCTACAGTTATTTTATTGAACGAACTCAAAGTGCTCGATCATTACTTGATAAAGCCGTTGAATTATATCCTGAAATGGTGGTTAGTAGAATAAAGTAATTATTTTTTTTATTTAAATAAAAAATTTTGTTTTAGGAAAATGAAGATGCTGGTTCCAATAGTGATGATCTTGAAGATGATGAACCAATGGAAAATGTTTCTCCTAATGTAGTTATAAAAAATGTTGCTAGTAATGTATCATCAAAAATAACTCCATCATCTTCACGTCGACCAAATTCGCCATCAATTACCAATAGTGGAACAACTCAACAAATATCACCATCACCAACACAACAAAATAAAAATATACATTATCATCATGCTCGATCATAAAATAGATGTTGCAACATATTCATTATTTGTTCTGTTTTAACAGTGTGTGTGTGTGTGCGTATGTAGATCTTTTTCTTTTCTCAAGAGTGAGCCAGCCCGGTTCATTATCTATGATTCCGATCTGCTTACTTATATGAACTGCTTGGCAGAATGTATTTATCCCCGGACATAGTCTGTTTGTTGTTGTATATATATATACATATATGCATACAGAGTAGAAATTTTTAGGAAAACAAAACAAATGCAACATACAATACAACAGATTTTTCTTTTTTCTTATTATTATTATTTATTTCTGTGCTGTAAAAAAACAATATGTATGTTCATTTTTCTACTTTTATTTTCTTCTTCTTCTTTTCTTCTTTATCTTGTAACTTTGAAAAAAAAATATACAACAACAAAATTATGCACAGACTCCTGTTTTACTTTCTTTTTTTTGTCACATCAAAAACTGATTTCATTGTCTATCTATGTGTGTACTTCAATGTTTCTCTTATGTATATTTGTCTCTGTTCTTGCTTACGCGATTCATATAGACAGATTAGTCAAATGACAAGTATTTTGATGATGATTATGACATAGATCTGTCTCAGCTGTGACTCTTTGGCTTTTCTTTATTGCCTGTTTACCACTATTACTATCATAGCGGCATTGTCTTTTTTCTTCTCGTTCTTTCTTTCGTTCATTTTTTTTTAATTCTGAAAAAGAAAACGCATGCGCGTCATAAACAGAATAAAAGTGAATATATTTTCAACAAAACAATTACGATATAATACAAAGAATGTTGACGTTAACGAAGAATTAAGACTTTTGAACGAATCTGTTAGATGTGTACATAGTAGAATAGAAATTATTCAAGTCACCGGAAAAGATTTAGAATCAAATCTGAATATTATCTTTTCTGAAAGAAACGGTTATACAGCGTTGGAATTCTCGGCCTAAAATGCATAACGTTGAGGGTGTGTGTGAGCGTAAAAAGAGAAGACACACATCCTCAAGTTCAATCACTCTGAAAACTTCTGAAAATAACACTGTAATTACATTCGTAAATACATGAAAATGAAAAACTAAGTGTATAGATACCTACTCATAGAATAGACGAATGTTGATTTCTGATCATCTCATGTCTTCAATCATTATAATCAATGTTTAGTAGCCAAGATTGCGTTCATTCAACACCAAACTATATATGTTTCATGGAATGTGCGTTTATGCGGATACACCAGAACTAAAACATATTTGTATATGATATATTCCGCAATTTTATATTTGTATTTCTCATGATATTGTGACTGGACGAAGCCTACTATAATATTTGCTCACAAATGACTTCAAAACAGTTATCAAAATGGAGAAAAAGAGTGGGACAATATATTAATTATATCCACTACTAAAATTCTAACATTTCGATTAATAAATAGGTAACAAACTATTCTTCACCATTTAGAATACAGACAGCTGACTGTCTACTTTAAGTAAAACAACAAGAAACGCATTGATCGAACTGAAATGAATGTGGGTTCTTTTTTCGATTGATTCTTCCGTAGATTAGATTCGTCAATATCATATATCAAAACAAACATCTTTATATATACAAATAGACCTTCTTTCTCTTAACCTAGTCCACTCTTAATCTGATTATATTTCTATCAAAATGAAATGAAAACCGTTCTATAATTAAATTAGATTCAAAGTATGTTTCCCCCAGTTTTCTAGCAAAGATACAAATTGAATAAAACTCATGCAACTCTTTTCATTTTATTACGATGCCAACGTACAATTCAACAGTCACCGCAAGAAATTCTACATAAACGCACAGATTCTCAGTTATCAACCATGCCCATGAATTCCAAACCAAACGCTAGTTAAAGATCGATTGCTTCACGCTCCTATTCGTGATGAATAATATTAAGGCTATCTTTCTAACAACGAAATATTAACTCTCTATCTCTCATCCATTCGTACATCCGGAGATATTCCAATCTTATCACAAACATGGCTATAAAAAAGGCACCATATGAACAGCATCACCTCTCAATAAAAACAGATGCCAATTATATTCTTACAGCACACATCGCAAGTAAAGTGAGCGGTTTATTTATCTTTTATTATGCTGATACTAAACATAGAAACTGATTCAAAAATTCATCATTAGGTTTGGAAGTAGTCATCATCCGCAGTATATCGTTGGTAATTTTCCCATTCTTCTGTTCCGTCCAATAACCCATCGATTTGATCGTCGATTTCGCAACTGATTAGATTTATTTCGCTACTTAACGTACTTGGTGACGATATGAAATCGACGATGGAAAGAATCTTAATTACCGTATTAGTTCGTAATGCATCTACTAGATGCTGCGCACCAACATCATTGATTTGATTGCCCTTGAGGTATAATGTGGTAAGTGTCTGTATGATAAAGTGCATATTGATGTATTAAACGTATAAGGAAACGAATATTAATTACCGTATTAGTTCGCAATGCATCTGCTATATGCTGAGCTCCAACATTTCCGATTTTATTCCGTTGGAGATTTAACGTGGTAAGTGTCTGTATGAAAAAGTACAAATGATATATGGAATAGATCAAGAAGCGAATGATAGTCACCATACTGTTTCGTAATGCATCTGCTAGATGCTGTGCTCCAACAGCACTGATTTGGTTGCACTCAAGAAATAATATGGTAAGTGTCTGAATGAAAAAGTGCAGATTGATGTATGAAATACATAAGGCACAGAATAATAACTACCGTATTATTGCGTAATGCATCTGCTAGATGTTGTGCTCCAACATCTCCGAGTGTATTGTCGGAGAGATTTAATTCAGTAAGTGTCTGCGTGAAAGAGCGCAGATTAATATATGAAATCGATGAAGAAGCGAATGATAGTTACCATATTGTTTCGTAATGCATCTCCTAGATGTTGTGCTCCAACAGCACCGATTTGATTGTACTCCAGATATAATCTGGTAAGTGTCTGTATGAAATAGTGCTGATGGATATATGAAATCGATGAAGAAGCGAATGATAGTTACCATATTGTTTCGTAATGCATCTGCTAGATGCTGTGCTCCAACATCTCCAGTTTTATTCCACTCGAGATCTAATGTGGTAAGTGTCTGTATGAAAAGGTGCAGATGGATATATAAAATAGATGAAGAGGTATGAGGAGTAACTCTAGTATTTTATGAGATATTAGTCAAAGCTGGTCAGGAAGGATGAGAATGAAAAGGTGCGGTTTCGTCTTTTTTTGTCAAACTTCCATCTTCGAGAGTAAAAACCTTGAGGAGAATATTACGGGGGAGAAAGAGTCAATTGTTTGAGTGCGGATGAATTTATGATGAGATATTGCTCGACATATTCACCTATTCTTTCTGAATGTTTCATAATATTCAAGGAACCGAATCAAATGGGAGACGCTTCTATCATGATATATGTCAACGGATGCTTCTGTACTGTTATTGACAAGTGAGGTAGTAGAATAGCAAACAAGGTCTACCTTAAATGTTTTGCTGCAAGGAGAGTATTTATAATTTGATAGTACTTCAATAAATTTTGCCGCATATCTGAAAACGGTATTCTCATCTGCGTTTTGATGATTACTTGTTTGTAGCGAGATTTACGCCTCATGTAGAAATTAAACAATTAACAAAATTGATGGATTTGAAGAGACAGGAGTAAGTAAAACTAAGACTTTCTGAAGAAGCCTATGAATTTCAAAAAAAGCGAGGGCATTCTAGAAAATGTAGCAGTGTTAGGTAATCATCAAATTGAGTTGGCTTCACGTTGTTTATTGTGGTAATTGCGTTCGCGCAGTCACACTCACGTTGTCTGTTGCAATTCAAGGGCGATTATTCCAATGGTCGGTTTCTATATGGTCTAATTTATGTTCTGTCAAAATCCTATAGTATTATAAAATCTACATCTAATGCTAATAAAAAGGATACTAATAAAATTTATGGTAACTAGATTTCAGGTGACGGAATCTGATGTGGTTGTGTTCCCCCAATTCCTATTGGATTTTGTCGGATCTCATAGGATCCCGTAAGATCCGTCATAAGTTTTATTGGTCTGCCTCATCAGATTCTCGTTCACACCCACTCTCATATTATCAATTTCATGGCATTTTCAAGCAATAGCAGTGTCACTTATTAGTATATCTTACATTTCTTGTGTTCTTTGACTTTTAGGATAGTATAAGTCTAACGTGGAAAAATTCAGTAAAATAACCGTAACTCCTAAAAACTCGTTTATGGGCTCATATCCTTTTAGCCTTTCACTAATCTTAGCAGCTCCTATTTATGGTTATAATATCAACTGAAAGGTTCTTGCTCATTTCGTGTACCACCCTCATAAGTGATATTACTGTCGCTTAAATCTCTTGAAATTCCATAGTTTTCTTTGAGTAGACATTTGTTTGGATTTTGGTATTGCCTTTCATAGCTGTGTAAATGTTTAAGATCTATATTTTCGAAGAAATTAATACTTGATGAATTAGTATGCCTCATCATCGTTTCATTCACTCATATCTTCTCGGACGTATAGATTGAAAGAACAAGAAATAATTCGACGATAGAAGAAAAGTAGACAATCATAATTAAAAAAGTTTCACCTGGTATCGATAATAACTGTTGAGGATTGCATTGAACCGTTGGCACACATTTTGCATTGAGCACAGCATTGTAAAACCGGTTTGATGATCCATAATTCTGTAGACCAGTTCTACCGGTAATGTAACAAAACTAGCAGGCATTTTATTCGACATTGGTTAAAATTGTTGCGATGGCCTTGTGGGACGTTTTATTTTGGTGAAATGAAATGTGTTGTTGCTTTACTTCTTTCATTTTACGTGAGTTTATATCTATGATATGTTATCAATTTTTCATATTGATGAAATTACTTGTTTGAAGAAAGAGAATGCAAAAGAGTGATGACAAAAGCTACACTGAGATAAGAAATAGAATTTATTTATTAGATGAATAAGTTTTAGTGATAAATTAATATACAATATAGAGAAACATTTTCTTGCTAACTGGATCGAATATAGTCCGAATGAGAGCAGATCAACAGTTTCTGTAATAAGGCTATTTTAAGGGTGTGGGTAATCTGTGTATAACTCACCCGCACTCACACTCACACCCTTCTCATCTTCTAACTACTTTTATTAATCTTTCATGTTTGTACTGGGACACTCGTGTCTTGATATATGTGTCTGACAGTGTTCATTCACGATCGGCACCTACTTTCTCCGACATCAAAAACCGAAATCATTCTCAATGACATGGCCAAGATGTATCTACTTTTTTTGTGTTTTCTTGCACATATTGACGAAATATCATCCGAAATCATGCTAAATTATTACTACTTATTCAGAATGAAATACCATTCTTTCAGAAAAGGGTCAGCGAATCCACAGGATGAGCGTTACTTGTATCATAGCACAATGAAATCTATCTATACTGAATATATTTCGCACTTTTCAGAAGTGTTTATTAAATGTATTGTTACTTGAAAAAAGAAAGTTTTTATTAGCAGAAACGAACATATTTTTAGATATCTAAAGTCTCAACAAATAACAAAATCAGCTAGATCGCAATTACACTTCTCTTTCATGTTTTTATCTTATTTAGCAATTTAGAAAAATCAACAAATACAAAAATAGTTTTTGCATACGTCAAGAAATTTAATAGCGAATTCATAATGTTTCCTGTTAATATTTGTTATAGTATGTTCAGTTATATATAACAGCTCTTGATACCTTCATTGATGTTCTATTTTAATTCAAGTTTACTTTTGTTTTTATCTGTTCTATGCACTATCACATTTTAAAATATTGATGGCATATTCTTTAGTTAATGAAATATTTCTGACATCCATAGCTGGTGACTCGGAGTGTGCTAAGTATCTACAAAAGTGAAATTTATTTTCTTTAAAAAAAGAAATAATTTTATAAAGAACACACGATTCCATATTGTTAATGATAAGACGGTAGTATTTTCTTTTAAGTTTTGTTTTTGATGAATAAAAGACAAATACGCTCCTAGGTTGTTATTGAAAGTTTATAATTACTTATTAGATAATGCGACATATTTTTTTATCGATAATGGAATAAAAGATAACGACTCGTATTTTCCAACGGAAGTTGATTTGATTAATATACGACGATTGTTGCAAGCAAATGACAGTAGTTCCGCATTCGTTCATATAATTAACTTGCCATAAGGCGTACATATGATTGTGAATTTGGAGCTTTATTCTATAAAATAACGTCTAGCGTTTATAATAATATAATTCTACGTAGATTAACAATTAATAGGACATTTAAAAGTATTTCTGTTGGGAATTGAATTGTAGAAAATTTTTTATCATAAATTTTCGATTATAACGCAGTTTTTGAGATTTTTCAAAATCATTTGATTCAAGTAATTATATTAACTACTCTAGTTTAATAAAAGATATGTTAGAAATTGCTACGTTCATTTCTGTTAACATTAACATTCAGATTCATCTTTAATCTCAATGACACTTAGGTTCTAATCCATCTCTTCATTATATTTCATATTAATGAGGAAAAAAAGCAGCTATTTTCATAATCTACTTCAGTTATTTTGATCCTAATTTATTTAATTATGTTGTGGCAGACATTTTATTCATGCTTAACTATTTAAAAAACAAAAGCTTATTCGAAAATCTTTTCTACTCTATAGCATACATAGAATAATTCTATTCATTATAAAAATAAATATGTCGTCGTCGTCGTTAATCGATCTACTTAATCTCATCCAAGAATATCTTACTATTATACTAGGCATACTTCTTGTTATTGGTACTATTGGAAATATTCTTAATTGTCTTGTATTTCTTCATAAAAAACTACGTTATAATCCTTGCTCTGTCTTCTTTGTAGCTGCTTCTATAGCCAATACCATTGTTATGTTCTATTATATAATACCAACAATCTATTCAACTTACAATTCACCACTTGAAAACTCGAATCGCATCTATTGTAAACTTCGTTTATATATTCGAAATGTTTTATTAAGTATTTCACGAACATATTTAACATTCGCTTGTATAAGTTGCTATGCTCAAACATCAAGAAATGTTCACATACGTGATCTTTGTCACCGAAAATATGTTTTACGAATCATTCTATTTGTTCCTATAATATGGTTTATTATTCCACTTCATATTCCTTTTCTAACCAGTATTCAAAATGGCAAATGTTCAATGTGGACAAGTGCCGGAGCTCTTTCCCATGCCATCTACATTTGCTTTGTTGCTGCTATTCTTCCTACTAGTCTCATGATAATATTCAGTATTTTGGCATATAGAAATCTACGACAAATGTTACGTAATGTTGCTCCAGTACGTATTTTAATATCTAATGAAGAAGGGGTTTGTCAGAAGAAGGAAAAAATACGTCTTTATAAGAATGATCGTCAATTATGTAAAATGTTATTCGTACAGATAATTGTTTATATGTTCTTTACAATATCATATCCCATTGAAAGCATCTATTATGCTGTAACTCTTATTATTGGAGAATCAAAATCAATAGAAAGAGTAGCTATAGAAAATTTTATTTTATTTTTAATATCTTCTTTTCTTCTCAGTTGTTACAGTGCAGCATCATTTTTCATTTTTCTTACTTCACATGCTTTTCGAAAAAGTCTTCGCGAAATCTTTGCTTCAATTCTTTCCTTGATATGTCAAAAAGAAATATAACTTTTTCTTTCAGTGTAAACTCTGTTTTGTTCTATCTATCAAATAAATCATTGATTTATACATCAAGTATAAAAAAAGGTTACAAAATTTACGTTCTCTCTCATTAGATCTACTATAATGATCAACGACCGATATAGAAAGGTGTGTTGACAATTATGTGCTTCAATTATGTTTCGTAACAACCAATTGATATTGATGAACAATTATCACCACATCGAAAAGAAAATATTATTAATGCTATGAATGATATAAGAATATGTATATATATATTCTCTAAAGAACGAAACAAATATTAAAAGAATATAAAATTTAATTTGTTAGAATCGGATATCATAAATGAGAAATTAAACTTGAAGTAAAAATGATGTAAGATATATGAAGAGGTCGCTCTATATCATTGAAATCTTTATTTTCATAATAGGTGTCGCATAAAATTTTGTTTAAAAAAAAATCCTATTCTTTTTTTTCTTGGAAATAAATCATTTTATTATTCATAAAATCGAATTAAATATAAAATATTTATTATTATATTTTGATTAGTTGTCATCCATTATCATTCCTAATAATACCAATGCTTCAAGCGAGAAGTATTTCTTCTTTCTCTTGTACTCTTATTGTTTATTTGTTTATTGTTTGTATATTTAACTTTCATTTTTAATTTCAACCTAATAACTAACAATGTCAATACCAAATCAAGTATATCAATAAAAGAAAAATCTGAATAAAATTTATCTTAGTTTCAATTGTTTTAGGATGATGAAGATGCTGCTCAGCTTAAATTTCCAAAAGAATTTGATAAAGCTGAACCAATGATGATATCAGAAGTTTTACTAATGCTTGAACAACGTCGACAACAACAAACAAATCCAAATAGTATGTCAAATCTTGGTATTGATGATGATGATGAAATCGCATTATCTGAAGCATTCAATGATACAGTTGCTTATTGTGAACGATTTAGTAAATTTAAAACAAAAGAAGCGATTGGTGCTGTAAGAAATTTACTTTTTCCCAAAGATCAAACAAATGGTATGACAACATCAAATCCAACACCTGTTTTACATAAATTCGAAGCGGCATTACTTGCTAATCTTTGTCCTCAACAAGCAATTGAAGCAAAAACATTAATTCCATCTTTAGATAGTAAATTAGATGATGATGAATGTCAAAAAATAGTTGATGAAATACAAACATATAGAAGTTTTCAATGTTAAATAAAATAATAGACTGATTATTTTCATTATTTCAGATTAATAATTATATATACATATATATACATATATTTTTTTCTTCCCCCTTAATTTTTTTTTAATCGATATGCACCCGAATGGACGGTAGTGATACACATATATCTTATCAGACAGATTCCCAAACAACATCATCAGCGATGACAAATGTCGATTCACCACGTCCATTATATACAGTACCTGGTATACTTCATTTTCTTCAACATGAATGGACTAGATTTGAAATTGAACGACAACAATGGGAAACCGAACGAGCAGAATTTCAAGTATTAATTCTACTTTGAAAAAATGATATCGTTAATGGAAATGCCTTCTTTTTTGTGTTCTAGGCAAGAATTGCTTTTCTTCAAGGTGAAAGACAAGGACAAGAAAATCTCAAAAATGCACTTGTTAGACGTATCAAAATGCTTGAATATGCATTGAAACAAGAAAGGTAAAATTTTATAATCGATAAATAATTAATAGTTACTTATCTCTCAAGGGACATATATAATTTTCTCGTAAAAAAAAACACATACATAATCTCTCATGGGATTCGTTTTTTTTGTTTAGATTGAAATTTAACAAATTGAAATATGGAAGTGAAAATATTCCATTAGAAGATCAAAAACTAGCAGCAAATGAACCACCGAATTTTGATGATGGTAAGAAGATTCTATTTAGAATTTATTAATTTAATAAAGTTTTTCAGATGAGAATAAAGATGATCCAAATTTAGCGTTTGGTGGCAGTAGTGTATCTTTTAAACAAGGTCGTCAATTACTTCGACAGTATGTTATTTCTATATATATATATATATATTTAATTGAATAAAATTTTGTTATCTTAATTAGATATTTAAAAGAAATTGGTTATGTTGATACAATTATTGATATACGTTCAACAGCTGTTAAGAAATTACTTGGAATTAAAAGTGAAGCAGATTTAAATGGAAATAATAACAATAATAATAACAATAATAATAATAATAATAACAATAATACCGGTTTAAATGGTGATATTAAACCAATGAATGACTCAAAACGGTAAATGAAAATTAATCATTAAGATGAATAAATATATATATATTCTATTTGATAGAATCATTCCAAATATTATTAAAAATGCCACAAGTGATTTAAGCAAATCAGTTCTCGCATCACTTGTCTTTCTTAAAGAAGATCAACCCGATGACGAATCAAGGTAAAAATCATTTATTTTTGCTCTCAATAAAAAAACCAATGTTATATTTCAGTGAGGACGATATTGATACTAGCCGTATAATGATCAAATCAAATAATGGTAATACAACGAATCATAACTCTGGTCTTGATACACTTAATGATCTTGACAGTGAAGAAGCTGCATTACATGAATTTGATTTTCTTACTGGAGATGCTGCAACAAATGCCAATCTAAATGAAATGAAATCAACTGGTAATTGAATTATTTCGGAAGTTTTTTGAATTTAATAATTCTTTTTTTTTTACAGAAATTAATAGTAATGAATGGGATGTTGATCAATCTCGATTATCTCGTCTTAAAGAAGAATATAAACGTGATCGTCATGGTAAACAACAACAACAACAGCAGCAACAACATCAACAACAACAATATCAATCAACAAATTCATCATCGATTCGAAATAGTCTACTTAATAATGGAAATGATGATATATCTTCTGAGCAACGTGCATTTTCAGACGATGAACAAAGTATTTTATAAATAATTAAATAAATTAAATCAATAAATTTCCTTCTTTCGATAGTTAATCGTGAAATGGTTGATACGATGATGTTTCGAAATAGTAAAAATTTTATGGGAGATAATCCTGTAGAAGGTCTTGATGAATTAGCACGTGTTACAGTTTTAAATGATAATGAAACACAAGATGAAGTTTGTTTTGTATTTTAATTACAAAAAATTCTTCTTATTTAATAATTTTTACTTAGAATACAACAAGTGAATCATCTGATTTTCGAAAGACATGGAATGTTAAATATATTTTACGGAGGTAATGAGTTTCTTTTTGTATCTGCTATTCTCATAGGATTAATAAGTCTTTTTTTTCCAGTCATTTGGATGGAATACGTTGCGTTGCTTTTCATCCAGTTGAATCAGTTGTTGTAACTGGTTCAGAAGATCGTACACTTAAATTATGGAATTTAGAAAAATCAGCGGTTTTAAGAAAGTAAGATTGAAATTTTATTTATAAAAAATATAAAATTTTCTCTGTCACTTTAGATCAGCATCAACAGCACAAGATCTTGAACCAATTTATACATTTCGACGACATACGTATGTTTAATTAAACTCGACATAATTGAATTTATTTGCTTAATCTAGTGGTCCCGTTTTGTGCGTGGCAATGAATCCATCCGGAGAACAGTGTTATAGCGGTGGTCTTGATTCAATTATATCCGTATGGAATATTCCAAATTCTGAAGTTGATCCATACGATTCATATGGTAAATAGATCATTTATTATTGTATTCTTCAATATAACTATATCTATATTTATTAAAAGATTCAAGTGTCTTGTGCAAAGTATTAGAAGGTCATACAGATGCTGTTTGGCAATTAGTTATATCCGGTCAAAAACTATTATCATGTTCATCGGATAAATCTATTCGATTATGGGATCCAAATTTAACTCAACCATTACAATCAATATTTAATAGTAATTATTCGAATTTTGTAGTATTACTTAATTAGAGTTTGTTTTTTTTCAGATGATGATGTTCCAATATCAGTTGATTGGTTAAATCAAGATACGAATCGATTTGTGGCAACATATGATTCTTTAAAAACAGTTATTTATGATACAGAAACTGGAAAAGTAATATCACAACTTATTAATGATAATTCAACATCAGATCCAAATTATCGAATAAATAGAATAATTAGCCACCCATCACAAGGAATTATTGTCACTGCACATGATGATAGCAAAATACGATATTTTGATAGTAATTCTGGTAAAAAGAAATGTCTAGATTATAATGAAAAATACAAACATTGAATTTTGTTTTCAGGTCGAATGATACATTCAATGGTAGCTCATCTAGATACTGTCACATCATTAGCAATTGACCCACAACAATCATGTCTTCTCTCTGGCAGTAAGAATAATAAATTTCTAAAAGAGAAAACAAAAATTTATTCATTTATTTTAAGGTCATGATCGTTCAATACGTTTATGGAATATTGAAACCAAAAATTGTATACAAGAATTAACAGTTCATCAAAAGAAAGATGATGAATCCATACATGACGTTGCATTTCATTCATCAAAACCTTATATGGCCAGTGTTGGAGCAGATTCAATAGCAAAAATTTACGCTTAAATAAAAACAAAACAAACTCAATTCTTCGTCCTTCATTTCTTCGTCTTTTTTTTTTAGCATGCAGAGTCTCTAGTTTTGTGTTGTTCTTTTCGTGTGCCAGATATAAAACATCGTCTTCTTTTGTTGTCTGTAACTTTCTAACACGAATTCTGTTTTTATAAAAAACACAAATTCCTTTACATGCAAATTTATTCTTTTCCTTCTCGTTCTTTTTTTTTGTGTAAATAAAACCCATCAAACATGTGCGTGTGTGTATCTTTTGTTCATTCTATTTTCACTTTAAATTACGAACAACCAATTAAAACAGAATGTCGTTTTTTCTCTTCT
>CAJNOI010000010.1:863609-928208 GCA_905250115.1 Adineta steineri | reverse complement strand
ATTATCGACCACCTACATCTCCATCATTAACTTCTTTATCTGCACGTGTTGATCCATATGGTGATACATATCGAACAAATGAATATAATACCCGTTCTGAACGATACGATATTCCACGTAAGTACTAATAGAAAAGAATTTTTCTTCTATTAATTCCATCCTGTTAGCTCATTTGTTATTTTTGTTCCCTAAACAACACATATATTCTTATCTTAATTACATCCAATCAATCATTATTTCGGTTCATTTCATCTACTATACATATATCAATACAATCGTTGAAATTATCAAAAGTTCTTTGTAGTTATTTTCAAGAAATAGATATAAATTTCTAAGATATATATATATACGTATATGATTAAATAACAAAAAACAATACAATCATTGGAAATTAAACAAACAAAAGAAATAAATATTTCGATATTGAGTATAAAAATAGAAGAATAGATAAACTTTCGAAATTGTTATTTATTTCCTTATATATATATATATCATAACAATCAAGCGAGAAAAAAAATCACTAATCCTTTAATTTATAGTAAATCGAAATAATACATCATCCCGTGATTATCCAATGGCATCATCTACTTATCGTAATGATTTGTATCGAAGTTCATCGAATGCTTCAATGCAATCATCATCATCAACATATATGACACGTGAACAATATCCATTAGATATTAACTATCATCCAGTATCTCAATCAAGAGATTATGAAAATGTATCAATGTCATCACGTACTTCATCGATGGATCATCGAGATGGTTTACCTCGAAATTCTCGTGATCGTAATCATAATGATTATCATTCATCTTATCAAGATCGTCCAAATTTAAAACGTTCAGGTTCAAGGTATAATGATAATGGACCAATACCTTCGAAACGATCTATGAGACGTTAAACATACAAATAAAAAAATTACTAGTTTTTTTCATTCTATTCGTTCGAAAACAGAAAAATTCTCGTTCTATCGAGCATTTTTATATATTAGATAAAGCAAGAAAACAATATATATTATGTCAAATAGATTAAATATCATTTCCATTATATGTATACACATTTTTATCTTTGTGTTTGTCTATCGTTTATGTATATTGTAAAACGTTTATTCATTTTTTTTTCTCTCATAAAAAAATTTCTTGGTTAATACATGAAAAAAAATATTATGTTAGTATTAGTAATACAAATAAGTAATATATCATCTTCACTTTGCTATTGAAAAGATACGATTTGATCTTTCATCGAAGGAATTAATATTTTTTCCATATTATCATACATGACAATTGGTAATTGATATTCATGGTAATCTAATATAGTTATCAGTAGCTTTAAAAACATGATTAATGATAAGTTTACTTTGGTGAAAGATGATTAGAAAATTGGAACTGTAATATTTCGTTTTCGAAAAATAAAAAATGTATACAAAGTTTTGTTGTATTTCTTCAATTAAAACACGTCAAAATATATTTTTTTCGTTTTTTGATAAATCTACTATACTATTCAATCGATTATATGTTATTATTACAATCAATTATGATATTATTTCAAACTGGTTTTTAACATTCAAGCGCAATGGTGTGTTAATTCATTTTCTTAATAATTCACAGGGGTTTTCCGACTTCAAAATATGGTGAAAATTTTTCATTTAGTATTGAAATTAATTAATCAGTAGACTTCTCAAGATTTCATGTACATATCTTGAAAGTATGAGTGTAGATAGATGTGAATAAGAAATAAATTAATTCTAAATAAAGAATTAAAATTCGAATTAGTACATACACTACCCAGACAAACAAAACTCAAAAAAACGGAGAAATACGGCGTAGAAATTTTGAAACTTTAACGAAAATATAAGCGGGAAAAGCGCACATTTTCACAATTTTTATCTCCGTTAGCTTTGTCTACTGTGATTAACGCGTTAAAACTCACAAAATAACGTATAAAACCACGTTGAATTCCGTATTTCAACGCAGTAGAACGCTTTCCAAAAAACTGCGTAGAAACGCGTTAAGAATTCGTAAAAACGGTGTATATACGAATTTTAAACGCGTTTTTACGCGATTTTTAAGAGGTCTTGTCTGTCTGGGTAGTCATGATTTCAATGATTTTTTTACAATGGATATCAAAACCTAGAAAACTACATGGATTAATATGAAAGTCTAATGTTGACAAATGTAACAATTATCTTTATTACAACACGACAGAATTAATTTTTAATGATATCTTTATTATTTATTGAAGAATTCCATTTTATGAAGATATTATAATTAATCAAGTTATATGATTTTATTTGATAACAAAATTATCTTTCAAACATTCAATAATTATACTTGAAGAAAGAAGATATATACTGGATTTTGTTTAAATCGATATTTTCATTTCATTACAGATATAAATTATAATATTCATTGAATTAACTAGTATTTCTGAGTGATTCTCTTAATTATCATATTGATCAGGTTTATTTTATGAAAAATCTTTCATCAGACAAATTACTTTTTTTGTCGATATTGATCTTTAATACTTCATTATATTCGATTATGCTTAGTAATTGAGATGTTTCAATACTTAAGTATAGTATTGATAAATTTGATATCAACATGCGATATGCGAGTTTAGGTAATTATCTAACCTCGTTGTCAAGTTTTCTTATAAGAATATAAATAAATCAACATATACATGTAAAATAAAATATTTTTTTTTAATATTCTTATATAATCTTGGCTTTTGATGATAAACTACAAATATGAATAGAGTAAATAATGGAAAACAAACTAATGTATATTGAATGAATCAACATCATCAAAAATAAATTATATTCGATTATTGATATTATGAAATAAATAATGCAAAATAAATATTTCTTTTTTTTTCGTTGTTGTTGTATTTTATATAATTATTTGAATAATGAATAAATATTTTTGATTTTTTCTTCTATTTTTTGATTTTAAATCATGGGAAAACATAGACATCGTGGTGGTGGCGGTGGCGGTGGTGGTGGCGATGGTGGTGGTGGAGGTGGTGGTCGCGGTGGCCGTGGTGGTGGCGGTCGCGGCGGTGGTCGTGGTGGTGGAAGTGCCGGTGGTGGTACTCAAAAACATGGAAAAATTTTGTATAATTCAGGCGAGGAACCAGCATTTATACGACAATTTAAACAACGTACAGGATATCAAGCACCAATAACAGCGGAAGAAAAAGTAAAATCTTATTTTTTCATTATTTTAGTCATGTTTTACTATAGCATAGAACAAATATCAATGACATAAATGATCCTAATGATCGACCACGTGATGGAGATTATCGAAAAGATGATGAAAAACCTCAGATTGTGCAATTAAATTCAAACGATTTAAGTAAAGAAGAAGTTGAACTTGAAATGACAAAAGCAAAAGAAGGTATTATATTGAATTTTAAAACTCCTCTCAAAGATCAGCATATTAAATCGTTCATAGAAGAAATCATTTATCTCATATGACATTTTCATAATTCACTTAAAAGACAATGATTAAACTTGTCAGATTTTTTTCCATTCTATTTTTATCCACAATTAGTGCGTAGTATATTCAACGATTATGGTTTTGATAGTGAAATCAGTACAGATTCATTTTTGTTTCTAAAGTCATTCTGAGCTCTAGTGCATAATATAAATTCTTTAATAAACAGTTTACTTTGCATAAATTGTATCCTAAGGTTACTTAGATGCTATTTTTGTAAAGTAGTTTCTACGTGTTAAGATGACATAAGATCAATCATGATAATAGCGTTTTCTAGAGTTTTAATATATTCATAACTAAAATTGAAAAAAAGAAGAATCTATATTAAAAATGTTATGACTTAATTAGTTTTTTTCTTTGTTTAAAGGAAAAGCTTTTTCCAGTAGAGTAACTCGTTCAACATTTTATCAACAAGTAAATATAGATAAGATAAATATAACTCAACAGGAAAAAATCACTTTAAATACTTCAATGTCACATTAGCAATGCTTTTTCCGTTTGAAAAATTTATTCCATTATAAAATTAAGATATCTAGGTCATAGTTGTTATTTCTAATATAACAGTATGATAAGATGTTATGCAGACTTAATCTTTCTATGTTTTGAAATGACAAAAATAATTTAAAGATAGAACTAATCATTTCGTTATATGTTTGAATATTATTGGTTTCTTATTACTATTCATAAAAGTAAAAAACTATGATATCTTGTTGAGGCTTCTATCAAATAATATTCCCCGAAATATGACATACTTAGCGAAACCTTTGTTTTCACGTTAGAAATAGTAGACTGTTGTTATTGAATCATCTACTGTTCATTAATTTGCATGCGAGATGAAATATTTTAATACTATGCGGAAGCCTCTATTGTAATACATAGTTATATATGTATGATGTTCGATAACATAAAAAGTGTATAATGAAAAGCACTTTGACAAATTGTGAAGCTAAAAATAATTATCATTAGACTTCCGGAAGAAATTTTTGAGAAGGTTTTTAATTAGTTTTTTTTTCCTAGAAAAATCAATTCTATTTTTACTTTTTTTTTGTAGCTGATGAAGAAAAAAAATGTATTGATCCTACTGGTCGTTTATTATTTCGTAAACCAAAAGAAAAATCTGATGAAAGTGATGTGTCTACCATCAAACCTGACATTATTAATATGGCTTCAACTAAAACAACAAAACGAAAAGCTCCAACAACAATAACAACTACTACACAAAACGACGAAAGTGATCATGGAATTTCGAATGAGAAAAAAAAGACTAAAACACAATTACTTTCATTTATGGATGAAAGTGGCTTTGATGGAGACGATTAATTCTTTCTTTCTGTAAATAAAATAGGAAAATTTGTTTCAATCTAATCTTTCATGTAATGTATAATAACTAACAATTACATTATAACAAAAATTCTTTTCATATAAATAATTATTCTCTCGTATTCAATTTTTCTAATTGAAGAATGTCTAGAATTATGTCGAACTGACTTTTCACTCTAATAAACAAAAGTCAGTTACATAGAAATAATTTTCAAATAGTAGTGTCTTATATGACATATGTTGCTATAGACTCATTTTTATGTCTTTGTATACAAATGTGATTAAGCAAATTTTCAAGGACTAATCTGGTATAAATATACTCCTTCTTTTTTTCTTTTTTCTTTTTGTCTGACTAACCTGAAAAACATTAGTTTTATATATATGCGTTATGATTATCATATAACATAGGAAATTTAATCAATGGAATGTTGATTCTCAATGTCGGACAACGAGTCTTTTTTTTGTTTGTATCCATCTGTTGTGTGTCAATCATACTTGTTCACAAGACAAGATCAAATTTCATCTTAGCGCGCGCGCGTATTTCTATGTATTTTCAACTGAATCAGATAAGAGTTCTACTATCTTTAAATCAATGTTATTTATATATCCATACACATGCATTGTCTGTCATCAAAGCTATCCAATCCAACACTTGTTTGTCCTTTCAGATGTATATATTTAACAATTCTATGATATATTTTCAAAGTGTTGATGCAATTCTCAGTCAGTTGTATTCTTGATCCCACTAAGGTGTTAATCGCGTGTGAACGTGGGAATAACGGAAAAGAAAAAAAAAAGAAGCATAAAGAGACATACATTTCTGTTACTGTTAAATACTGATAACATCCAACTTTTAGGTTGATCTATATATGATACTTATAAAAATGCTGTCAACATCGTCATTTACATCTTTTTTTCTTTATTCCTGACAAATAAATGAGTAACCCATTTTTCCCGTTATGTGTGTGTGTGTGTGTCTATTATTAAACATATGTTGAATGAAATACTCAGGTAAGTTACAATGCATATTTATATATAGAATATGATTATTATTCACTTTAAAAAATGCGTCATCTTTTTATAATACAGTTATTCTCATTTTTGACTCCCTCATATTTTATTCTTACTATTTCTTTGTCATTAAAAACGATATCGAATATGTGCTTTTGTATTCACTCTTTTTCAAGGTTAAATGCATATCATTCGACACTGATAACACTTTATTTTAGGACGAATATACGTGCTGAGTTTAGAGCATATGCTCCGGACATTTTATATCTAACGTCCTATGGCGTATATTTAATTTAAATATCTGCACATGATTTGATGGAAGTAAAGAACCACCTACAGACAAATATTCTTTTTCACTCTCTCTCTTTTCTTTGATGCGATTAAATAAGTTAATTGTTATCATTTTATATATATATTCAATATGTCATGAATCAGTACTGATATTGTCATATGAGGGTGTATATATATAGATATATTGAGTCATTATTGACGTATTCCAATAATCGAAAAATTTCGCAAGAAAATGAAATAAAAGAAAGGATAAAAAAGGTGTGTATGTGTGTCTATGATTCTATATAAAAATTTCATATTAATAATCGAGATTATTTGATATAAATACGATTCGTAATAATATGTTGTTTTTTTCTATTTTTTGATTGTTAGAATTGATAAAAAACAGTCAATGTACTAATCGATTAGATATTCAAGTGATTTTTTATTTTGAAAAATATTATTAGTCATGTATATTTCCTTTTTTTTCCCCTTTTACATTAATTTATTTGCGATGCAAACTTTAAGTTGCTAAATAAATACAGTCAAAATCAATACCGTACTCGCTTTTTTTCCTTTTTACGATTAGCTAACATAATAAAAGCAACAGTTTTAACAATAATCTTTAGTAGATAAAAAAATATGTAGGTCATTTGAGTTTTTTTTCTTTGTCTGAAGAAAAATTCCTTTTACATACTTATTTTCTAAATATTTACATGACAATATTTATGAGTACCCAAAAAAAATATTTCATTTTTTTATTCTTGTCATTTTTGTTTCATATTTATTGTTATTATTTGAAAGAATTTCATCCCTACTTGCCAAGATTTATTTAGCTAAACGAATTCTTTTCGTCTAAGAATAACAGACAAAACATACATCATTCATCAGTTGATAGACAGTTCTTTGTCTGGCTAGTTTAAACTTCGATTTGAACAACGTGTTCTTTTCATTCGATTTGTTATTATTTATTTGGAATAGGAAAAAAAAATAAGGCAACATCGTCATCTTGCTTCTCTATATTCGTATCTATCTATTCATATATATATATACATACACACATATATACATATATATATTCTTTGCTCCTACGCCTACTAGAACTGATTGTTTATTTTGTCCTAGACATCTCCTATATCACACGCGAATTAGTCTAATGATGGCAAAGATGTTTGCGCTTGTTCGTTTCTTCGTCATCTTTCTTTTATTTTAATTAAACCAATTGTTTGACGATGAATCTTCTTCTTCCGACGATGTTGTATGTACTCAAATGTATATATATATTCTTTTTCTCTACTTCTACGTTTGTCACAAAAGAAAGAACAACATATACTATTCGCCAATTTCTTTTGATGTCGTGCCAAATGAGAAAGAGGAAAAAAGAAAAAAAAAACTCCAACGCGCGATTATTAGTTCGCTAGTTTCATTCAACCATCATGTTGGATTTTTGCCAACGTATTATTACGCCGTTTCTTTCTCTTTTTCTTCGACCGTGCGCGCACAACTCATTCATAGACGTGCATACACACATACACTCTTTTCTTTTCTTTTTCTTTTTCTTTCCGCGAACGGTGATTGTTGTAGGCCGTGTCGGTTGGTAAGCAGCAGCAGCATCGTCGTTATTGTGTTTTTGTTGGATAGAGATATCTCGTTTTTTTTTCTTCTCTTCTCGTTTTCGATGAGAATAGAATATCCTCCGATTGCATGCGTACAACAAAAGAGACAAAAGAGAAAGAGAAAATGAGAGAAAAAAAAGAAAGAAAAAGAAAAGACAATGCATAGTGCTTTTTTTTCTTTCTCTCCCATTATCGCAACAAACATACACGCACACACATCATCATCTTATTCGTTTTTTTAGTCGATGAAATAAACATTTTCGTATTTGACATTTTAGATAAGCGTTTCTTTTGTCGAATTTCTACTATTCTTATTTTACAAACTATCAACATTATTATAATACAACAAAATCTTTCAAAACCAGCATCAATAAAACGATCACTTTTTTATCATTATGAGTACTCTTGTCCTTCCTCCCTCGTCTCATCATCATCATCATCATCATCATCCTCAACAATCTCAAACAACCATCCATACCCAACGTCCACAAACTAATACAATATCAAAAACCAAACCTCGATCAAGTAAGTTTAATTAATAATATCTAATTTTATCATCATATACAAAAGGCTAACCAGTACAACAAAGACAAGACAAGAGAAAGAGGGTATTGCGTTCATATTTTTCTTTAGTTAATAGGCTTGTCATCAATAGGGTTGAGAACGATACACGCCAGAAACACATCATTGATATATAACAGGTTCTTTTTTTTCGTCTTCGCATAATAAGATATACAGAACGAACAAGCAAGCGAAGTGGATAGGACAAAAGTACGGCTTATAATGTGTTATGTATCTTGTTTTACTGTATCCACTTTTGTACTGTTGATAAGATTAGATTGATAGTAACACTTGTTGGCTTCGATCCAACTAACTATATATTTATTTATTTATATTATTTTAGCTGCTGTTGATCCACTTCATGCAAGATATTTAATAGCTCATAAACTTGCATCTGGCGGATTCGGAGATGTTTATGCTGGTGTAAGAAAAAAAGATGGCATGCCAGTAGCATTGAAAGTCGTACCAAAAAAACGGATGCGTGAAATAAATACAGTAAGATATATATATATATATATTAGAACGAAAAACAAAAAAATATTTAATTATTAATTTTTTAGTCCGAAGGAAAATTACCACTTGAAGTTGCTCTATTACGTCGTGTTGCCAAAGTAAAAAATGTCATACATATGCTTGAATATTTTATACATAATGAACAACTTGTTATTGTACTTGAACGACCAGAACATTGTTGTGATTTATATGATTTTATTTGTGACCGTCCTGGCGGTCTTGATGAACGTTTAGCACGTGATTTTTTTAAACAAATTCTACAAATACTTAAAGATGTACATGCATGTGGAGTAAGTTAAATACAAAATGAATTTGTTTATTCTTATAAAAATCTTTTAAATTATTTTAGGTTCTTCATCGAGATATTAAAGATGAAAATTTTCTTGTTGATATGCGTACTGGACAATTATATTTAATTGATTTTGGTTCTGGTGCTTTATTAAATGATGGAATTTATACAGATTTTGAAGGTACGGCATGTTATGCAACTCCAGAATGGGTTACATGTCGACGATATTTTGGTTTACCACAAACAGTTTGGTCTTTAGGAATACTTTTATATGATTTAGTCTGTGGTGATATTCCATTTTCTGATGATTTAGCAATTATTAAATGTCAACCACAATTTCCAAGTCATCTTTCATCAGGTAAAAGAAACTAGAAGATTCTAAACGACCCGACATATATATATATATATATATATATAGATGACAAATTATCGTAAATGAGTAAAAGACATATATGTCTTGTTGTTAAGCATAAAAAAAACAAATTTGCTGAATGAGTAGTAGAACAGGATGACCTAATTAATAATATGTTTCTTTCATATTGAAAAATGTTTTTTTCCTATGGGCTTTCTTGTTAATGTATATACGGTGGTAATGAAAATGAAAAAAGAAAGAAAATGTCTTGTCACGCTATGAGTGAATATATCGGCGTAGTGTTTTTTAATTAATGAAACACATTGTAATTATATATATGGATTGATTTTAGAATGTGTACAATTAATTGAACAATGTTTATCTATAAGATCATCTGAACGACCGACATTAGATCAATGTTTACAATCTGAATGGTTAAAATTTGCATCAACTAGAGATTTATCGATATCATTCATATCTCGTCGTCGAATTGGTGGTGGTGGTGGTGGACATAATAATCATCATTATTTAAAAGACTCAAATTCGACGTCGAAATCGACGACGGGCAGTACTTCTTCTCGTGGTAATTCCTTGTAGTATCAACGTTTTCTTTTTTCGTATTCTTTTTTTCCGTCCGTCGTCTCAGTTCAATGATTTTTTGTTTCTATGCAAATGACGTGCATGTATATGCACAAATCTATTATGTACATCTTTTATTTCAACTTATAATCTCATTTATATTACAAGAAAAAACAACAACAACAACAATAATAATAACAATAACTAACATTATTTGTACAGACTAAATGCGCATTCATTCGGCTTTCTCTCTCTCTCTTTATTTTTTTAATATGTATCCTTTATTTTTTTTTCTTACTCTTGTGTCTCTCTTTACTGAATACAATGTAACAGTTATGTTATCGTTTCAAGGGAGATGAGTGGTATATATTCAAGTATATTTCTTTTTTTTTTGTTTCACTTAAAAGTGGTATGTACAAAGAGTACACATTGTATCATCGATTGCAATATTATTTTTTTTTTCTTCTCTTGTATAAAGTTTTTCTTAAGTGTGTGTATGATTTGTTGCACAGTGAGATCGCTCTTGAAACTCATGCGCTCTGCGTTTAAAAAAAACAGTGTGTATGACGATGATGATGATGATGATGATGATAAAATTTGTCTTCTTTTTTTTCTCTTGTTTGTTCATTCAACTGTTTGACTCTCTCTCTCTCTCTTTTCCTGCGTGTGTGTGAGTGTGTGTGTACATGAAAATTATTTAAAAAAAAAAAGGAAGAAAGAATCAAAACAACAGATTCATTTACAATGGAAAAAAAATAATATTTGTTTTCTACTCGAAATTTGTATGATACGCAATTTCACTTGTTGATAGTGAATCTTAAAAGAAAAGATTTATTGCCTTTAGAAAAAGATCGTTTAGGGTTCTTTTTTTGTTCGAAGATTTTGTTTAATGTTATAATAGAAATCGAAGAAGATGAAGAAGAGAATAGTGAATGAGCTGTACTTATGCAATAAGAGAAAGAAAAAAAAAGTAAATGCTGTCGAGGTAAAGTATGTCTGTCGGTAATAAACGAAATACGTTGGATAAGTTTTTGAAACGCAATTGATGTTATGCATTGGATAATTTCTTCTCAGACATAGTAGAAGTTAACCGGTATTATGAAGGATATTATTCTTTATCTGACATACAAAATGGACACGTGTCCTACCACCTGCATATCTGATTGTCTTATATACTAGACTTCTTAAGTTTCCATTGTGTACAGAAATAGATTGCATGTAACAATGGCCTTCATGTTTTTACAATAACGCAGTTTTAAGACTTGCATGCTGAGTTTATTTTGTCATAATCATTTTGTCAGATTCATGAATATTATGAGGATTTCCTTCTTCATTTCCATGTACTCTATAACCAACATATAAGATATGCATGTCCATCATCGTATTGTCTTTCCTTTTGCGCGAGACAGCTATTTACTTCTATTATAATATACGAAGAAACAATATAGGCAATGCCTGTATGAATAGTATATGTATATACATGTGCGTATGTATATATATAGTAAATATTCAACTCAACTTTAGATATGAGTAGATATCAATACATATCTCTTTTTTTCTCCTCTTATATCAACACATCTTTCTTTTCATATAACACATGATTAGAATGATATAGTGTTCATAAACGATTGTTCTTTTGAACTAAATTTTGTCAAGGATCTTCGGATATTATTCATATGTTTAATCATCGTTGATATATGTTTCTTCTTTTTTTTATTGATAAGATAATGATGTACAATATATATATATATAAAATGATGGATTGTGTTGAATCTTTTGTTCGACGTTCGATTATATTTAGTCAGATACTTTTACCATTTATTATTGTCAACGAATGAATACTTGGCCTTGATCGATTAATTTAGATAGGTAACAAAAGTAAAAAAGAAAGTGACTCTCAATGCACATGCTTTGTTTTTTGATATATTTTCATTGGCGTTTAGTTTTATCATACAAAACTAGTTTTATATACGTGTACGTGTATGTCATAACAGAAGAGAACGATAAAATAGATTGTTATTTTTTCATTGTTTGATAAAATCATGAATAATTCCCTTCATTTAGTGATAAAAGAATATGGAAAAATATGAAAATTTGATATGACATAGAGTGTATCTTATTTATATTTAGTATATTATTCTACTGTAAAGCAGAGAATAATTATCGATAATGATGGATAAAAGCATCAATTTCCATTTAAGATATGATAAATAAGTATAAATTGGGTCTGGATATTTAATAAGTTCTAATAATATAAAATATATGTCATGTTAAACTCTACAGAAAGTCTATGCTTCCATAGATTTGTTATGTAATACACTCAAGGTCTTACAGTCATTTCTCTAACAATCAATAATTCTATTATAGGCTTACCATGTCTAAGAATGCATTCTTTTAGAAGATCAATGAGTAAATAACGCAGCTGCATTTAATTTCTCTTTTTGTCAAAATATTTATAGGTTTTAATTGATATTTTATTACTTGTCAGACACCATCCGGTATATATGCCTTTTTTTTATAGGTTTATCTCTATAAAAAGATATTCTTATTAACCTACGGAAATAATTTTCATATCTTAGAAAATTATGGTGCAATCGACCTTCCTGATAATATATCAAAAATGTATTGTTTATATAGTTGTAATCGTTTTGTTCTTTTAGCATTTATATGATTAAACAGAAGCCTTATTATGTCTTAATATAGTATGTCAGTATCAGTTACTTAGGCTTGTTTGTTACCTTTTATTCTATTGTTAATATATTCATATTTATTTAAATTTTGATAATTGAAAAATATATTTGTGTACTCATTTCCCTTTATATGATATAGAGTAAAATCTGATAATATTAATTAGCACTCAAGTATTTTCAATGTTCTTTAAAAATGGAAATGCTTTTACTATAATACCTTGCGGAAATTATCTTTTCTATTTTAAGAAAATTGATTCATTTTTTTAAAGTATGATAAAAGTGTCGTGGAGTATGTGTCATACGATTTTATATTCTACAAAAAGAAAGTATAATGCTTCATTTACTCCAGACTGTTTATTTGAAATCAATCAATTTTTTTGCATATGACTGATCAACAAATTGCTCGAGAGAATGTAAGAATTTTTGCTTCTAAACATTTTCCATTAATAGATGCTATCTGATTTTGTTGATTAATGTGATTGGTTTTATTATTCAAGTGTTAACAATAAGCCATAACACAATAATCTATTTGTAATTTACTATTTTTCGAAATGCGTCAATCAAGCGCAATGACCTAATAATACATTTTCATCAAATGTTCCTACTCTAGGTTCTTCCGACAATCACTTCCACTTTGTAATTTTTAGTATATATGATAATTTTATTTCACGAATAAAAATATACATTAATGTTATTCACAATGATTGAATTCTTTTTTTTTTAAAAATAGAAATTATACATATTCTGGGAAAAATATTTAACTAAAAACAACAGATAAGAAGAGAAAAAAAGAATTTGAATTATTTTTTTAATCTAAAATTGCTTTCTTAAAAGCCAACACGTAAGCTTTACGAACAAAAATGTCAATTCCATTAGAGAAACTAACAGCTTTGCCCTTCAGTTTAAAATAGTATATTTATTTTTCTTTCCCACATCGAAAGCAAAGTTTAAAATAAGATTATTTTTTTCTAAATATAGATTTATTAAATAAGTCTAGATGATTTAAGATAATCAATAAGACAATGATATACAAATATATATGAATATGTACGATCAACAAATGACATTCGATATTCACGCATTACTTTTAACACGTTTGCTACACTTATTTTCTAGAATAAATAATTGAATTTCATAAATATAATCTCTATAAAATTTTATACTTTATTAAATGTAATACATTGAATCATTATATGAATAAGAATAAATATTCCAGTTCGACCAATACTAGAAAGAAATTTTACATTTCAAGTATTTATAATATAGTATTTTTACCCAGCTGTACAATGAACAAGACATGGATTTATTTCTCCATAATGACGTCGAAATGTATCAGCCATATTAATAAAATCTAAAGAATAAAATGAATATATTATTAACGAAAAGGGAAATTCTTTTACTAATAAATGAAAATGTATTTAATGGTAATTGTTTACTATTCCATGTTGTATATTGTAGATGAATAATTGTACGTGTTCGATGTTCATTAAGATCTTTCATACATAGTTGACGAATAGAAAAATCTGGTTGATTTTGTTCCGAAATAAATTTTATTTCAAATTCATCTGTTCGACATGTTTCATATTTAGTTCGAGGAAAATAATTTGTACATAATTGAATCTCATTACATCCAACAAGCATTATAATAACATGTATATGATAATCAAATACCATTCGCCAAAAATCAGATATAGTTGATGGTAATGGAAATTCAGTTGCTATATAAGATGAAATCGTATTTTCAATTCCAAACTAACAGAATAAGTTTTTAAAATATGAAAAAAAGAAATAAATTTTCAAACTTTTATATGAGATGCATTGATATAACCATTTGGATTATCTTTTGTTGGAGTTAATCGTACACGAGTATCATCATATGGAATAACATCTGTATAACGATTTCGACGAATATTTTCTGTTTGTCGTCCATCGTCATTTGAACTATTAAATCGGTAGAATGGAATTGAATCAAATTCATCATAAATTGCATTGCTTGAAATTTTAGATTCTAAATCTGCCAACTAAAAATAAACGTACAAAAATGACTATTTAGATGTTCGAATGAGCACTAAAATAATCATTTTATCTTTAGAAGTATATTCTAGTTATTGAACTCTCGTGCATGTTCTTTCATTTTGTACATAAAATAGAATAGATCAATTTTAATTTCATACCCATGAATCCGTTAATGCATCATTATGAATACTATTGAATGATATCGATGAAGATGAACGATATGTTTTGGAACTCTATATAGAAAAAAAAATTTCATATATTTTTTTCGTTTATTCATCTCCATAAGTATACTGATGAGGATTGGCTATTTTTTGTCGATACAGTTGTAGGAGAATGTTGAACTGGATTCTATGATAATTATTAAAAAAAAGAAGATTATAGAAAAAGAAATGAAAACACTTTACACATGTCATATTTATATGAGCGGATAAAGTACAACGAATATCCGAGTAAGTAATGTTATAATATGTACATATCAAAAATGAATCAGAATAAAAAATATTTCCTTCTGGTCAATGTAAAGAACGAAAAAAAGAAACGAGAGAAAAGTTCTTGTTCTCTATCGATAAAATAAAATTACAGAATGATCTTTATTTATAGTATGAATTTCAATTACATACATATGAATTTATTTGACAGGTAGGAATATAATTTATGTAATACTTCATATACGTGACCTTCAATAGAGGTAGTCATATTCAAAATATTGAACCATGTATAAGTTCGACCTCCAACAGAGCAGAGGCTCATATGGAGAGAATCTCTATTTTTATGTTTAACCTTCAATCCTCCATATTACATATAGTTACATTCTATTTTTTCGTTGTGAAAATGTTTATATATATGTATATACAAATAAACAATCTATTTATAATCATGTTTGTTATGACTGTATCAAGTTGAATTAAAAAAAGCATTATATGAATATCTATGTTCTTTATTTATTAGATTTAACGATATATTTCGTAAACGTAGTACATAAGCATGCATAGAATAATTGGACTTTATACGTTCAATCTAAGAAGTAATAAAACGGAAATTATCTATATCAGTATATAATACATCGAATAGTGAAAGATAGGAATACTATTAAATGTGCGAATGAGAAAAGAAAAGAAATTAGTTTATATTTCGCTTTCTAAGTCATTTTTTTTTAATGTTGTTCTTGCGTGTCAAACTAAAATATAAATAAAGCCAAGAATGAACAAAACGGAAACACAGAAAAGCATCATTATCATCATCACAATCTGAGAGAATAAAAACACATTGGACCTATCAAACAATGAAAGCATAACGAGAAAAGTATCTTTTTAAAGTTCATCATCAAAATGATCATTTTTGGTTGATTCTGAACGTGTGTCGGAATTTTCATCGCGTGTTGATGATAATGGTTCAGATGATGGACGTATATAAACACCAGCATCAACTTTCCAAAGGTTTTGACTATTAGCATATGAATAACAACTAATTTCCTTTTGACCATGTATAGGTCGACCAAATGTATCACCACTTAAATGAAGATATCTAAAGAAATAAAACATTTCAATATTTGTACTCGAAATCAGGACATAAACTGAACTCATAATACTTTCAAGGTTTATGTATATATCTGAATCGATAACTGGCTTAATCAAGTCTAACACTAATTGTTTGAATCAAAATTATTTGTAGATTTTAATTTAATCAACAGAACTTTGTTTTATAATATCAAAAGAGATTTCATCGATTATTTTTATGCTGGGATTTAGTTTTACATAGATATTTTTCGCTTTCTCTTGCATAAAAATTGAACACTTTTATAATCTTACTGTCCAGTAGAAACATGTTGTAATCGTATCGCATCTTTTCTTAACCAAAAATCATTTTTAGTTGTACAAACAACTTTCCATCGATCACCTTCATCACCAACACCATCTTCACCATAAGCTGAGACTTCTTGATTATTTGATAATGGTGATGTATACTTATGACTATGTAAATTTCTTCGAGTAGTTACATGAAATAAACGTATTATACTTTCACATTTTATTGGTGTTCTGAAATAATAAAAGAAATTAAACAATTCAGATAACAAACAAAACCATTTAAATACCCTCGTTCACAATCATTTCTTATATCACCACGAACTTGCCAATAACTATTCACATCATCTGCATTAGGTGTACCCGTAACAGACTAATAGACAAAAACAAATTTACATCTATTTCGAAATAAACTATTATTTTACTTGTTGTCCACTTCCTGAACCATATTTAACATCATGAGAATGAAGTCTATCTCCAGATTGTTGATTAACAAATTTAAATGTTGAACCACATGTCACAGCATCTTTATTACCCGAAGAAAATTTAAATAAGCAGATTAAAATTACGCATTGTATGAGAATATTCATGTTGAACATTATTCGAGTGTCAAATGAAAGACAAGAAAAAGAAGCAATATTACTGTGGAAATTCTCGATTGGTTCATAAAATACAATCAGTCAAAAATAATTTCTTGTCCTCAATTATGATGAATAATAAAAATTATATCTTAAAAAAATCTTCTTTTTTATTTTTTCTCAGAAAAATTTCAAAAAAAATTCCTCGCCATCTATCGTTAATATTATATCGTTATTCATAAATAGAAATTCTCCAATGAAATTATGTATGTAGTTTATCATCTATCTTTGCCACATCAATCAGTATTCAGTAGTTAATTTTTGTTTTGATAGGATGTTGTGTCTTTCGTCAACTATTTTCACATTCCTTGCTTTATTAGCTTTTGCTAAAGGTAGAATACATCTTTTATTTATTGTTTAAATAATTAATCTTATTTTAGGTGAAAACTGTGAATCACCACAGTTTAAAATAACTTCATATTCAACAAAAGATGCTCGTCTTACAGCTGAATCAGCAGCTCAAGTTGAAATAACAGTTAAATGCAAAAATGGAAAACAAGTTTGTTTTTAAGATTATTTTCTTTCGGAAACAAATATAAAAGATATTTCTAGCCAAGTACCCTTTATGCTGATATAAATGGACAAGTTGTACCATGTGCTCAATCAGCTGGATCACCTGGAAAATATTATGTACAGAATAAATCATTATAAAAATAAAGAAATGACTTAATCTTTTTTTTCTCTATAGCTCGGTGTATCTGCTGCTACACATAAACAATTAGCCAAAGGTCGTACATCGGTTAAATTATATGATGATGATACATATTCAACTTTACGTAAAGTAAGTTATTCGATAATTGAAAAAAAATGAATTATATGTAAAACTTGTTTATAGACACGAACTGATGATGCTGCTAAAGCAGTTAAACCATTTGGTGAAGTTGACTTCTATCATCCGGTATTAAAAGAAACTTTTTTTCTGTTGTAGTTATATTTTTTTGTTTCCTTGTTCATAGGGTGCAAGTTTTGGTCCATGGTTACCAAGTGAATTTATTGCTGTAATTGGTTTTGGACTCGTTTGGTGGGCTGCATATCGCGAACGATCGAAAATCCTTGCTTGAACAATCTGAACTTGACTTTTTCTCTTTTGTTATTCATTTTGTTTTTATTGTTCGTTCGTTTTATTCTTAGAACACAGAATCTATTAGTGTAAGGCCAGTGGTTTTTTTTTCTTCACTTGAGATTTCCGATATAAACATTTTATTGATTTAAAGTAAAATCTTAAAGAAATAATGAAAGATTCTAGATTGATTTTGTAAAATAAGAACTCGAACTGACATATATAATATGCTATAGATAAATTTTATCATCAATTAAAAGAAAGATATATGATACAATGTAAGTGTTCGATATTATTTACTATGAAATAGAAAACTAGAAGATACATATCGTTTGTTTCATATTATACCCAATTCTAGACATTAGATCGTCTGACTTCTATACATTGATTAATACCTTTCGTTTTTTCAGATGGATGCTAGTCGAAAAGCATTATTTCAATCGCCACATGTTCCATCAGCTGAACCAACATTAACAACATCGACGACAACAAATAATAATGCAATGATATTAAATACTATTGAATTAGAAAATGCAACACAATTTTATCATTCCGAAACAGAAAAAGAATTACATTCTCAACATTTACAAAAAATAAGAGAAAATATTCAAACATTAACAGCTGATGCATGGCTTTATCAAGATCCAGATAAATTAATTGGTTTTCAACGTGTAACTACTCATTAACAAATAAATGACTTCTTATATATGTTAGATATAATTCATTCATTTTTTCTTTGTTCTTTAATCTATTGTTAATAAAAAAAAATATTCGATTGGAATTTTTTTCTTTTATAGATTTTACAAAAAATGAATTTATTTAAACTAAGTGATGTTCTTCCACTTGTTAAGGATAAAGATTCATGTTTAGAATATAAACGTCAAACAATTCTTGTACCATTACCACCGAATCAAATAGGAAAAAGTAAATCAGGTATTAAAAGAATACTGGAAGAAAGTTCAAATGAACTTGCAAAAAAGTAATTTTTGTAAATGATTAAAATTTCAAATCTTTATAATTTTGTTTTCTCGATTAGATTGAATGGTTTTTTACTTGCAATTGGTAAAATTCATTTATTATCGGACGTAGGTCAAACATATCAAGATGAACCAACATTATGGGTACCTATTAAACTCAATTTTATTTTATTTGTACCTGAAAAAGGTAGACGTGTTCATGCTATTATATCAAAACTTGGAAAGAAACATATCGGTAAAGACTCAATTAAAAAAGAATCAATCTTGTTTTTCTTATTATTTATTATGTATTTTAGCTTGTTTAATACACAGTCGTTTCAATGCATCATTTCATCGTGATACAATACCACCTATTTATCATAATTTTGTATTCAAACTAGGACAACCTGTTGTTCTTGAAATAATTGAATGTGATGTTGTAGACAAAATTCTCGATATAAAAACTACACTCATAGAAGTGAACAAAACAGAAAAATCATGAATTGTTTTTGCAAATAAAATTCTTGTGTTTGTGTATGAATGTTTAAGTTCATATTAATTTCAGATCGATATTTATCTTTTTCAGATATTGATCAGTAATCTAGACCAAAAAAATCCTTCTATCAATGAAATCATGCATACTGGATGAGTCTCTTGAATCAATAATCAATATACTTTGCGTCAACAAGGTTCTTTCAAAGGTGAATAGCCTTACATAATAGAAATGAATATTGATAATAATCACCGAGGCAAAAGAACATTAAATAATGTTTTTTCTTTACGCTTATTTTCATAGTATACGCTAATCAGATTTTAAACAACATAAAGAAGATTATTATATAGATAAATTCATAATAATACTTATTAATCATGATAGTTAACCTTGTCCTTTCTTCACAGTATGAGGTATGGTAAGTACGTTACATTTTGTTTTTCTTCTACGTCATTTTCATCAGTGCAACTATGTACATAATAAAATAAACATGAAAGCAATCTCCAGACACATTTAGTTTCATCAGAGAGAGGTAACGATGTGAGGAAATTTGGCGTTGTCTCATTTTAGAAAGTATAGTTTTGAGAATGATTAATTAGTAATTACCTGAAAGAAAATGCATTAAGATATGACAACTTCTGACATTATGAGTCACATTAGGACATCTGGCAAAAAAAATAAAAAGAAAGAAAAAAGTACATACTAAAAGTCAAATTTTTTCACGTCTGTGTTTTTAGAAGAAAAGCAAACGAAAAATTATTTTTTCAACATGAATAAGAATATATGATAATCGAGCAAAAAACAAATGAGAGTATTTAATGGCATTTTCGGTATTAGTCTTACAAGAAATGATTATCAAATCGACTGTTTATCTAACTGTAACATATTTAATATTTTTAAAAGGTCTGACAAAAATAATTTTTTTGTTTTTTTAATTGTATTTTTATTGTGATTTGTTTTTCAGTTTCATATGGATATTTAGGATGTCCAAATAATTTAGTACCTTGCCGAAATAAAACGCATTGTATAGAAATTAAAGAAGTTTGTATTGATTATCATGATTGTGTTAATAATGATGGTGATGAAATATGTCTGTATTACTTTTGTATATAAAAAGATGTCTTTTTATTCATTAAGTATTTTTCTCTAGGCCATCATTTGCCAAAAAATTCAACTGATTCAATAGCATGTGTAACTCATATAGACCCTCAGGTTTCGTACGATCGTTTATCTCCTCATGATATATGCAATGGTCATCAAGATTGTTTCCTTAATGAAGACGAAGGCGGATGCAGTTTGTTGAATTAACTTATTTCGATAAATATAAATCAAATGAATTTTTACTTAAGATAAAACAATCTGTCAAGTTAATCATTGGTTATGTAAAAAAGGTTCATGTATCGAAAACTTTCTTGTTTGTGATGGGCAGAAAGATTGTCCAGATGGGAGTGATGAAGAGGAAGGTGTTGGTTGTCATCATTCTGTATGTGGACCAAATAAAATACATTGTCCAACCGGTCAATGTATTGATGAAGTCAAGGTTTAAAACAATTATTTACATATAACATTGTTTGATGATTAAAACTTTTTGTTTTTTCTTTTCGAAAGATGTGTGATGGAATTGCACATTGTTTAGATGGATTTGATGAGAAAAATTGTACACATACAACGTCAACAAGTACAGATATTTTCATATTATTTCCTGGATTTAAATATATTTTATTTTTAATATTAGTTGCATCTATACCGCAAGTAGATGATTCATGTCCAGAATTTACTTGTTCAACATCAGGAACATTTAATCACCCAATATGTCTATCAAATGATCGTGTTTGTGATGGATAGTAAGTTAATAAATGGTTTTAAGAAAATAAGAAGTCATTATCTTATTTATTTTCTAGTAAAGATTGTCCTGGAGGTGATGATGAGTATAATTGTCGTGATAAATGTACTTTAAAATCGAATTGTCCTACAAATTCTGATGTTAGTTGTATTCAACATCCAGCAGTTGGACAACTTTGTCGATGTGTTAAACAAGGTTATCGACTAACAACTAAAACACCGCAAAATAACATACCAATATGTCAAGGTTAGTTTCTGACCTTCTCTTTTACTTCCATATGATAAATAATTGTTTAATAAATCAGATTATGATGAATGTAATGATTCTCTTGGTACATATTGTTCATTTAAATGTACCAATACAGATGGTAGTTTTAATTGTACATGTCCATCAAATTTTACATTTGATAAAGTAACAAAAACATGTCAGAGAAGCAATGGTTCGTTATTTTCTTATTTTTTCGAAAAATAATAATTAGCAAAATCTTTAAATAGATCAATCAAAACCAAATTTATTAATTTTATCTGATAGAACCATTACTTTCTATAATATTTTGGCTTCTACTGAACAGTATTCATCACAACAAGTAAATACAATAAACATTGATAAAAATCATCATTTTGATTATATACAATATGATCATAAACAAATGTTCGTTATCTATTATGATCACATTCAACATGCTATTTTATGGTTAATTTCTTTCTTTGTTTTTTTCTCTATAAAAATTAGTAAAATTATTTTGAATTTTAGTAAATCAAATCGTGATTTAAAAACTATAGTATTACTTACGAATCTCACAGTTAATGCTTTTGCATATAATGCAAATGAAAAAACTCTCTTTATTATTGAGAATCAATCAAAAACATTACGTATGTATACATCAATTGTTTGTGATGTATCAATTAATATCCCAATGCATTCTTGGTCATTGAATGATAACGCTAATTCAATTCATTCAATGGAAATTGATGTTTATAACAGACAACTTATATTTGCTTCAAATTCTCAATTTATGATATCAAATATGTCCGAACCAAATGTAATAAAAATAGTACATAAGACAGATCGAGAAATCAAAAGATTTATCTACGGTATGAATATATATACATTAAGATATTTTGCTCATACGAATGTTTTGATATATCTTAGATACTGCATTTCAACGAATATTTTGGACAGCAAATAATATCGACAGTAATGGACTATCTCCTGTTTTTACTTGTAATGGTGAATTTAAACAGTGTCATGATACATCAATACGTATACCATCTGCATCATTATTTGCATTTTTTAATGTATGTAACTATCTATTTATTTTTAAAAACGTCTCTTTTTGTCTAAATTGATAATTTAGGATGGTTTGCTTTATATTCCATCATCAAAAAAATCGTTAGATTTTATTCGAATTTATGGAAAAAATCGTTTTTCGGGAGAGTCTATCACATCGACACATGATCAAATTCGTTCATTTGTTTTTATCGATAATCAACAAACTGAGGGGTCCGATCTCTGTATGAAATATTCAACAGCACGTTGTAAAAACTATCAACTTTGTTTACAAATAAATTCAATCAATATGACTTGTTTATCAATTGATGGAAGCTTTGTATCAAAGCAAGCAACAACAGATACCGATAATTCAATGTTACAAGATGCATTGAAATTATCAGCAGGCGATAACTCTATTTCTCCGTTGGCAAGTCAACAGAAAACACATCGATACAGACCATCAAATGCTATACTTATCGGTATTATTACTCTTGGTATTTTAGTAACTGTAAGTCAACTTTTTTGATAAGAAAATTAATTTACTCTCTTTTTTCTTTGAAAAGATATTGGCATTTTTTGTTAAACGTTGTCATAATCGTTTTATTCAAAAAGCATCAAGAGACGAACAAAGTCAAAATGAACGACGTTTAATAATAGATCCAAGTTTAGATGAGTTTACTATAGTAACTGATGATAGGGTGAGCAAAAAACATATTGATTATGCTCGAGATATTTTAGTTGAAAATCCAAGCTTTCTACTTCTTGGACGTCGAAGAGATTCTATTTAACTATGAATTAATTTTATTTTCTATTTTTTCTTTATAGCACGGTGATCGGCTCCCATTAAACAATCAACTGTCTTACTAATTTTACACAAAAAAAAGAGCTCAATTGTTCTACTAACAAAAAGACAACACATAGCTTCTGCATTTTTCATCAGGAATATCTCTTTGTTTCGTTCATTTCTTTTAGAGTACATTCCATGTCTAGTTATTTTCTTCAGATCCTATTTTTTAATGCTTATTAACGTTCAGAGCATGCGTTTTTTTTCCTTTGTTACACTTTATTTCTTATTTTGTTTTCTTGTAGCGCAACAACCTGTTTCATATCTGCCATGACACCATTTTATTATTTTTTGTTATTATTGATACACCTTGTTTAAGTTTTTAAGTAAAAGCTTTTGATTGTCATATTATGATTTTTGGGTTGGTTGTAGCTTGGCCGAAAGGAGCAATGTCGAAAGACAAATATGAAATAAGCAGAATATTGAAGCGGCAAACTATCGTGCATTGTGATATCTCTAATGATGTGCTATATTAAGCATCCATTTGTGATCAGTAATAGCAGTGGTAAGTAATATTATGTAGATCATTCAAAAGAACTATTGTATAATAGAATTCTTTTGTCATGATCGAACTTGCAAAATCTTCATCAGATCTCATTCAATCTCCTCCTTCAGTTATTTCATTTATCCAGTCACGAGTAGGAAATTCAATGATTCTAATAAACGAACATACTTTCACGAAATATTATGACTCTTTTCATTCCGACAAAATATTTAGATGGATTACATAATACAAAACGTGTCTGATTATTCATCATATTCTGAAACAAATTTCTCATGTAGACATATATATTTCGACATTTTTCCCCTCGACATTTATTCCCACTGAATTTCTGACATTTTTCCTTTCGAGCAAACTACGCCAACTGATTTTTGGATTTGATGTGGAGAGAAAGGTATTATATATTTAAGAAAAGCAATCGTAAGTCATGATCATTTGTAATAACGATAGAAATAATTTTTGGTCTTATTGAATATTGTCAATTGATGAAGAATTATTAAGAAAATGTGAGTGAAGTATTCACTTTATGTTATAAGATTATGTTCTAATATCATTAATATACAGTGGAATTCATAGACGAATGAATTATATGATTTATTTAGCAAATATGATACTGAAAAAACTATTTTCAATACTTTAGAGAATGTTCTTTGATATATATTTTGTTTTTGTTGTAAACTCTCAAATGGTTTTATAGAGTAGTTGAATTCAACTGTCGAATATTATATGCATGACATGATTCAACAAATACTCTCATAAACTTTTTATTTCGTTTGAGAACTTATTATTAATAACAACTTCTCATAGTTACGTTAGACAATGAAGTGACATATCTAATTTCTTCGTTGCTGCGGTTTTCTTTTGTTGAAAAGTATTGCTTTTCATCAACATAAAATATAAAGATCTCAATCTATTTGCTTTTTGAAGACTATTCTCTTATAGTTTTATGAACTTATTCAGTATTTAGGATGGATACTGATTAAGGATGTAATCTACATCTTGAGAGTGTGGATGCTAGTTGATCAAGATACTCTCATATCCACATTCTCGATTAGCAATGATGGTTATGCGTAACGTTTCAAACTAGCCATGGGAATTTTCATATTATTATTTCCGTCCATGTAGGAAGTAGGCAAAGTTGTTTCTTTGTATACTATATTTGAATATAACGGTGTGTCTTTAACGGTTTTATTTCATTTAAATACGTAACGGTTACTTCTTCCTTTGATCTGTTCTTAATTAAGGTATAACGGCTGATGATATATATATATATATATAAAAGCAACCTGTTCTTTTCATTATTCTCCCATCATTTATATTTCGACTAGTCATGTTTCATTTTCAACAATCAACAATAACTTCTCCAAATGTTACCTCTACATTGCAAGTAAGTTTTTCGTTTTATTATCAAAAGATTATATGAACAGAAAACTTGTAGAAAATACATCCAGCACCAATGCGTCTTTGGATTTCAAATATTCCATATTATTGGTCAACTATTGAACTTGAAAAGATATTTTCGGTAAGTTTTGTTCATTAACTTCTTTTTTTCTAATTATATATTTATCTATTTAATGATGAATAGACATTTGGTCAAGTCTATGATGTTGAAATACCATTACGAAATGGTCTATCACGAGGTTATGGATTTGTAACTTTTGAAAAGTATGTATTCATATTCATTTTTTAATAATCAACTAGAAAAATAATTCTTATAGACAAGCTGATGCAATCCGAGCTATTCAATCAATGGATGGACAAATAGTCAATGGTCGTAGTATGCAAGTAAGCGAAAGAATTATTTTTTTGGTTTATTTAATAAGATTATTATTTGAAGGTATATCAAGCACATGTAAAACAAAAATCATTACTAAAATCATATTTTCTTATTCAATCAGTTGATCGAACATTATTTGGTGGATACTGTTATTGTCAATCATGTTCAATAAATCGAATTAATTATGGTGAAACACATTAATCTGAATGATGAGATTTATTTTTCGTTTGTAGATATTTATTATTGTTTTATTGTACAGTGAACATATTCCGTTTTTGTTTCTATTGTCAAAACGTGAAAATATTTTATCTTATGCTTGTTTTTTTGCATGTTAACCAAGATGAAGACTTGTACTTGCTTACGTTATTGTTACTAAGAAAATAAAGAAAAGAAAAGTACTGTAAATTATTTCTAACAGAAATAAAAAGAGAGGGGACAGGTGAAATAGGTTAAAATTCGTATTAAGTTCTACACTACTAGAAAAAAGATATATTTTTATGACCATTACCACGTTGTTTACTTGAAAGGAGAATTAATATTGAAAATCAAAAGTTTGCTTTGCAGAAACCCGAATTGTAAAGTCGATATTTAATTCAAGTTCATTTTTCATCATCTGATCTTGAAATTCATCTGTCAGTTATTTCAATAACAAATAGATTTTCAAGCAAAAGATTTGGTTTCAAAATAAATACTTTACACTCGTTTTTCTTTTGTCATATAAGAAACGAAATCAGATTTCTGATCATTTGAAGAAATAACAAACGAGAATCATCATGTCTACTCTCAATAACTATACAACACGACAAGCTGTAAGCTTATGAAAATATCTTTTAAAACTTCTCTCTAGATATGTATATCATTCTATAGGCTTCAATTGGTCTTCAACCAGGTAATTTAATTGGTGAAACACATTATATAACTGAAAGTCAAATAACTCCACCGATAAAACAACGTATTCGAAGTAAAAAACTTTTAAGCGTAAGAAACAAAATTCTTCTAATAAAATTTCTCTAATGATTTTTTTCCGCTGAATAGACAAATATAAGTCGATGTCAATGCTGTTGTCCACCAATTGCATCATCTTTATGTCGTTCATGTTTATGTCCTTGTTGGGCATATTTACTTATTGGTCTTCTTTTAACATTACTTCTTGCTGCTTTAGCTGTTGAACTTGGTTTTCTTGCTAGTAAGATTTCTTAATTTAATCTTCTTTTTTTTGCAACTAATATTTATATGTTAAAGGAGAAAAAATTATTAATCGAAGCATAAGATGTACAGATGTATTAAATGTCACTCTTTATTTAAATGAAACTGGAGGATCAACAATACAACCTAGTTCAACTTCAAAAAGTATCCCGGAATGTCCACCTACTGGAGAGATAGTTTCATCTGGAACATCTATGTGGGCATCTTTTACTTACATATTTTTTATTATCAATCTGATCATTTATTTAATAAAAAATTGAATGAACCTATTTGACTAAATATATGAACATTTATAACATTTATTATAATTTTCTTTTTTGAACTAAATAAAATTATTTTTTAACTTGAATTGCATTCAACAGATGGCGCTAGTCTCAAAAAATAGTATGAAGATATCGTTAAATTATCTATCAGAAATTCATAGATTTGTCATCTTAATTTTCAGAATCAATATCGTAATTAGTTTCATTACAAAATAATGCATTCGATTTTTTTTGTTGCTTAGTTACAAAAAACAAATGCCTTTTATGTATTATGTCTGTCAGTTGTTGTTATTTTTATCAATTTCTATAACAATTATTTCAACATGCTTAAGACAAGCGCATTCAGCCACCCTTATCGTCCTCATACATTAATCTATAATTGGCAAGAAGAACGAGCTGATGTAAAAAATGAGCGAGTTCAAAAACCACTTCCATCCCAAGTGAATTTTGTTCAATACAATTCATTTATTTTATCGTAAAAATTATTTCTTTGTAGTATGATAGTTATTTTTCAACAACATATGAAAGTAGTTTTGGAACTAATCGAGGGGAACCACCTCGACCTGAAGTTCGTAATCTTCAACGTAAGTTTTCTTTTAAAATTCATCAATTATTTAAAAAAAAACTTTCCTTTTAGTTCCTCGTAGTTATGCATTTCCTGGACATCAACCCGAATTTGATTTTCCTGAAATGAAAGAATCAGTTAATACATATTTAACTGAATATCGTGCTGGTTATTGTCGTAATTGTCAACGTGCACTTGCACCTAATGATCCAGCATGGTCAACAACAACAAAAGTTTGTTTGCATTGTAAAGATCGTACATATACAATTGATCCTAAACCTGAACCATATACAGTTACCGTTGATTATCCTCAAAACCCAGCAGCTAAAGATCGATGTCTTGCTTGCATGGAAATTAGTACTGGTGTTAAACTAATTAAATAAAAATACCGAACTTTATTTTATACATTTTCTCTTTTCGAAATAAAATATTCATATATTTTTTTTATCAGTTTCAGATTACTAGAAATTTCAGAAAGATGGAGGCAACTGAACAAGATCTTCTCGCTACACAAAAGGCGCTCGAAGAAGAGGTGCAAAATAAAGTCAAACTAGCTGTTGTCGATAATTTTCTTCGAGTAAATATTATAGAAATTTCAATGATTTTATCAATATTCAATATTTTGTAGGAAAAATTAACTCGTGAAGAAAGATTTACTGAACGAAATACATTTAAATTAAATACACAATGGCTCGCCGTTATGCGAGCAGCTAAATCGAAAGAATTAAAAAAAGAAATCGAAATTTTATCACAAACATTCGGGCGAATTATTGATCGAAAAGATACAGTCATTAAATCATCATTAGCAGATATCGATGAAGCTGAAGAACAATATAGCATGGCATTACGAAGTTTTCTTGAATCCATTGAAAAAATGATTCGTAAGATAAATAAATGTTTCATAGAATTAATTACACAAGAAATTTATTTAGGTATGCATACATTAACAATTGATAAATTACTTGATCAATATGAAAAAGATGTTGAACAAGTGAAATTTGAATTTCTTGATGAACGTAAAAAAATCATTCAAGATCAAGATACTTCAGTGACTGAATTACAAAATATTATTTATAATATGGAAAAAACTTTTCTCGATACGGAAACAACAGCTGAACAAAATTTTCAAGCCAATATGGAAGAATTACGAGATCGAGTTTGTAGATTTTATATAAAAAACTTAATTCTATTTTTTTTACTTTTTCAAGTATCGTGAAGACATACAGCAATATCAATTAGATGTTGAAAACCGTTTAACAGCATTACAAAATGAAACAACAAGTATAACAGATACTTATAAAGAACGAATAAAAGAAAGTAAAGCACAATATCAAGAATATAAGATGAAAGATGAAAAAAATTCAAAAGAAATTCGTGAAGCAACAATTTACATTAATCGAATGACTGTAAATAATATTCTTATGAAAATGAATATAATCGAGTATTTTTAGGATAAAATTAATAATCTCAAAGCTCAAATTGCTAATCTTGAAGCGACACATCAAGCGCGAATGCAACGTGTTGGACAGGTAATTTGTTATAGAAATACAACAGATGAATCGAAAGTTTTTTGTTTTTAGGAAAAAGATAGTATGAAACAATATTTACTTAAATTAAAACTTCAATTATCAGAAATGCAAGAAGAATTACATCGACGATTGATAAAACTCGCTACAACATGTGATTCAACTGAGAAAAAACTTGAAAAACGTGTTAAAATAGCTGAAACCATTTTAACATTTTCCGAAATGTGTCGTAAATTAGAATCCGAAGAAGAAAAAATTCTTCCATTTTATGCATCAACATTAACTAACGAAGAACGTGCTGAAGTTGAAGCCGCTTTTTACGAACAACCATTTGAAGAATTAGCTAAAGTATAATTTTCATATATATTTATCTAATTTCATTTTATTAATTTTTCTCTTGAAGGATATGTATACATATGATGCATTAGATACATTCTGGAAACGATTTAGTAAAGTATCATTAGATAAATTATCTTTAGAAAAAGAACGAAGTATTTTACAATCAGAAAATATGCAGTTGAAAATGTTATTAAAACAATATCTTGATGGTATATCAGTTAATGATGAAATTATGAATCAAACTAATCCATTGATGATTTATTCATCAAGACGTATTCTTGAGTATGTACTTCGACTATTATTTCTTATAAATATATACATATTTGTTTTAATTTAAATAGAGGTCAAACTGGAACAAAACAAATATCAAATTCTCGACCAATTAAAGTTGTTATTGAGGCTCAGCATGTGAAAAGTGCCTTTTGATAGTTTCTATCTGATTTTGTATGTCTTTTTCTTTTCCATATACATATTGTGTAGTATGTCTTTCTGAAATCTTTACTTATTTTCTAAAATAAACATAATACAATTGATTATTTTAATTATCTCGTTTTATTAATATATTCGATTATCAAAGTAGAGAAACAAATCTTGAATAATATCAAACAAGTTTTTGTTGCAAAGATTTTTTGTATTCTTTATACAATTGTATTTCTTCATCATTTTCATTTCTTGTTAAAAGCAAATGTTTTATTGCCTTTTCAATTGTTTCGATAGCTTCTTCCAATCGTTTTAAACCTTCTAATACAGTTGCCATATTACAATAAGTTAAAGCGATAGTTGGATGATTTGATGAATGTAATTTAAGTTCGATTGCAAGACATTTCTGATAATTTTGTAATGCTTTATTATATTTTTGTAGTCGAAATTGAGCTCCAGCAAGATTATGATATTTAGTAGATAATTGTATATCGTCTCTGTTTGGACAGAGTCGTTTTCGAATCTGTAAATCACGTTGAAGATATGGAATTGCATCTTCATATTTGCCTTGTTCTACAAGTACACAGGCAATATTACAAGCGTATGCAGCAATTGCATATGGATCAAAGTTTGAATAGTGTACTTGTATATCATATGCTTTCTTATGAAAATGAAATGCTTGTTCATATAATCCTTGTCGATGATAGATACTTCCCATATTATTATAAGTCGTTGTTAATTTAATGTCATCCGATGATAAAACACGTAAATACGCTTTAAGAGATATCTGTAAGTGTTCAAGTGCATGATCATATTGTTTTTTTTCATAATAGAAACAACAAAGCATATGAAATAATCCAGCAACAGTTGAATTTGCTGCTTCATCGTTTATGATTAATGGATGATTTACTAAGATATTACAGAAATATTCTGTATATTGTATATTTTTCATTTGTTTCATTAGTTTGGTTATACGAAATAATGGAAAAGGGCCATAAGTGTTCTCTTGTACACTTTTTGTTATCTGTTGTACTGTATTTAATATATCATTATCCAACGTTAATTTTATAATTATTACTTCTTTATCCATTCGTTTGATAGATGAGATGCGAAATACAGTTCCAAAAGTTATGAGTATATTCTCAGGATTCGTTTTGATTTCCATCATAGGAATCGTTTTATTCAATTCTATTTCAAATCGAACTAATTTCATATCAGTATTAATAGGCTGCTGTGCCTCAACTTCAGTTTTATATGTCATGAGAAATCCATTAAATGTAAGCAAACCATTTTGCTTTTTTGATATTGAATCAATATCATCAGTGGATATATATTGAGTTCGATAAACAGTCATTGGTGTTGTCGAAAGATTTGATTTCAATTGTTGATGAAGATGTTGGATAAAAAAACGAAGTTGAAAGAGAATGTCCGGTTCTAACATTCGAAATGCTCGTGTAAGCATTTTGAATAGAAAAGTTTCTTGACGTGAAAACCATGCAATAGCTTGATCAGGTAGAAAATGATATTCAAATTCATCAATAAATCTCAATTGTATTTCATTACCAATATACTGTTGACGACAAAATTCTAACATATCTTTTTTCAAATCAGTTGTTTCATCGATTTCTAAGAGTATATCTTTCAGTACTTGTGTATAAGCAAAAGTACTATTATTAATATCGTCATCATCAGAGTATGACACGATCTTAGTAAGATCGGATGTGCATAACAATATATCTTTTTCTAGTTGACTACATACACAGGATATATTAGCATGAATACCTTGAATTTTCCTGGAATCATATGATAAATCTTTATCATTATCGACAACGTAAATAAAACGAATTTGTGAAAAATTCTGTAAATTTCTATCGAGATTTTTTACACTTGTTCGGGATAAAATCATAATGATTTGTTCATCGATAACTTGACTAACATATTCGATACATGTTTTGTCATTAATATTATTAAACGTTAATCCAAAATTTATAACACCACGTAGTTTTGTTAAATCATCATCAGAGATTTGTAAAGTACCATCAAGAATATAAATAAAACTTTCTACGTTTTTTTCATGACGCATTACATTGATTGATTGAATTGGATGTGTGTGTATTTGTAATTCTAAACAGATAAACATTACAATTATAGATAAAACTTGTTTCAAGGGATTCTCGAAAAGATTTATTTTGTGTAAAAATAAGATACATACGTTGTGATGAACTAGGTGAATGCATCTGACAGGTATTCTCTGTATTTGTGATACCAGGACTATAAGTCGATCTAGGAATATCCAATGGATCAGCTTCTATTTGATCCACCCATTCTTGAATCACTCGATGCTGTTGTGATGGTGTTGGTGATATTTTCTCTTCTATATGAACAAATAGTTTTATTTGGAAGAATCCTTATAACAAATTTTTTTTACCAAGAAAATCAGTGCTATGTCTAGCTGTGTTTTCTGGAACAAGCGATGAGCAGACGGAATTTGTTTGCATCCTTTGTGTAGATGGTTCTTCTTCATGTACCAATGCTAATTCTAAGAGACTGAAGCCAACTACTTCTGATTTGTCTATACATAAATATATCGTTCTAGTTTTTTATAATAGTAATTTTTTATGATAATAAATTTTACCTGTAGTTCTTTGTTTATATCCTTCAGGTAGTTCACTCTTCTTTTCTTTAACTAAAAAAAAGCATTTTTCAAGAATGAAATGGTTTGTTTAACTCGATAGATATATTACTTACTATTGTCACTCATTGGATTCATTGTCGTTGAATGTCTTCTATGTTTTACTATCTGTAATACAATATAATATAGATATCTATGTTATTTGAAAAAGAAATAGAATAAGTTACTTTTTTATTTCTATGATTTTGTTTTGAATCTAAGTCTCGTTTCTCATGATTACCAACTGTAAATATAAAAATACATGAATTTCTTCATCTAATAAACACTTTCGTTTTACCTGAAGAGTTTGGTGTTGGTGTTAAATAACGTCGATTTTCTTTATGATGGGACTGTGAATTTTGTCTCTTTAATTAACAATACTACTATTGATTTTTATATTTGTGATCTTTTTTTCACTTACATTATTCGATGATAGTGTTTTCTGAGCATATTTTTTACGACATCTAAAAAATATAATATAGTTATCTAATGTATATCTATATAATAAGTATTTCACTTACTTCTCACATGGAATGGCATTTTGAACTCGCACAACTGAGAATTGACTGTATTCATTAATATGTTGATTTCTTCTACAATATCCAAATTCACAACAATCATTTACTATACTATCAATAAATCCTTTGCAATAGAAAGCCAATGCGAAAGCTGATGTGGGTCGTCGTTGAGATTTAAATGAGAAGGATTCTGGAAAATATACATTATGAAATAACTATATTAATGACGATACTTACCGCCTTCAGTTAAAAAACCTCTATAAATAACTAAGTTTTTGCCAGTACTAAGCTGTTGCAAGACAATAATTTCATTACGAGCAGGTTTTGCAGAATTAACAATACTCCGTGTTCCATACGACATTGTTATTTCGCATGTATGGGGTTCTGAAGAAGAACGTACATCGACTTTATCGAACTAAAATAAATTATTTTCTTTGATAACGATTATATTCTAAAATATACTATCTGATAGACTTACTCGCTCAATATGATTTTGTTTTTGTTCAGGTTCAGTTAAATCTTTGTTATCTTCTAATTTTCTACTACGTGCAGAAGTTACTCGGGATTGTCGTTCACCATTATTTTCTACTTTCTAAAATTTATTTAATTCGTTTTCTCTATTCATAATATTATTTACTTACCGATGAATAAACGGGAATACTTTTTTCACAAGATTTTTCATTTTCGTGTGCTTGTTTTCTATGTCGTCTACCGAGAATCTTTACAGAAGAATATTCAACATACTATAATTCTTTTTTTATTCTAACCTCAAAACTATTATAAGTAGCACGACGTGAAGCAATCTCAACTTGATGATAATGATTGAGTCGATTATTTTGATCATTTTTGAAAGCACTAAAATCTATATCAATAAACAAACAAAAGTGTAAAAAGGAATAACAAACCGTAAAATAGTTTCCGGTGTTACTGCTTCTTGTCGTCGACGCTTCTGAGAAGGCAGACTACGCAAATAATCATAACTCGAAGCAACCTGACCACGACGATTTATCTATGTATCAAAAGAAAAATTATTTGAGAGATCTCTAAGCAAATCAGTCTTTAAACAGAAACTTTAAGCTATTATTTTATACCAGTTTTGCATAATGAAGTTGAGGTTGTATGTATGGTGATGTAATGACTGCTTGAAGGCGAGAATCAATTTTATTTGAAAATGGTCTGTAATAAAAGTTTTATATAACGTCTTTAAAATATTATTGATCTACAATGTATTAAACCTACCGTGTTACAAATCGATCTTCCATCATTCAGTTTATTCTATACTATTACTTTGTTGTATTTTTAATGTATGTATGCTTTTAGCTAACGTAAGTAAGATTAAAAAATTAAAATATGTTTGTACAACAATGCCTATAAGTGAATGCTAACATTTACATGTTTCTAATGATTTTTATATATAATGTATTATAGAACAAAAACAGAATCGTCTGCAAACTTATGTAAGTAAACAATAGAATTATTTTAGCAAGTTTTAGCAAAATAATTCTTTTTTTGTACGTTCGATGAATGAGAACGGGTGGTAAAATATTTGAAAAAACGCAGTGTATGAATAAAATATTACTTATTAAATAAAGAATAAATAAAAAAAGAAAAGTAGAACATTCGTTGGCTATGATTTATTGAGATGTAAAAAAAGAAAAAAAATCAAAAGAGTAAAAATAATCTCTCGTGTCATTTCTTAAGTAAAAAAATTTTTTCGTGGACTTTTATCAACTTTTTTTATTTAATATATTCTAGTGTAAAATCACATGTAGTTTCATTAAGTTGTTCATCAATACATTCACACGAACTATACTTCTATAGTTCAATCGTAGACAAATGTATTGAATAATGTTTTTGTTAAAAATAACGGATAAAACGAATATAAAAGTTTTCGAAAAAAAGAAAGAAAATGTTTTATTTTGTAAGGATTCTATTTATTTATGAATTGTATTATAAAAAAAAGTAAATGCTTGCATTTATCTATATATAATATTAATTAATTTCAGTCTTTCAAACGACTGTATCTATAACTTAGAATGTGCCCATATGCAGACATGCGTGTCATCTTTAATTTAATAATTTTTAAAATAAGATAATGATCTAACATATATGATACTACTGTTTCCGTGCATGAGTATTTTTCATTTTTATAATAGATATTTGGAAAAGCATAACTTATTCTGTTGATTCAATAGAAAGGCGGTATTTATCTTTCTTTTCATAGTGATGAGAGTCTAATAATCAATATTAGTTCATACTTCAAAAGGAATCGTGAATTAATAAAAGCAATATCTGAAATGTAATGGACCCTTCATACTAAGAATAAGCCACAGTATAAATAATTTAAATAGAGCAAATCATATTCATTCATCAATCGTTGCATTTTTTTGTAAGATCCAACTTTTGAGGCTAGAATGAAGATTGTTCATATCTATATACAAATTTTGTAGAGGACCTTTTGCTGCTTCGTTTACTCATGAAAATATATTTATTATTTGAATCGAGTCACAACTTCTAGCTAGTTATCCAATAGATGTCACTTATTTCTTTCGCTATGCAGAAACAATTTTTTTATTGAATTTTCCTTTATCCAATAAGAAATACTCTACTTATTTTATTGTTGTGGCGTTCAACACGTGCTGACTGACAACATAATCTTGACTGATTTTTATTTGTGTTGCTCAAAATGAATACTCGAGTATCAATGTCTGATGCTCTATCCAATGTTGAAGTTCTTTATGAACTTCCATTGATCGATTCTCAACCCAGTGTTGAAGGTGCAAATAATGCCATTGTCTATGAAGCTAACTTTGACACGAATTTCGAAGATAAAACAGCTTATATTACTGGAATATCAAAATATATTGAAGAAGCTGTTTTACATTCAAATCTAGTATAAAAATCTCTATTATATTATTTAGAATAAACATAGTTTTTTTTGTTATTTAGAGTCTTCTTCTTGAACAAGGTTATCAACATGCAATGACACTCTATACATGGCGTTGTTGTTCACGAGCTATCCCCACGGTAAAACTTGTTAATATTTCTTCAAGAATTATTTAATAAAATATATTTGTAAAATTATTTCTATAGCTTATTTTCGACGTATTGTAAGTTCGAGTGTATGCGCTAATGTTACTTCCCTGCTTACTTTTTTTTCTAATGGGAGTGGAAAATTTTATTATATTTCGATAAATAAATACTTATTCATTCATTCATATATTATAGGTTAAATCACCTGAACAACCAAATCGTATTGAAATTTATGAGAAAACTGTTGAAGCATTACAACCAGAAGTAGCGAAATTAATGGCAATCATGCATTTTTCAGTATGGAATAGGTTTCTTTGAAGTTTTATTAAATATATATATATATGTTTAGACGAATGCGGTTGAAACATTTTGTAATCAAGTTCGACGTTTATGTCATCATGAAAAACGAAAAGAATTTGTTAGTGAAGCTTATCTATTAACATTAGGAGAATTTATTAATATGTTTGCTGTACTTGATGAACTAAAAAATATGAAATCATCCGTTAAAAATGATTATTCAGCTTATCGACGGTATACAAAAACTAATTTTGAATGAAAATGATCATTTTGTTTTTTCTTGTTCATAGAGCTGCTCAATTTTTAAGAGTTATTAGTGATTCAACAGCTTTGACTGAATCACAAAATTTATCGATGTTTTTAGCTACTAATGATAAAATTCGAACTATGTTAAAAACATCATTAGCTCAAATTGAAGGTAATTTCATTTCTATTATAATCCATTTTACCAATTTACTTGTAAATAGGTTATGAAGAATTACTTGCTGATGTTGTTAATACAAGTGTACATATGTTTGAAAATAAATTGTATTTATTACCAAATGAAAAACATATGCTTGTTAAAGTAAGTTTATATTAAAAATAAAGTTCTATGCAAGATGAATATATTATATTTTGATATTATTCTTAGTCATAAATATTTGTTATTTTTAGGTCATTGGTTTTAGCTTATTTCTAATCGATTCAACGGCATGTAACATCAATAAACTTGATGGAAAGAAAAAAATCAATGTTAGTCGAATTGACAAAATCTTTAAGGTTAAATATATCAAAATATTTTCTTAGAGTTTATTAATCAAATATTTTTATTTTTAGACGGTTGAAGTTGTTCCACTTTATGGTGATATGCAAATAGCACCATTTAATTATATTAAAAAATCTCCTAATTTCGATCCAAGTAAATGGCCTGTTTGTAATGATACATCAACATCATCTATGCAAGGAAATCTCTTAATGCAATTACCAGAAATTCGAGAAGAACATGAAAGATTTATTGCTGATTTAGCTCGATATACGAATGAAGTTAGTTATCAATATAGTCTAATGTTACAATTTACAAAAAAAACAAATTTCTTTTTTTTCAGGGTGCGATACAAAAAGTAATGAAACGTACTGATCAAGAAATGAAATATTTATATCATATGGCCTTGACTGGTCTTCAATTATTATCAAAATGGAGCAATTCAATTCTTGAATTGTAATTCGAATTTTATTGAAATTTTTTACAATTAATTATTTTTGATTCTAGATATTGTTGGAAACTTCTTCATCCAGCTGATTATCGTAAAGGTGCAAGTAAATATGATGATGATGGTGAAGAATATGAACGTGCTACACGTTATAATTATTCAAGTCAAGAAAAATTTGCAATGGTTGAAATTCTTTCATTAATTAAAGGTTTACAATTACAAATGAATCGTTTAACTGAAACATTTCATGAAGCTATTTGTTCAACTGCATATAATGAATTACAATCATTTGTTCAAATACATATACGAGATATGATTAAGAAAGTTACACAAAAAAAACGAGATTTAACAAAAAGGTTTTCTTAATTTTTTCATTAAATTAGGTTTTTTGATGAATTTTGGTATTTTTTTGTTTAGTATTTTAATTGCAGTAAGAGATACATGTGTTGATTGTTTTAATGGAAGTAATGAAGCTAATTCGATTGAAGAAGCACTTGCATTAGGTTTAAAACTTAGTCAAAATCATGGAAATAAAAAAGATCATGGTGAATTAAATAATGTTAGATTTAATAAACGATGTGTTGGTCCATCTAGTACTCAAGTATGTTGTTTTTTATTTTATTAATTAACCAAAGAAAAGAGAAATATGTGATTTTAAAATGTTTTTATTTTTAGTTGTATATGGTTCGAACAATGATTGAATCTCTTTTGACAGATAAAAGTGGTTATGGAAAAAGAACATTAAGAAAAGATATCGGTAAGAATTAATTATATATTTTTTAAAAATAGAAATATTCTTATAGTTCAAGGATAAAGTAAGGAGATAGTTTCGTTTGTTTTTTCCATGCTATGTAATAAAATGGAAGAAATAATTTTTTTAATTGACGTATCTCTTTAGATTATACTCATTTATCAATGATTGAACAATTCCATAAACAATCGTTCTTCTGGGATTATCTTCTTAATTTTGATGGTAAAAATTTCATATATCTATTCATCATTCTTTCTCAAAATATCTTAATTTATTTAGCAACATTAAAACAATGTGCTGATCTAAGTCAACTTTGGTATCGAGAATTTTATCTTGAATTAACAATGGGAAGAAAAATTCAAGTAAAAAAATATTCTATCTCATGTTTTTTTATTCATATAAATTTTTCTAGTTTCCAATTGAAATGTCAATGCCATGGATTTTAGCGGATCATATCTTAGAATCAATAAAACAACCAATGATAGAGTAATTTTTATTGAAAATTATAAATTTAATTGAAAGATTGACTTTTTATTTTTTTTGTTAAATAGATATGTCTTTTATCCAATGGATCTCTATAATGATGCAGCAATGCATGCATTACTTGTATTTCGTAAACAATTTTTATACGATGAAATTGAAGCTGAAGTCAATCTATGCTTTGATCAATTAGTATTTAAATTGAGTGATAAAATCTTCACTCATTTCAAATCCTTAGCTTCTTGGTAAAATCATTTTCTTGAATTAATAAGTAAATCAATAAATTTTATTCATTTAGTATGTTACTTGATAAAAGATATCGTTCAGAATGTCATATGAATGGAATTAAAGTAGTTTTTCCTTCGGCAAATCGCTTTGATGCTTTACTTAAACAACGTCATATTCAAGTAAGAAAAGAAAAGAAATCATTTATCAAACAACTTTGAGAAATAAGATTATTTTTATTGATACCGCGTTATAATCACACAGTTTTCTGTCAATATATATTTAAACATCGATTTGAAAATGAACACTTACATTGTATATATTCGCAGTTCTATAAGAAACATTTTTCTATGTTTAGCTTCTTGGCCGTTCAATTGATTTAACATTTCTTTTAACTCAACGTTTAACATTATCTTTTAAAAAATCACTTGAAACTGCAATTCAACGCTTTGAATCAGTTAATATAACTGGTGTCATGGTAAGATTTTTTAGTTTCTTTTTTTTCAAAAAAAATCACTTTTTTGTATCTAAAGGAATTACAAAGTTTACTTGAAGTCAATCATTTAACTCATCAACTTCTATCATCCTATTTAACATTAGATAGTTTTGAATCACTTGTGAATGAAGTTAATCATAGTGTAGCAAGTGCACTTGGTCGTATAACATTACATATTTTCTGGGAATTAACATATGATTTTTTACCACATTATTGTTATAATGGAAGTACAAATAGATTTGTCAAAACTCAACAACCACATGTTAATGAAACAGCACGAGAAAAAATGGCACGAGAAATTCCTGATGTTCAATTATATGGAACAAGAGAATTAAATCAAGCTTATGAAATTGTTAATAATCTCTATCGAGGTTTTGTTGGTGTACAACATTTTCGAGCAATGACACGTTTACTTGGTTATCAAGGTATCGCTGTTGTTATTCAAGAAATGTTAAAAGTTGTTAAAAATTTGGTATAAAAATTTAGAAAAAGTTTTTTTTCGGAAAGATATTTAGAGATTCTTTTTCTTTTAGTTGGATAAAACAATTCGTGAATTTGTAGAAAAATTACGTACATGTATGCCAAAACAATGTAAATTACCTCGATCAGATTATGGATCACCAGGTAAAGAAATAATGTGATAATAGAAAAATATGGATTATGTTTTTGTTTAAGCTATATTACAATACTATCTTCATCAACTCCATGAAATTATTCATTACCCTGCATTACAAGATGTATTTCATTGCTTTCGAGAACTTGGAAATGCCATTCTGTTCTTTATCATGATTGAACAAAGTTTAGTAAGTCAATGTTTTAGTGAAATTTTGTCTTTATAACAAAATATTATTTTTTTTCAAACGTTTCTTGAATTAATTTTGTTTCATCGCTTATGACAGTTAAGTTTAATATTAATCATATACATTTGTATTAATAGTCTCAAGAAGAAATAAAAGATTTATTACAAGCAGCACCATTTCAAAATTTGATCCCACGTCCATATGCAAAAGAAGGCGAATCACTTGAAGCAAAAATTCGACGACTTGAAGCGAAATATGCTGCCATGTCACTTGTTAATATTATTAAAAAACTTGGTACTGAAAAGGTAATAGTATTCTTCAATTATTTTCCAAAATCATTATTTTTATTTTTGTAGCAAGGAAAACTTGTTGAGGAAGCTGATTTATTAACACGTGAGCGTCTTTGTATCGGTTTAACTACATTCGAAATAATGCTTGATCGTATTCGTACATTTCTTCTTGATGATCCTGTATGGGCAAATAATTCGTCATCAGCGATGAGTAATAACATAAGTCCATTATCAAATATTGATGATACACATGATTTTCATCGTATATGGAGTGCATTACAATTTGTTTATTGTTTACCAACACGTCATGAAAATGATATGAATATTGAGCAATTATATGGTGAAGGATTAAATTTTGCTGGCTGTACAATAATACGTTTATTAAATGAACATAGAAAATTTGAAACATTTGATTTTACATATCATTTATTTAAAATTAATCGTAGTGATCAAAAAGAGGATGAAGTTAAAAATGTGGTAAGAATATAAATTTCTGAGAAAGAATTTATTTATTTCATTTTGTTTAATATAATTAAGTCTTTACCAACATTTACGGAACGTATAAGAAAATTTCAAATACTGAATCAACAAATATTTGCTTGTCTCAATAAATATTTATGTCATACAACAACAGATGAAATACCTGTTGAACAAGTTAAATGTCTAACACCGATGACATTACAAACAATTCAGTATGTAGAATTATTTTAATAATAAATAACATAATATTTTCTATTTGTGAATTTATAGATCATCAATGCCAATTTATCAACATAGTCGTCTTCCAGGAACAACGAGTGAATGCTAGTCTCTCTCTCTTTATCACTGATCTAATCATTTTTTTTTAATGTATATACAAATATTGTTGTGTGCGTGTGTTTTCTTTCGTTCTTTGTAATTCAAATTCGACAAAAATAAATATCTTTTCTGTGTACTTCTAGATGGTTGTCTTCTACCATCATGAGTTATGAAAAGGAACAAATAGTACATTTTGTTCCTATGAATTCAAGACGACAACAAATCTCATCTAAATTTAAACAACGTTCACCTGAATATATTGCCGGTTTTCTTTCATCAGCAACCAATATATTATTAACTTATCCAGTTAACAAATTAATTTTCCGACAACAAATCTATCGTCTTAAAACGGTTGATGCATTTCAACAACTGAAAGATGAAGGTTTTCTTGTTCTTTATCGTGGTATGACATTACCATTATTACAAAAAACATTTTCTTTAAGTATTATGTTCGGTGCTAATGCACATTATCTACATATTTTACAATCATTTTCAAAAAAAGATCATTGGTATCATCAACCTATTGCTTCAGCTTTAGCTGGTACTACAGAAGCTATTTTAACACCATTAGAACGAGCACAAGTTTTACTTCAAACACCAAAATATAACACAGTTATACGTAATGGTTCACATGCCTTTATGTTGATGTACAAACATTATGGTATTATAGAATATTATCGTGGAGCAACATTAATTTTAATACGCAACAGTGTATCAAATGTAATATTTTTTGCATGTCGAAAACCCGTAAAAGATTTATTACCAGAAGCATCGACTGGTTTGCAGCACTCAATCTATGATTTTTTAAGTGGTGGTTTATTAGGTGCATTGTTATCAACATTCACATATCCAATTAATGTTTTAAAAAATATACAACAATCCGAACTTGGTGGTCGTCATGATCGACCATTAAATATATTTCGATCCGTTTATGAACAACGAGGCAATTCATTAAAAGAATTTTATATTGGTGCAAAATGGAATTTTATTCGTAGTCTTGTATCATGGGGAATTATTAATAGTACCTATGAATATTATTTAACAACATTACAGAATGTTATGTATTATGATAATTGATCTTCACTAATTCAAAAGAAAATTTTGGTTGCTCCCAGTGCTCACTTATAAAAATGATTTTATTATAAATGTGAAAACAAATGAAAATTAAGCTGAAGACAATAGGTCATATATTTTGTTTAATTTTATTTAAACCTTTTTTTCTACTCAATGATTAGTGTATATTTCGTATGTTTTTTGTTCGTGTTTTCTCTATTTTCCTATTGTCTGTACATCGTATACCGACGATTCTAAAAGAGTCACTAGTAAATGAATTAGATTTTCTCGTTAGAGACTCTTTTGTGAAAAGAAAAGAATAATGAATGGATCATCAAAAAGAATTAAATCATATTTAATAAATTGTTTCCAGGTGAAATTTTGCATTTGACATCGATCTAAGATGAAGATAAATGTAACTACTTTATTTGCTAACATATATATCAATGAGTTTTGATTATAACTAAAATATATTATTTTTCTTAGGTTGATTTCTCAGAGCACATACATCATCATTGTGAAACTTACTTTTAAAAGATATCACATAATTTTTCTATTGCCAAAGTATTCAGAACAACAAAATCAAAAAATATTTTATTCTAAATTTCGAAAAAATGTAATTTAACTCTTTAAGATGTAAGTTATGATCTCATTTGTTTTATTGACTATATTTATTTTCGAAATTCTGTGTAACTAAAAATTCATTTATATCTTTATCAGATCATTGAATATTATATATATCAGAGATTTTTATACAATCATGTGAACAACTGCTTGATTTGAAATATAACAGGCAAAAATAAATATGTAAAATCTGATGTATTATAATCTATGATATTGTGACGATTTCAGGCCCAGTATAGAGCGGTATAAGATTTGATATATATGTATACTTTATTCTTCAAAAGAAATGCCTTGCCAATTGAATATTCGTCATGTTTTATGTAACATTTACAACATTCTGTAGCCTCACACAGAAAAGGAAAAACATCAAAAATTATTAGTACCGAACGCGCAGACAAATACCGAAGTACATATAGAGAAAAGAGATTAAACTCTTGTTTGCCTTGACACATAATATGAAAACGAACAAAATACAAAATATGAATTTTGAAAAAAACAATATATTTTTCTAACAAAAGATATTTAATTATTAGGAAATGTTGACCGTTAAAAGCATAAATAAAGGCAATGTCTGATAAAAGATGCATATTTTTATCTCACAATAAATTGCTAATATATAAAAAGTAATGCGTGTTTGAAAGCTTCATTTTGAAATGTTACAAGATAATTGGTCTTACGTTCAATACATATGAATGTAAGCTGTTAATAAGATAGATACCAGCATATGAATGATCTCTTCGTTGAAGCTAATAAAAATAAAGTAAAATATTATTCTCTATTAAATATAAAGGAAATTATCTTACTTGCTTATGATCGTTCATATTAAATATACAATGGTCAACTCGGATTTTTTATAAAATAATGTATCGAAACAGGTTAACACATTTAGACAAAATTGCTGAATTTCCATATTGTTATCTGTTTCGAATACATAAATATGAAACTGTTCAATTGGAATAACTCTAAAAAGTTATTCAGTTATGCTGATTACATAGTTCACGTCAATGAAATCAAAAACAAAGATAACCGAAATCATTCAGGCGTGTTAATGTTACTTTGCGACATCTAGATTTTAATTTTATATATATTTGAGATGGTGGCTACTGCTAAGTGATGTAGATTTTTATTATAATTTATAGCGTTTGTCACTTACCACGTGTATTAGTTTATAAAAATAAAAAGTATTAAGCATGGTTTTCAGTACGTGTAACACCCGACTACAATAGATTATAAATGAAGTTTAAATATTTTTTCTAGTTACGGAAAGTTTAATACGAAAACGAGCAGAACATAATGAAGGAGAATTGACAACACTCGAAGAAGTATCGCTTCATCAACAAGATATTGAAAAGTAAGATTTAATTTATGTTTAGTAATAATCCTATTTTTTATTATTTATAGAATTGAATATTTGGATAAATGGTGTCGAGAATTACGAATTCTTTATTTACAAAGCAATCTTATTTCAAAAATCGGTAGATTTTTTTAAATACAATTTTTATTTATATATTCATTTTATTTTTATAAAGAAAATGTTAGTCGACTAAAAAAATTAGAATATATCAACTTAGCTTTAAATAATATTGAATATATTGAAAATCTTTCTGGTAAATATAAATATACAATGAATATTTTTATCTAAAACAATCCTTTAGGATGTGAATCATTAAATAAACTTGATCTAACATTAAATTTTATTGGTACATTATCATGTGTTGAAAATCTTCGTGATAATATGCATCTAGCAGATTTGTAAGTTATTTAATTTACATTTTACAATCATTTCGAATAATATCTAGATATTTAACTGGTAATCCATGTGCAGATCATGAAGGTTATCGTGATTATGTTATTGCTACATTACCACAATTACAAGTTAGTTAATCTGTTTATTTGAGATATAAAATATTATGTTAAAGGTTTTATTTCTAGAAATTAGATGGGGTTGAAATTACAAAGACTGACCGAATTTTAGCATTACAAGTAAGTTAACACGCAAAGTTTAATTATCAACAGTAACAAGAAAATATAACTGTTAGATAATTAATAGTTTTAGTGTTCTTCTCGTTTAATTTTATTTAATAATTAATTTATCACATTTTGTTTTAGAAATATGATAAGATTTCCAAGCGGATTGAAGAACTGGATAAACAGTACGCAGAAAAACGAGTAATATACATTAGATTTTACCCTTTTTTTAATATAAATATCGTTTCTCTTTAGAAAAATCAAGTAAATGAATATGCACGTACAAAACCAGAACGTGATGCTGATGAAAAGTATTAAAATATTGTTTTAGGCGAAAGAAAATGACTTTTTGATTAATTTAAATTTGCAGTTTTTGGGAAAGACAATCGGAATATACACCAGAATCACGTATAGAATCGCATGAAACGATGAAAAAGAAACGTGAACATGAGTCAACAGAGTTTGTATTCAAAAATATGATAATCTCATTTAATTTATCTGTTTGAAGAACGAAACCCGAACCAAAACCTGTTCGTCAATATATTGGTGATGATGGTCGTCCACTTAATTGTAATGAACCAAAGTATATCATCACTTTTCATTTTATCAGTCTTAAAATATAATATAATATGTTTTTTAGAGTTGATTTTAAAATGTATGAAAGTGATGATGATCGATATGTTATTCTTGATGTTTCTGTTTTTCGTCATATGGATACATCACTAGTTGATGTCGATGTTCAACCTACTTATATTCGTATTACCATTAAAGGAAAAGTATGATCATATGAACAATCATTTTTTCTTATAATTTTACTTGATTCAAAGGTTTTACAATTGGCCTTACCAGAAGAAGTGAATACAACACTTTCAGTAGCCGAACGATCGAAAACAACTGGACATTTAGTAATTAAAATGCCCAAAGTATGTATAATGATTCATTCAACATTCTTCTACATTTTTTTCTCTTAAGATCCATATAAAAAACTCAAATATTTCGATTGAAACAAAATCACAAAAAGAGAATAAAACTGAAGATAAAAAACCGTACGTAATATTTCATTGTTCTTATAAATTCTATCATTTTTTGTTTTCTTTTATTCAAGTACTGCAACATCAACTTATCTTGAACTTGGTAAAGATCCTTCATCAACTGTTGATTATACTCAAATTGTAAAACAAAATAAGAAAAATGCTGAATTAAAAGCTAAAACAATTTCACCAAAAGAACGAGAAAATTCAGTTGATTTCGTTGATGATCCAGATGTACCTCCTTTAATTTAATTTATATTGTTCTTATTAATGTTTTTTGTTAATAAAAATAAAATCTGTTTTTAAAAAGTAACAGATTCATATAATCTTATTGAATCAAATTGCCTTGTAGATTTAGAAAATAAATTCATTAATATTTTTTTACTGATCTTTAACTTTATATATAAAACGGAAACAAGTATTTATGTTTCACAAATTAAACAAAATATACATAATCAGACACATACAATGGCAAAATAAAGTCGAAAAAAAAACAATTTTTCTCTAGTCTATATAACATATATATCCATCGTATGTTTCGTTTGACTAGTCAATAATATAGCAAAGAAATATGTTTCTGTGTTGACAATAAAAATATATACAAATTAATCAATGTTATTTTCGTTTTATCAAGATGATGATAATATTGTTTTTGCATGACGTTTTTGATGTTTAGCTAAATGATCACTTCTCATAAAGGCTTTTTGACATACGATACAAACATGTTTTTTTTCGCCGGTATGTGTTCGTCGATGTCTACTTAATTCATCCGACCGCGCAAATGTTTTGTCGCAATTCGCCCACGAACATGAAAATGGTTTTTCACCTAGATAAAATAAAATAAAAAATAACAGATAAAAATGAAATCAACAAAAGCTATATATAGTTATAATACGTCGTTGTTTTTTTTTCCTTTTAAATAATCGTGTTTCGGAGTACGTTCTCCGTTCGAAAGAAAGAGAAAATAGGAGGTACACTTATCTTTCCTTTCGTTTGACGTCATTTATTGGTAATAGTAAACTAATATTAGAATCAGTGTCATATTGAGAGGGATAGTAATCTATATACCAATTTTTTTTCTTTTTTAAAAAAATAGGATGACGAAAAAATCTGAGACAGCTGTCGTTTAGAGAATAATAAATTCCAACCTACCAGTATGTAGACGCATATGAGCTTTGAGATGAGATGATTTGAAATATGATTTTACACAACCATTAAATGTACATGTATAATTCTTTTTTCGATCTGATGATAATAAATTGTTATCTGTTGCTTCTGATTTTGTTTGAACTAAAAATGATGTTTGTGCAACAGGAACATATTCACCATTGAGATTAACATAAAGTACATGATATTCCTGTTGATTATTATTATTATTAATATTAGCAGTAATATTATTTGTTAATGGTGGAGAAGATTGTGTAGTTGTAGCTGACGAATATATGGATGATTGACTATCATCATTCGATGATAAATATGGAGATGTACATGATGTAGATGAGATATCCGATAATGATTCATCTGACGTAGAAGATAGTGAACCTGATCGTGTGATATTTTCGGAGTTATTTGATAATATTAAATTATTAAATGAAGAAAAAGAAGTATTAGTTGGTTCCTGTAAATACTGAAATAAAAAAAAAGTATTACTGAGTAAAAAAAACAAAAATTATTTTTATTTATTTACCGGTCTAAATTTTGGATGCAGTTTTCTAGGCTTCTGTGCATTTGAACTGAAGGATAATAATAATTCAGCATCTTGAACACTCGGAGTCTAAATTTTTTTAATAAATAAATAAAAATTTGAATTAAAATAAATATCAACAACACTTACAATATCTGTTTCCTGTGTATTCATATTGTTATTATTTATTTTAATCGAACTGTTTTGTTGTGAATATAGAATGGATGTAACTTCTGGTAATAAGACTTCCTCGGCTTGTTTTATATTCGTTTTAAAACTAAGTGACGAAATAGATGATGAGAGTTGAATCATAAATATATACCCTTATAAATGTTCGGGTGTGGCTAACTAATGTGTATGTCTGAACTGTGCAAATAAGTAATACGAGAGAAAGAAACTCAAATATTCCATGCAGTGAGTGCGTGTCATACGCCGTGTTAGTTGCCTATCACGCGCAACTAGCGTGCAAAGAAAGGAAAGAAACATGCGTTGGACCATGCCCCATCCTTTAACAGAACAGAACAGAACACACCCCCATTGAGAGAGGTGTGTGTGAAAGAAAAATAGGGAGAGCATGCGCTCAGTTAGTGATCGAAAAAGATTTATAGTTGGAAGAAATAGAAACAGAAATTACTAAGGAAGAAAAAGATGATGAAATAGTAAATAATAATACATGAACAAACGTTATTTAATTGTATAATATATGTAAAAAATGAGTGGAAGAATAGAAGTTCTTTTGACAGCATAGTAAATTATGATATATATATGTATAAATAGAATGGACTTTAGAACTGGAAGATATATGTTTATTGTTTATATTATCATATATATATATAGAAACATATAAGATTATTAAGTATAGACGATATGTCACAGACGAGTTTTATAATCAAATGAATTCCATGGTAAAAAAAATATTCCTGTCAAGCTTATCTTTGGATGAAAAGCTTCGGATGATGAAAGTATCTCTATCAACAGAGACATAACTGTTAATTAACATGCAAAGCACAAAGTTCATTATTACTCAGAAAGCATGTTTTGAATGCGTGCTATTATAGAACATTGTACTTTTGCAAAATATTAGTAAGATCGCAATTGATGTAATCTTTCCAACAAAAAAAATGCGACAATTTTTTGCTATATCATAATTTCATTATTGAAATTTTTATCACCAGATCTGCAATTGAATTATATCGAAAAATAATATTTTTTACTGGACTTTAGACTAATAGTTAATATATAATGTTATAAATAGCTTTTAACCGCACAAAAATATCATCATCATCATCTTCAAATATGTCTTATCTTAAAACATATGAAAATAAAAGCACAACAAACTACGCATATACATATTATCAAATCAAAATTCTTTAAATTTTTTTATTTATATAATAATTATTAAAGTGAATTTAATTATATCCGAACAAACTAGTATTTTCACACATCATTAATTTTACTATTTTTTCGATTATATACAAATACATTCATAGTTTTGAATCTAAAAAGAATATTCGTAGATATAAAAAACTGATTACATGCAAATCAGTTCTGTAATGAAAAATATTTTGAAAGTGGAGTAATCGCTTCTTTACTCTCTCCTTCTATCACCCAAATTCACCACCTGTGTCGTTAAATAATATGCCGCAAAAAAAATGACTCACATCCTATTTTTTTGTATGATAGTTGAATCATCAATCTTGTTGATACATTTTATATTTTCATACGTAAAAAAACAGAAATGTCGTATTTATAAAAGTTAACAATAGTCTTGTTGACTTTAACCCTTTAAATATTAATAGTTTTAGTGGTTTTCATATCTAAAAATAAAATACATACCATACATTGTTTTTGATATATAAACTATTTTAATAATTCAAATCGATGTATACCATACACTGATGACATCTCAATAAGAGACCTTCGCGCGTTTCTATCCCCAATCAAGCGATGATATCGTTAGATAAATTTTGATTGCTGAAAATATATATTTATTAAATTTAACGAAAATGAGTGAAAAGAAAAGTTTATTAAAAAAATCATGTTTAGAAGATTTAAGTGCCGAATTATTAATGTCAATATTTGATTATTTAACATCTATTGAAATTTTAATATCATTTTTTAATTTAAACAAACGTTTTTGTTTAATTATTTATTATTATCTTCAGTCAGGTTATCGTTTAACACAATTTCATTTAAATAATACAAATTATTTAGCATATAAACTTTTTCATAAGAATATTTTACCAAATTTAAAATCAACAATAACATCACTAGAACTAGGTAGTGATTATTATTATGGACAAATTGATTATTTTCATCAATATCAGTTATTACGTCTTGATTCACTTAAACTTCATTTCATTGATCCAAAAAATATTACGGAAATTCTTGAAAAATTTCTTAATTATAATCGTTTACAATGGTTTGATAAAATAAATTTAATTATGGATGAAGAAATAATAGGATGGAATGAACAAATACCTTTTTGTGTACAAAATATACCTGTTAGAGAGTTAAAAATTACAGGTAAGAAATAAATGTTTTTTTCGATAAAGACATATAGAACACGCCCTCATTATTTTCATATTGCACAAGGAAAGTTTTTACTTAAATGAAGATTATCTATATTACTATACACTCTTCCGTATAAGAACTCATTTAAATATTTTAGCATTGTTCAGTCTCAAAAGTGCTCGATCTCTTTATACTTGCATCAAATTAAAATAATTTCCCTTCCACATTTTATCCTGCACTGTTAGTCCTATTATATCATAGTTCAAATTCTTAATTAAGGCTTTTGATATGCTCTACAAGAAGTACTAATTCAAACGATACATGGATTTTAAAAAACACTTTAATCACGTTTTTCCTTTGAAAAACATCAAAATTAGTCGCTTTCGCCATGAAATTTGCGTAAAGATGGTTAAAAAGATAACTGTATTACTAGAAAAAACGTGAAAACAGATTCGTTTTAGAAGATTTTAATAAGTGATATAGATCAAAAACGTGTTAACAAGATAACCTGATCACATGCCTGAGAATTTTTGAGTTTGAATGATGTTACAGGTTTCCCGAATGCCCATACTTTTCAGATAAAATCGAATTTTATTATCTGACATCATATCTCTGTATAACAAAGCATTGATGTTTCACTCAAATCATAAGTTATTTCTTTTAGGTAAAGTTCCATATGTATTCGCGCAACATTTAATGACCGGCTGTTATTCAATTACTCATTTAACTATTCATTTAAAATTTGATCATGGTAAATATAAAATGAAATATTGCATTGATTAACTTTTCGTTTTTTCTTAGATCTTCTTCCTCTACTTTATTATTTACCAAATCTAATCGAATGTAATGTACATGTCGATGATCGTGGTCGTGATATATCTAATAGTTTAACACTTCTTGAACCACTTCCTAATTTAAAACAATTCAAATATGAAGGACTTATGCCATCATTCTATTTACGACGATTACTTCTTGAAATTAATAAACATATTGAACATTTATTTATTTATACTCAAGATTATCAATGGCCATTTCATTCAACAGAAGCATTTTCATCGAAATTCTTCGATCTTCTCCATGATTTACGTACATTTAATTTTTACATTCGTCTAATTACTTCGGAAAGTTTTAAGAATTTAACAACAGATTTCATCGATACAAAATATTTAATAAAAAAAAATTTATGTCAAAATATAGCATATGTTCTATCAAACGATATAGGTCAAATATTTTCTTTACCATATGCATTTAAACATTTTGAAATATTTGAAAAAAATTTTTTTAATCAAATTTATTATGCTGAATATGAAAAAGAAAATATTAACATCAGTTATTGGAATAATATCAAACATCTTACATTACATATTAATATCTATAATTCATTATTACTTAAATCAATCAAAGAAACATTTATTAAACTGTATTCAATTAATTATCAAGTTCCAACTTTTAGTCTTACACCGCAAGATAATGAATTACATCAATATGATGTTCAATTTAGTAAGTTCATCAGAATATTAATCAAATATAAATATTTTCTTTTAGATAGTATAAAGAAATTAACCATTCGTGATAGTGTTAAACATGGATGTCATATTCCTCAACCACTTTTCCTACTTACATCAAATCTTGTTGAACTTGATATAGATCATTTCTATTTAATGCAAATTATATCAATTGTTAGTCAACAAACACAATCTCGTATTCTATCCGCATTTGCTCGACTTCGTCGTGTAACTGTTCGACAATTTAATGAACGTCTCACCGAACATTTCTTCTCATATTTTTCTCATATTAAAATCTTTGCTTTAATATTTGCAACATATCAAATGCAAGTTTATCGTACGAATTTACCATTTCTTAATGATCTTCTTAGTTCAATACCAAATTTAATCAGTTTAAAATTAGAACATATCAAAAGACCACATGAATATCATGCATTTATTGAAATGAAAGAAAATATTGAAGGAATATTCTCGACATATTATTCAAAAAATAGTTACTGGTGTAAATGGTATGATGATCAGACACAAAAACATAATAAATATGCAACATTTCTTTTTTCAACATGAAAAATTCTAGTTTTCTTTTTTTGTCAGAAATTTTATTTTGACAGATTTGTTATTGTTTAATATGTTATACATATATATTTATGTGATAGTCAGTTTATTTTCCTTACTATATATGTATTGTGTACAATGAAAAGGAATCCTCTTCATTTATTTGTGCTCATTATGAAGTAGAATTTTCAAATTCTTTTAGATGAATGAATCAACAGTAACAATGGAACATTCAGATTCAAAATTCTTCTCACAACGAGCGAAACATATTTCGTTATTAAATGAACAAACTTCAACGATATTTGTTCCACCACAATCATCACCGAAAGAAGTACGTTTTCAATTTTCTAATCGAGCTTATATACCAATAACAGAAACTCAATTAAATCCAGTGGAACAAGATCATGAGAATACAATATCCATTGATTATCATAAAAGTATGAATACAGATCGAGGCCGAACAACTATTCCATTATCATCATTTATATTACAAAAAGATAGCCTATTACCCACATCCACACCCACTACTAATACTATTACAACACCGATTTTTGTTATGCATGATGAAGTACAATTTGTTCGACCCTATTTTGGACCACCTTGTAATAATAATATACAAACATCATCATTAACATCACTCAAACGACAAGTACTTCTTTCAGCATTAAAAGAAATTGAATCAGGTTTAAAAGCATTATAAACATTATTAATTCGTTTTTGTTGTGCAAGACGTCAGATAGGTAAAAGTAAAATCTTTTTGTGTATTGCAATCTCTGTGATTGCAAGATATTTTGTTTATGTACAAATTATTTTGTGTGAAAGTATTATAGATTATTTTTTCAAATTATTTCTTTTTTTCTCTGTTTTGTTTCTCAACATGAAACATATTTTTGAATAAAAAATACCATAATTAAAATTTATAATTTTTGTTTTCAGATAAACATTCAAATAATATAAGGAGCAGTTTTAAGAGAGGAATTATTAGAAGTTAATCGAACACTAAAAGATCTGCTTGGTTAGGCTTGTAATATAGTTCCATGGTGTCACCTTCAATCTGAGCATGTTAAAAATATTGAAATGTGATATATAAGTCTTCATTCTATCTATCTCCTCAGACCGTAAGAAACTATGGATATTAAATAGCTAATCAATCAGTAGCAAAGCACGAGGACTTCCGTTGAAAAGACGCTCTGGGTACTATATATTAGCTATAGAACGAATTGTTAACTTCCGTAGGAAAATAATAGAAAGAACCTAGAGTCAACGAATGAATCTTTTCCATTGCTCTGAGATAATTTGCTGGAACTGTGTGTAGAATTAAGAAATTTTTTAATTACAATAAACTCGACTTTTATTATTAAAGGAGTTTTAAATATGTATGTATAGGTTTTCATTTGTATCTTACTCCATCTGTTGGCAAGTATTAGATAGTTATCAACCAATCTATATTTAGTTGACTCATGGATAGGAAGGAACGAGTGATGTGGCTGAGAGCGCAAAACATGGATAATGACTTTTGACTAAGAATTCTATGAACTTGTTTATTAAATATCTATAAAAATGTAATTATTTAGTTTATATTTATTTTAGAGTTTTAATCATGGCTAACACATCAAGTGATAGCCATAGTATCCTTCAAAAACTCATCAATAACTTATCTAGTGATCTTCGTCAATTATCAACTGAAACGAAGAAAAAATATCCACCAATTAAAGAAGTAGAACTAGTCTTATTATTTAGTTTAAATAATATTAATAATAATATATATTTTAGGCAGCCGAAGCATGTAATATGAAATTACGAGAATATAGTACGATGAAAGATAATTTGAGTATAGGTATTATTTTTAAAACTTTAAAATAATAGAAAATTCCATAATAACTATTGTAGTGATGCGTGATGCAAGTGTGGATTTACTTCAACCATTTGTGTTGGGATGTGATACTAAACAAGTTAAAATTGTTCAATTATGTTTAACATCAATACAAAAACTACTTCAACATCATATTGTTAATCAAGTTAGTTGAAAAAAAAATATTCTTTTTTGTTTTTGATTTATTTATTTATTATTATTTCAATTAAGGCATCTGCAGCAATCATTGTTAATGTTCTCAGCGCTTTATGTGAATTACAAACTGAAGAATTAAAAATTTTACAAACTGTTCTATTACTTGTTAATACAACATCTGTAGTTGTTCATAGTACACTTGCTACAGTAATATTAATACAATAATATAAATAATACCTATTTATTATTTTCTTTTAAATAGTTATTTGTTATAACTTTTCGATTATGCTTCAGTAAAGATCCAACAATTGTAAATACGTCTACAGCTGCTGTTCGACAACTTGTTACAGCTGTTTATGATCGTGTTATCGAAGAAGATACACAAAATATACCAGCCGGTGGTAAGGAATACATACTATTTTTGAATAATAAACCATCTTTAAAAATAATTATGTGATCGATCATTGATTATTTTTTTTTCTTCATTTAATTAGATCAAGTTACTCAAGATTCGGATCTTTCAAAACCACAACAACAACAACAACTATCAAGCAACATAGATTCATTACGTCCTTATGCTCGTGATGCTTATCTTCTATTTCAAGATCTGTGTTATTTAATAAATGGTGATCAACCTATATGGTTAATTGGTTTAACAGAAATAACTCGTACTTTAATTCTTGAATTAATTGAAACAATTCTAACACATTATGCATCGATCTTTCATTGTCATAATGAATTTCGTTATCTATTAAAAGAACGAGTTTCACCATTAGTTATAAAATTATTTTCTCCAGGTTCAAAACATTCAAATTCATCAAGTGGACAAAATTCTAATACAACATATGATAGTGCATATTTTCCATTAATAGCTCGTCTTTTACGTGTTGTTTGTATATTAATACGATTCTATTTTACATTATTAATAACTGAATGTGAAATATTTTTATCCTTATTAATTAAATTACTTGAACCTGATAAACCTGTTTGGCAAAGATCATTAGCTATTGAATGTATACATAAAATAATAATACATCAAAATTTAATAAAATTATTCTGTTTATCCTATGATATGCAACCACATTCAAGTAAAATTTTACGTGATTTAACAAATGCCATAAGGTTTGAGGAATTATTTTTTATATAAAATAAGAAATGTTTTTTTTTGTCGGTTTTAGTTCATACGTTCAATCATATTTTAATAGTGCAGCTATTTCATCAAATTCTACAACAACAAGTGGGCAAACAAATACAACTAATGTGGCTATTTCAGATAAAAAATGTAAAAATTATTATGTTTTTTTAAAATAAATTCTATTCCTTTTTTTTCGATTTAGCATCTGGTGCCAGTACCACATCAAAATTAGATAGTACTAGTACATATTCATCCAATGTTTCCAATGGTACTGGTGGTTCATCGAATACAATACTTTTTGCATATCGAAATTTACTTGTTCCACAATATGTTACCTATACTCAAGGTCAAGCTAAAGCTGTCTATGTTGAAAATTGGGAGAAGTTTGATTGTCCACTTATACCAGATTCATATGGAATTGTTGTTGCTTATGCATGTATGCTTGAACTTGTTCGCGCTGTTCAATCTATTATTGAAGGTACCGGTATGCGTGGTGATAGTATAGCTGGTACACAATTACGTACATCAGTACAACTTCGACCATTAGAGAGTTTAACAGAAAATGAAAAACATGAATGTATTGAAGTTGTTAATTGTACATGGTCAAGTGTACTTGTTACATTTACATTATTATATGATGTTTGTTATGATGATACATCATGTGAATTACTTTTACGAGGTTTTCAAACCTATATTTCATTATGTGGAATGCTTGGAATGAATGTACAACGTGATGCATTTGTTACTTGTTTATGTAAAACAGCATTACCACCACAATATAATATTCATTTATTAGGTAAACAACAAAATAATGAACAACAACAGCAACAACAAAGTTTATTACAAAAATTAACAACTAGATCAAGTGTAGATTCATCAACAGGAAGTGATTATGAAAGACAGCAAGTAGTTATTGTTGGAACACCATTACCACTTTTAAATTCATCATCAGCAATGAATCAAACGGCTGTTATGGTATGTATAACTAAAGTTTTTTTTTGCATAGAAATTACAAAAAAAGAGAATTTTTATTTCAGTTAACATCAAAAAATATTCATTGTATGCGAACACTTTTGTCAGTTGCTCATTGTTACGGAAGTATACTTGGGACATCTTGGCATTTAATCTTAACAACTCTTCAACATCTCGTTTGGATAATTGGATTTAAACCATCAACTGGTGGTACACTTAAACATGTTGGAACATTAGCTAATACAGATGCAACACCAATGACAAATTCAGCTGCTGTAGTAACAACAGCAGCTATGGCTGATTTACCAATATTATCATCAATGCTTTCACGTTTATTTGAATCAAGTGTTTACTTAGATGATGTTGCATTACATCATTTAATCGATGCATTAATACGTTTAAGTATTGAATCAATGGAAGTGGCAATAATTGTTCGTGAACCCTCATTATTTGCTATTGCAAAAATACTTGAAACTGGTCGAGCAAATTTAAATCGTATTGATGTTTGGTGGAAACCTATTTCATCACATTTACTTGACGTATAAAATTATTCTTATGTATTAATGAATATTATTGACATTTCTCTTTTTTCTCAAAGGTCTGTCAACATACAAATCCACGTATGCGTGAATGGGGCACAGAAGCAATAACATTACTTGTACGTAATGCACTTGAATATAAATATGAACAAAATTTATTTGATAATGAACGTTTATTACACATGATTATTATATCATTACATGAATTATCATTAATTCAACATTTTGATGTACGTCAAAAACAACTTGAAGCAACTTTATCAATATTAACAAATAATGGACCTACTTTACAAACTGGATGGCCAATTATGTAAAAAAAACGCTATAAAAATTAAACTATCTAATTTGCTTTTGTTTTAGTTTAAATATAATTGGTTCAATAACTCGTGAACATAATGATTCTTTAATACGTCAAGCACAACAATGTTTACAATTAGTTGTAACAGATTTTTTATCAACTATTCCAATATGTTATTTAGGTATATTGATAAAAGTTGTAGCAAAATTTGGTTTTCAAGAACAAGATTTAAATATAGCTTTATCAGCTATTGGTCTTTTATGGAATATGACTGATTATTTATTTCGTATGAAAGAACAAGAACATCAATTAAAAAATGTCAATGATTATTTGGATCCAAATGAAATTTATGATAATTTAACAGCAATTGAAGAATTATGGATGATTTTATATCGAAAATTAAGTGAATTAACTATTGATCAACGTCCAGCAATAAGAAAATCAGCATCATCAACATTATTTACTATGATAACATCACATGGACAATTATTAAGTACAGGTGCATGGAGTATTTTAATATGGCAAGTTTTATTTCCATTATTTGAACAAGTGGAACAATTTTTTTATACGGCATCAAAAGAAAGAGAACAATTACAACAACAACAATTATCAAAATCATCAGGTGGACAAGACATTTTAATGCATCATTCAAGAGATACACCGGAAAAACAATGGGCTGAAACATATGTGATGATATTAGCCGGTGTTACAAGAACAGTTCAAGTAAAAAAAGATTTCTTAGCTAAACTAGACGATTTTCCGAGAGTTTGGAATGTTCTATTAACTAATATTGAAAAATCTGCCTTAGCAAAAAATCCTGAAATAGCTCTTGCAGCATTGAAAAGTTTTAATGATCTTGTAAATGTTCCAACAACTCCTTCATCATCTCCATCAACAAAGAAAATTTTAACACCACGTGATCAACAACTTTGGCAACAAGCCTGGCAAGTTTGGTTAAATATTGGCAATGGTTGTAGTCGTTGTCCACCTGAACGTATTATAATTATTGATCGTTATGATTCTAATATACCATCACAAAATTTTCTTACATTCTATATTGATATATTTCCAAATTTAATAAGTCATATATGGTCAAGTGATTTTATTCTTAATGATAAACATTTTGATCAATTTTCAACAATAATTGAACGTGTTCTTGCTGTACCAATACATTCTGATATGGCGTTATTTTTAATTCCAACTGATGTTAATTTAACATTATTACAAGAATCAGCATATAAAGCAATGGAATTTGTTTGTAAAAATTTAAAATTAGAATTAACCAAATCAGCAAATCCATCAGCACTTTTACCAATTGTTTTTAAACGTTTACTTGTTCTTGTTCTTTATGCTATTAATCCTCCAATATTTGATTGTACAGAACAAATTAAAAAAATTACAACAAATAAACAACAACAAAATGGCAAAGGAAATGATTCCAATGTTAATTTTGTACCATTTGGTGAAAAAATTCTTCGAATGACTATTAGCCTTTATGAAGATGTTACTGATAATCCAGCAGTTATTGAAAATGGAACATTACAAACTATTATTCAAGTAAGTTTTTTTTGCTTGACTTTGTATGAAACAGATATTTATTATTGTTTTTTATTTATAGACATTACAAATTCCATTATCTATGAAATATAATTGTCCAAATTCATCAACTTGGAAATTAGCAATTGAATGTTTCTTTCGTGTATTAAAAGTTGGCCTTATTGTAGCAAGAAAACATAGTAAGAATTTTTTTTTAAATATTTCTCTATTTATGTATGATTGATTTTTAGGAAATGCATTTGAAAGTATGTGGACAGAATTAGCAAAAACATTCGATGATTTTCTTTTCTCAAAAAGGTATAGTTTCATTTCTTTTAAATGAATTATATTCTATTTTGATATTTTAGCGTGCCGCCAACAGATATTGCAATTGAAGAACTTCAACGAGATGAAGCTATCGATTGTCAAGTATGTCTAAAGTGAAAGAAAAACCTATCAATCTTATTATTTTATTATTCTATTAGGCAATTGAATTAATTCGAGATGATATTTTACCATATGCTAATGTCCTTCCGGAGCCATTTATAACTAAAATATTGAATATACTCAATCGGGGTTCAATTTATTCATGTGCAACAGATAATTTTATTGGTATGAATTTTAAAAATATTCCTTTTATTATTATTGTTTTTTGTATTTTTTTAGATATCGATTCTGCACGTCGTTTACGTGAAGAATTTTCTAAAATATGTTTCGAAACATTACTCAAATATTCATTTATAAATGAACCATCATCAACAAATGAGAATGTTGTTATAACTCGTCTAGCACTTAGTTCAATGTTAAATCGTTGTAAAGAAATTCTACAAAAATATGCTCATGATGAACGTTTACATGGCAAATGTCCATTACCACGGTATGTAGAAATTTCTTTCGAATTTTTTTCTTTAATTTAAAACCAAAAAATAGAAGATTATATTTCTTGGATAAGTTAAAAGAGTAAACATACGAATAATTGAGTCAGGCTTGTTGTTGACTTTTTTGCAGTACTGATAATCTTGAACCAGTTGCTGGAGCAGTCAATTACAATCACAACAGCTTAACTCCTTTTTCGTAAGTTTGTTTTACTCCCTTGCGGATATGTATAAAAAGCTTTTGAAAAAAATTACCAGCTCGATATGACTTTTGTAGCACTATACATGCATGTTTACACATATATATGAAATCTTGTATAGACAGATTTCTTTGATTGTACTAATAAACTATACAAGTGAACTATTCATTTGATCTAATCATTTCTAGAGCTTAGTATATTAAAAATAAATGTTTGATGAAAACTAATGCATGATAATAGATCAGTTGTGATTTTACATTGCTCCTGTGGGGTGCTTAGTTGTAATATACTCGATGAGAACAAACTGTACTGCTTTTTATATTAATAATTACATATTAATTATCAATCATTTCTTTTAGACCACGTACAGCTGAAATGATTTCAGTACTTAAAGCATTGGGGACATTAATTGGTGCATTAAAACGAGCACCAAAAGATTCAGGTAGAAATTCCGATATTTTAATATTGAAATATTAATTCATTTTCTATATATTATAGTTGATATTAATATATGGCATCAATTAATTGCATTATATCCATGTTTAGTTGAATGTACAACATCACCATCTCAACAAATTTGTAATGCAATTAAAGATACACTTCATCAATATTTTTCACTCTTAACACCACCACCATCAGTTCGATAAAAACAATGAAATAATAACATACAAACCTGAATTTTTTCCCCGGTTTTATTCGTACGCTCTTGACTAATAAATATATTTTCTATTTGTCTGTGTGTATGTAACAGGTTGTCTATATTATCTTCTTGATCTGTTTCTCTTTTTTTTCTTTTTATGTTCGAAATCTCATTTTCGAAAATATGTGCTCTTCGTTACATTTTTTTCTTCTCGGTCTTATTCGTTCATTTATTTATTACTTTAAATTCCACAATTTGTTATTATGTGTAAAACAAAAAAATTCTTTATCAACACTAAACATAGAGCACATATATACAGTATTCTTTCGTTTTTATTATCTATAGACATTCATACACGATCACATCGTTTTTAATATGATAATCAATTAAACAATGATGAGCACCGAAAATCTTCTTACATATATATGAAATATCAATGTTGTATTTGTCAAAAAAAAGATGATAAAATTTAATCAGACTAGTTCATATTATATTAATATGAACGTTGATGAAGTCTAACTGAAATGATTGAGACGTCGATATCAAGAAATACAGAATAAAGTATGTTACAATAATTACATTAATGGTATCTTCGAAATGTATGTTCTTGGATACATATAGAATTTATTAAAAGAAATATCAGAAACGAATTTTTAGAGCCTTAATAATTCCTCTATGATATTTTTCGAATTACATGGATCTATTTTATGTGGATAATGATTTGTTTTTCTCTTTTATTTTTTAGATTAACATCAATAATTCATCTCATCATTTAAATACTCACATTAGCTATTTTTTTGTGCTAATTTCTTCTTCCTCTCGAATAAACTAAAACAACTCTCTTTACATAAAACAATGAATACCATTGTTTTTTTAATTGATTTTTCTTTTATTTAATTCTCCAGATGTCTGACTTCGATGATGATGCTTTCGACACGGCACCTAATTATGAAAAGATGCGCGGTATGGGTTTCATTTGTTGGCGTGAAATATCTGGAACAAATGATGAAGTATTCTACTCAAATTTCTTGCAAAATAACATATTTCTATAATTTTCTCTTTCAAAGGATAACGATGAAACACAATTAAACGATAAGAAACAAAATAAGAAAAAAAAAACGAAAAATTGATGAGATTGAAACAGAACAACAAGAAATTAAAACGCCTATTAAAAGTGAAACATAATCTAAATTTTATTTAATATTAAAAATCTTGTTTAGAAAGTAAAAAATCAAAGAAAAAAAAATCGAACAAGAAGAAGAAACGTTCAACTGAAACCAATGCTACATCAAATCTTCAAATAAGCAATAAAAATAATGAAGAAAATATTGAAATTACACCGGATACCGATGTAACTGGTAAGAGAAAAATTTTATCAAATGATTTTATAAACAATATTAAATATAGAAAGTGCTAAAAAAAATTGGGCTGATCTTCATGTGTCGGAAAACATCATCCGTTCATTAGTTGAACAGAAGTTTTACGAACCAACTCCAATACAACGTCTTACTTTACCAGCTGCTATACATGATAATCTAGATATTATTGGTGCTGCTGAAACTGTAATTTCCTTTTCTTTTCATCTATAAGAAAAAAACAACTGTTTTTTCTCAAAAATTAGGGAAGTGGAAAAACATTAGCTTTTGCAATTCCAATTCTTACTCATATGATTACATTATTGGAAAAAAATGAAGTAAATTCATTTGTTTATTATAAATAAATCAAAAGAATATATTCTATAGATATCTTATGGGCAATTTACAACTTTAATTCTTACACCAACTCGTGAATTAGCTGTTCAAATCAAATCTCATATTCAAATTGCATGTCGTTATACCAAATTTAAAGTAAAAAATAAATCAAACGTTTATTTATATTTATATTTATATTAAATCTAGACTGCTGTTGTTGTTGGTGGTATGTCTACACAAAAACAAGAACGTCAATTATCTCAAAAACCTGATATAGTTGTTGCTACACCTGGTCGATTTTTTGAATTATTAGAAGAAGTAAAATAATTGTCAAAGAAAATGAAATATTCTTATTTAAACTTTTAGAATAATCAACATATTGTTGATATGTCTAATCTTCGATTTTTAGCTGTTGATGAAACTGATCGAATGATTGAAAAAGGACATTTTGAAGAATTAGAAAAAATTCTTAAATTAATCAATAAGTAAAATTTCGATTTCTGTCTTATCAATTTTTCTAATCTTTTCTATTCAATTAGTGATAATAATCAAATACGTCAAAAATTTGTTTTCTCTGCTACACTTATGTTACAACCAACAACAAACAATAATGAAAATAAAAAACAAAAAAAGAAGAAAAAAGAAGATAATCAAGATAAACTTGGTTTGTTTACAATATAATTCAATCTATCATTGAAATTTATCTATACTTGTTTTAGCTACATTAATTTCCGCTGTCGGAATGAATGCTAAACCTAAGATAATTGATTTAACAAAAAAATTCGGTACAGCTGAAACATTAACTGAAGCTTGTGTTAATTGTTCATTAGAAGATAAAGTTTGTTTTATCAAATTAAACGAAAAAGAAAAATTTGTTTTTTCTTGTTTTTCTTAGGATTTATATCTATATTATTTTCTAATATTATATCCCGGTCGAACATTAATATTTACAAATAGTATTGATTGTATAAAACGTTTGCAATCAATTTTAACATTGTTAAAAAGAAATCCATTACCATTACATGCACAAATGGAACAAAAACAACGTTTAACTAATCTAGAAAGATTTTCTAGTAAATAATTCTTAAAAGATTAGTCATAATAAAGTATTTTTTTGTTTTGAAATTAATAGATTCAACGAATGGTGTACTAGTTGCAACAGATGTTGCAGCACGTGGTTTGGATATTCCAAATATTAATCATATTATTCATTATCAAGTACCACGAACAACTGAAGTATAGAAAAATCTGAAGAAAATTTTTTAATAATTATTTATTTTTTTAGCTTTATATTCATCGTAGTGGTCGAACAGCTCGTGCTGAACGTCAAGGTTTGAGTGTAATGTTTATTTGTCCAGAAGAATTATTTCTCTATCGAAAAATAATTAAAACACTCAATCGAGGTTGGTGATAAAACAAAAAATCAAAATTTAATTATTTCTTATTTTTCTATCATCTTTAGATGAAGATCTTCAAACATTTCCTGTTGACGTAACATATTTATCAAATTTAAAACGACGTGTTCGTCTTGCATCTGAAATATCTAAACTTCATCATCAAGTTGCTAAAGTAGCAAATGAAAATAATTGGTATCATAAAGCAGCAAAAGAATTAGATATTGAATTGGACGATAATATTCGGTAAGAAGAAATCAATTTCGTCATATTTTATTATAATATATTTGAATAAATTATAGTGATGTTGAAAAAGCTAGAACAGCAAATTCAAAAGATATTCAAAAGAAAGAAATGGAATTACGTAATGAACTTGATTCATTATTGAGACAATCATTAAAATTTACATCAACATTCAATATTGGTGGTTCATATCCACTTCTATTTGGTGATCCTGATCAATTAGCATCAAAACGAAGTAAGAAGAAATTTTATTTGATTGATCGATTTTTATTTGTTTCTTTCTCGTTTAGAAATTGATATGACTGCATTAGATGAATTGAAACATCGATCATAATATGTCATTTTCTTGTGTTTCTGTTTCTCTCTCT